>OZ023263.1:65889177-66489177 GCA_964006375.1 Tillus elongatus | reverse complement strand
GCTCTAATAAACACCAAGTGTTATGTAAACAGAGACGTTGTACAACTAAGTCTCTGTCAGGTATTTGCTGACGTTAAGCTACGCTCTGTCCCTGTTTTAAATTCGTATTCGAGTAATTTTAATGTTGCAATCATATAATTGATTTTATTTCACAACATTAAGACAATTGTTTCAATGCAACCAAATATTAAATTAGCGAATTTATGCACTGTATATAGGCTGTCCCGTAATTACAAACTCCAAAACAATTAATATTATTAGATGGTATCTAGTCCCTACACGGACTGTCTCGCAATTACAATTCCCACATAAAAGACCCCCTATTTAGCGGTATCTACGCGCTCTATAGACTGTCCCATAATCATAACTGTCCTCCTGAACACCAGTCCAAAACTCAAGCAGGTAACCCTGCTTACATCTGCCCCCCACTAGAAGACAAAAATTATCCGCACGAAATTTTTGTCTACAAAAACGAAGTTACAAGAACGCAAAACATGGTAGCCGCCTGGAGTACCAAGTGAAAAGCCTAACTAGCTAACCTATCCTAACTTAGCCTAACACACACTTTGGTTTATAACCACTGGGTGTCTTTTAAACACTGACGACGCTGAAGGCTGGTCCTCGTTAGCGTTGGGGGTTGGAAATGGATCGACTTTCGTGACGGGTTGTCATTTGCAATAAAAGAATATGCTAATGTTACTTTCTACACGTGTTGGCAGAAAATTTCAACAATTATACAGGAATATAACTCTTCCAGAAAAACACCACAATTTGCTGTTGGTTTTTACAATAAAATTCATGAAAGGTATAAGAATTCCACCAAAATATAAGTGCGAAGGTGTACTGGAAGAGTGCAAAATTGTAAATCACAAGCGCCTAGAACCAAAGAATCAGGACATCAATGATGCATTTGTGGGCTATTAGAATTGGTCTACCCGTGCGCCTACTGACTGGTCTTCCTCGAAAGGAGAGGGGGGGAGGTGCATTTTCCATAAACGCTTTCATTGGTCAAGAACGAAAGTAACAAAATTTCCCCTAACTCTAGGGGGGTGGGCTCCGATTTTGGAGGAAGGTAGCACCGTTGGTGCCTTCCACAGGCCCCAAGAAGCAGTTACAAGGCCCATGTCGGTACTCCCTTAAACGAAGTTCTGTCCCCCATGCTACAATTAGGGGGGGGGAGGTGGCACGTGAAAGTTTCTCCAACAGCCGTGTGTGTGTTCACATCGTCTGTGTGCTGCCCCACATTCTCTTCCCAAATTATCTCAATAATATTCTGTGTCGCTGTACCGCTTTGCCTGTGTTCTCTCTCTCTCTCTCTCTCTCTCTCCACGTCTGCACGGGAAGGAATCAAGCCTTTCTGGTACCCTCCGCGTCCTGGTGGGTCTCGGACTGTTCGCTACCTCCGGAGCCTCTGGTGTCCCTTCTCCCGACTCGTTATCTCTCTCGATCCACGACTCCGGGGTCGGGCGACCCGTACCTTCCAAGTCACGCGGGGAATCGCGGACGTCGAGTGTGGGTTGGGGTTCCCGCATTGGGGTACCTAGAGTCGTCTCCCTCTTATTCAACGGTGACGCAGGCAAAGTCCCGATACCTTCCGATTAGTGGGTCGGGTCGTAGCTACTGGATGCCTGCGGGCGTTCTTGCATAGGGGTCTCTAGGGCCGCCTCCGCTCTCCTGTGATGACGAAATCAGGTAGCAAGAAGGGCAAGTTAACGGTGCGCGGTGTAACAGTCCCCTCTGTGGATTCTGGTAACCGGTCGCCTCTGGCCCTCGCGGGCGTAACCGGCGTATCCCTCAGTCGGGCTCTTCCCGCACTACAAAAGGTTTCAGGCGGTTAGCGTGCGCCACTTGTTCCGTCCGTGAATTTACCTTCTTCACCTTGTATGTCACGGGTCCCACGCATTGGATTATTCGATAGGGTCCGTCCCATCTGGGTGCTAATTTCTTGAATATGCCTACTCCTACTGCATCGTTCCTGACATGCACGAGTTCGCCAGCCGGTAGGTCCTCTCCCGCTTACCCTTATCTGTTTCGTGCGTCCACCGCTCGGTTGGTGTTTTCCACTACCTTAGTCGCTATCCCACTCATCCTAGTTAACATCTCGGTAACATAATCTTCTCCGTACCTCTGCCGACTGGACCGGGTGAATTCGTCCACAGGCAGTACACACTCTCTCCCGTATAACAGAAAATGCGGTTTATACCCCGTGGTTGAGTGGTCCGTTATCCTGTAGGCCAGCAAAACATATGTGAGGATTCTTTCCCAATTCCTCTGTGACCTGTCTACATAATGTGACAGAGCATCCTTCAAGGTGCGAAGATTATTTAAACAATTTTGGTAAAATAGGAAACCAGCAATTAAAACTCTCGAAAACAAGTCGCTTCTAAAATGGAATTGACCTGGAAAATTATTTATAACAAATTTGGTAAACCATGAAACCGGCACGAAACACTCTTCAAACAAGTCGCTCCTAAAAATGGAATTGACCTGGAAAATTATTTAAACAATTTTGGTAAAATAGGAAACCAGCAATTAAAACTCTCCAAAACAAGTCGCCCCTAAAATGGAATTGACCTGGAAAATTATTTAAAACAAATTTGGTAAGCCATGAAACCGGCACGAAAAACTCTTCAAACAAGTCGCTCCTAAAAAGGAAACAGACTTGGAAAATTATTTAAAAGAAATCTTGTAAAATAGGAAACCAGCAATTAAAACTCTTCAAAGACAGAGACAAAAGTTTTCCCCGAACGAGAATACTTATATCCTAGCCAGTTATTTTATATTTGTATCTATTTCGGCCTGAAAACTGTAAATTTGCTAAAACAAAATTCAAACCCCATAACTATTTCGCAAGTAAAACCTAAATTAACACTTTAGTGGCCCTTCACAACTTAGCTCTACGGTCCTAACTTCTTAACTCTCAATGATCCTTATTATTATCAGTAAAATATTTTCTGCTTGTTCTAGCTACTCAAACAAACTATGGAATACTCTATGTTCCCTTCCCTAAATAATTTTTTCTAAAATAAACAAGGGTCAAGATTAACTTTCACCCTCAATAAAAAAAGCCTGGACGCAGCAAGTGCGTTATGGTAGTGAATTTTGAAAAGACCCCCTATTTAGCGGTATCTATGCCTATGCGCTCTATAGGCTGGCCCATGACCATAGCTGTCCTCCTGGACACTAGCCCAAAACTCAAGCAGGTAGCCCTGCTTACAACGTATTACCTGGCTACGCCACCGATGGCGACACTGCCGTACATCTCACTATGTTCTACGAGGCTGGCTACCTTTAGCCGAACTTGCTGTTATACGACACGCACTTGACCTCCCCTGGTTCGTCAAAAACCAACAAATATACGAAGACAGCAAAATGACAAAATTAGAGGACAAAATAAACGAACTGACAACCAACACACTCATAAATGCCTCCGCACACACGAACAAAGCCATTACCGTGGCCCTCAACTATAACTACGACTACCCCTCCAAAATCAAGAGACCCAAACAAATTCTCAAACACCAACAAAGACGACTTGACCGACTAAAAACAACCTACCAACAGAAGTCTATTCCATCGGCTCAGGATAACGGGATAAAAGGAGAGCTCTCCTGGTCCATCATGAAGTCAAGCAAGTGACAAGTGACAGGTGACAAGTGTATTCTGGCTGTAATTTGGTTTGGCGCACTGATGAGCTCTAATGAGAGCGAAACCGGTATGAGTTTCCAATTATAGTCGGAATGCACCTGGCTTTACATATGTTTGATGGATGGCTTTTAATCGCGATTTTCAAACTCACAGGAACATCCTCGTAAACTAATAAAAATCCCTACTTTTATATAATCCTAAAAAATATAATAAGTTAGGAATGCTTTGTTACAGGTGTATATGTGACTAAACAGTCCATATGCTAGAAACTCTTTCGCTATTAACCATAGAATAAATAGAATAATGTTGTACCATTTCAGATGAGACACCTACAAACACAAATGTGGGAGAAAGTTTCGAAGAGGATCCAAAAAATTTAACACCGGCCATTCAAATTCAGAATTTACAAAAAGAATACGGTGAAGTAGTAGTTGTTAAAAAACTGAATCTGAACATATATAAAGATGAAATAACAGTCCTTCTTGGTCACAACGGAGCTGGAAAAACGACTGCTTTGTTAATGGTAACAGGTATATAATACAGTTTATGATGGGCAATATAAGTTTGTTAGTTGGGAAAAATTCCTTTTTTAACGTTATTGCATTTATAGTTATATAGTTTTCATTAAACAAAGTTTTTGCGTATTGGGGCAAAGAATCAGAAATGGCTTTTTAAAAAAGATTCTCATAATGTGAACCTTATGTACTTTGCTTGTTGGAATTTAAAATTTGGCCTAGGTTACATTCGAGTACCTCTAATATTTTTAAATTTAGTTAGATTTGACTCCTGAAATAAATGTGTGTCGAACCCTACTCTAGTATCGCTCTCAGTTTGAAGTTGATGGGGTGTCTTGTAACTGTTTTCCTTGAAGATCCGTTTTAGAGGTCCCAATTGCCGCTTGTTTTAATATTTCTTTCGAAAGTGCCACCATAGATATCTCTGTTATGTTATAGAAAATATTTAACTCTTGTGTTCTGGCTCCTTTCGAGAAAAACACTTAAAATGCGCAAAACTCAATTTTCTATTAAGCTGGAAAATTAAGATGTGATATGTCTAGGTAGTTACTGTAAATCTCTTCAAATAAAACTTGTATTACAAATTTCATTAAAGTTACAAAAGCTTTCCAGAAGAAGATATTTATTTATTTATTTATTTATTTATTTATTTATTTATTTATTTATTTATTTATTTATTTATTTATTTATTTATTTATTTATTTATTTATTTATTTATTTATTTATTTATTTATTTATTTATTTATTTATTTATTTATTTATTTATTTATTTATTTATTTATTTATTTATTTACGGGCCAGGAGCCCATTTTAGATAAGTACAAAAAGAAAAAATATATACAATAAAAGCAGTTAATAAAGCATACAAAATGGTTACAAGTTAGACAAAATTTAAAAAAAAAGATAGGCAATATAGGCAAAATATAGGCAATAAATATTAAGTACCGATTAACTAAACTTACAAAGTGACAGTTGTTTTAAGAAAACTGATTTTCTTGTGAAAAAGTCAAGTTCATCAGACAATTTGTTGGCCAACACTGAGCATCTAATTAAATAAGAGTTGTGACTGTAGTTGGTACTCTTTGAACGAGTTACTCTTGGTGGAACAAAGAAGTTGATCATAGAAAGTAAGTGAGGACAAGATACCTCAAAGTTAATTATATTATAAAAAAGTTTTAAATCTTTTTGTTTACGTCGAACATCAAGAGGCATGATATTAAAATATGTTAGTAAATCATCGATACCACCACAGTCATGGTGGCTTTTGAAAGCAAGAAACTTTAAAAATTTGCACTGTACTTGTTCAAGACTGACTGAATGACATGCATAGTAGGGAGACCATACAGAAGAGGCATATTCAAGATGAGGACGTACAAGAGAAAAATAAAGAATTTTAAGAGATCTGATGTTGGTGAAATCAGAGGTACATCTTTTAACAAAGCCAAGCAACTTCAGAGACTTAGAAATCACATTAGAAACATGAGGAATAAATGAAAAAGATGAATCAAATGTAACACCCAAATCTCTAACTAATTCAACAGACTTCAATGGTACACCGTTGATGTAATAGGTATGTTCAAGTCTGTTCCTTCCTCTATAAAAAGAAATTGATTGGCATTTAGATGGATTGAGTTCCATCCCATTGTTAAGACACCAGCTTATTAAGTTGTCAATGTCGTACTGAATCTTAAAAAAGTCTGAGGGACTTGTAATCCCGGAGAATAATTTCAGATCGTCAGCAAACAACAAAAATCTACAATGAGAAAAACACTCATGAATATCATTAATGAAGATATTAAATAGCAAGGGCCCCAAGTGAGAACCTTGTGGCACACCAGACAAAACCCTTATCCCATTGGACATAAAATTCCCTATCCGCACCACCTGATATCTGTCAGAAAGGTAACTACCTATCCAGCTGAGAAGAGGGTCGCCAACACCAAACATATGTAGCTTATGGATTAAGAGGTTATGGTTCACTCTGTCAAAGGCCTTGGAAAAGTCGGTATAAACAGAGTCAACCTGAATACCCGCCGCCAAGGACTCCGACAAGTGGGCACTGTACACCAACAGGTTTAGGTCAGCAGAACGACCTGATATAAATCCATATTGCTGGTCAATGATTGAACCTCTAAGGAGAGAAGTAAGAGTCTCACACAGAAGATCCTCAAAAATTTTAGGAATAACGCTAAGAATACTTATCGGTCGGTAGTTCTCAACAAGACCTCTGTCACCAGATTTAAAAATTGGAAGAATGAAACTAAGTTTCCAGCATGTAGGGAAAACACCCATTTCCAGAGATAAATATTAAGATATGATTAGTGAATATGAATAATAAGATATGATTAGAAACGGGAACTCGTGCCTCTGGACCCAATGGCACTGGGTTCGATTCCCAGGGTTCCCTTTCACTTTTTTAGTACATACTGTAAAATTAACATCGACCGAGCTTGTGGCATTCTGCTTGAGCAAGTTGAATGTCTGCACATTCTGCCCTTCAAATGAGGCTAAAAGTCGTCGATCCCACGTACCATGCGATGTTGGAAACGTTCAATGTCCCTACTCTCCTTATAGAAATACAAAATTTCCAGCATAGTGAAGTGAAACTACTCCTTGGCGTCGGTCATTGGCCATTTGTCGCGGAAACAGACCAACGTAAAACAATTCAAAAAAGGAATGAAGGTTTTTAAGCAGCCTCTATTGGTGAATTTTCCTAATAAAACTTCACTAACATCAACAATAAATAAATGTATGCTGAAAATTATAATTTTAGACATAACGGTGACAAAGTTGACTTTTTAAATAAATATGGGATCTTGATCCAAACGTATGAAATCTGAACAAATGTTTCTACTAAGTATTAAAGTTAGTGAAACTAAAATGTTACATGCATTAAGCGGAAATCGAACCCGGGCTGCCTACGTGTGATGCCAGCATTCTACCACTGAACCAAGGATATTAGCTAATAAATTGTTTGTTTACCTGATACTTCTTATAGGGACGGCAAGTTCTGCCCCAGGCCATTTTATATTATATCCTGAAAGTAAATGTAACAGCTAACAGCTAATTACATAATTAATTAGTAGGTCCAGATGATGGCTTCTGCAACCAACTACCAACGTCACACGCAGGCTACTGCGCCTGAATGTGACGTTAGAGTTACGAAACAAAATTGTGGATGCATAAAGTTTGCCAAGAGGTCTCACCTGAGATGACGTAATCCAAGATAGCGGATTTTAAGTACTGAATAAGAAGATAAATTTTAAAAACTCTGGACGCAGCAAGTGCGTTATGGTAGTGAATTTTCATAAAACTATTTTTTAATAGCAATAATGTGTGTTTTTTTAAGAAAGCAGGCATCAAATTTGGTTACCAGTATAATCTATATAGTAAAAACAATGTGCCATGTTTCATCAAAATAACTTTATTGTTTGAAAATGTAGAAAAATTTCCAAAAGTAAACTTAAAGTGTCCTCGAAAAAACTCGTTTTTTGGTCAACCTTATTGGTTAATAGCAAATTGAGCTATTCAAATATTAAGCATTTGATCAAAATTCGCTACCATAATGCACTTACTGCGTCCAGAATTTTTGTTCTTACAAACATGCATTATATTTCGATGGAAAATGCAAAAATGCAATAACATAAGGCGTGTTTGATTAAAAAAAAAAGAAAATTTGTATCACCAACGACTTATGGGCCACCCTGTGATTGTAGAAATAATTTTTTAAGATGTAGCTTAAGACACCCTATAATTAATATATACAATTTTTTTTCATATCTGGTATAATAACAGATATATTGAGCTTTATTGATTTTTTTTACGAAAATTCTACAAAAATTATATACTATTAACGATAAACTATATAGCTAAGACTACTGCCAAGCGTCAGAGAAAGGGTCTATTTGAAATAAATTTTCTGGAAACATTTTATTAAAATGAAGGACAATGACGGTTGAAACTAAGACTTCAGGGTTTGTAAAACATTCTTCTTGAGACATTTTATTTCCATAGCCCGTATTAGATTCAAGTTCTTTTCCTAAATGTTGCCAATTTTGACGTTTAAATCGCAACTTTGACGTTTTGTGAAAAACCCCAATTTATTTTTGTTTAAATGCCTATAACTTTTTGTCTTTTGACCTACAAAGATAAATTTTGGTAGACGACTTGCTTATAATGATATAAACCCGCGTATAAAATTTGGTTGACCTTACTTTGTTAATTTTGGAGATATAAATTTTTTTCGGAAGAAAACACAAAATTTTCCGGGAAAACCTCGTCTGATTTTCCTGGATAACGAACATATCCAAGCCACTTGCAAAAGGAAGGTACTCACCAATTTTGACGTTTAAAATCGCGATTTTGACGTTTTGAGGAGAACCCAAATTTATTTTTCTTTGAATGCCTGTAACTTTTTTGTCATTTTACCTACGGAGCTAAATTTTGGTAGGTGACTTGCCTCTAATGATATAAACCTGCGTATGAAATTTGATTGCCCTTACTTTGTTAATTTTGGAGATATAAATTTTTTTCGAAAGAAAACACAAAATTTTCCGGGAAAACCTCGTCGGATTTTCCTGGATAACGAACATATCCAAGCCACTTGCAAAAGGAAGGTACTCAACAATTTTAACGTTTAAAATCGTGATTTTTACGTTTTGAGGAGAACCCAAATTTATTTTTTTTTGAATGCCTGTAACTTTTTTGTCATTTAACCTACGGAGCTAAATTTTGGTAGGTGACTTGCCTCTAATGATATAAACCTGCGTATGAAATTTGATTGCCCTTACTTTGTTAATTTTGGAGATATAAATTTTTTTCGATTTTTTTCGAAAGAAAACACAAAACTTTCCGGGAAAACCTTGGCGGATTCTCCTGGCTAACGAACTTACCAAGCGACTTGCGAAAGGAAGGTATGTGCCAAATTTTATCAAAATCGGTCCATTATTTTTTAAGTTATAGGTGTGACACATAAATATATATATATACATATAAAGTCCGAAACTGACCTCGGATTTGGGTTCCGGGGGTCCTAAATAGCGCTCATTTGAAGAAATTTTTTCCAAATTCGAAAGTCGAGATCTCCTCATTAGTGAATTTTTTTTAAGAAAATTCACTAAAAAGTTCTGAGGTAACACATAAAAAACATACAGGCGAATTGAGAACCTCCTCCTTGTTTGAAATCGGTTTTTAAAAAAAAGCAAATAAAACGTATTTGGGCTTGACCGGGATTTGAACCTGGGATCTCCCGCACTCTAAACGGAAATCATACCTCTAGACCAACGAGTCAGTTGTTGGAAGTTTGTTTTAATGTCGTATTCCAGCGGGCGTTCTAATCATTTTAGTCATAATTTATGTTTAAGCAAAAGTCTGTGGCTGATGGAATTCTGTTCCAAGGTCATAAATACCTCCACCACCACCATGTTTAATCATTTATTTATATAAAAATTATAAATTAATACCTAGTAATTAAATTAAATACTGAAATCTCGGATAAGTTTTGTTTCCGCGGAAACACTGTTTCTTTCTCAACAGAATGAATGGTTGGTTGTGATCCACAATCATCATCAATGTAGTCGAAGCCAATTAAATACGCATTATTAAGGATAACTCAAAAACTACTAGTCAGATCCAGATCACATTTATATGGGACCACACGAGAAGCACCAACTTTAAAATAAAAAAAGAATCATTAAAATCGGTTCACCTAGAAAAAAGTTCTGAGGTAACACACATAAAAAAAAACATACAGGCGAATTGAGAACCTCCTCCTTTTTTTGAAGTCGGTTAAAAATGAAGGACAATGACGGTTGAAACTAAGACTTCAGGGTTTGTAAAACATTCTTCTTAAGACATATTTCCATAGCCCGTATTAGATTCAAGTTCTTTTCCTAAATGTTGCCAATTTTGACGTTGAAATTGCAACTTTGACGTTTAGTGGAAAAACCCAATTTATTTTTGTTTAAATGCCTATAACTTTTTTGTCTTTTGACCTACAGAGCTAAATTTTGGTAGGTAACTTGCTTATAATGATATAAACCCGCGTATAAAATGTGGTTGCCCTTACTTTGTTAATTTTGGAGATATAAATTTTTTTCGAAAGAAAACACAAAATTTTCCGGGAAAATCTCGTCGGATTTTCCTGGATAACGAACATATCCAAGCCACTTGCAAAAGGAAGGTACTCACCAATTTTGTCGTTTAAAATCGCGATTTTGACGTGTTGAGGAGAACCCAAATTTATTTTTCTTTGAATGCCTGTAACTTTTTTGTCATTCAACCTACGGAGCTAAATTTTGGTAGGTGACTTGCCTCTAATGATATAAACCCTCGTATGAAATTTGGTTGCCCTTACTTTGTTAATTTTAGAGATATTAATTTTTTTCGATTTTTTTCGAAAAAAAACACAAAATTTTCCGGGAAAACCTCGGCGGATTTTCCTAGCTAACGAACTTATCCAAGCGACTTGCAAAAGGAAGGTATGTGCCAAATTTTATCAGAATCGGTCCATTATTTTTTAAGTTATAGGTGTGACACATAAATATATATATATATATATATATATATATATATATATATATATATATATATATATATATATATATATATAAACATATAAAGTCTGAAACTGACCTCGGATTTGGGTTCCGGGGGTCCTAAATAGCGCTCATTTGAAGAAATTTTTTCAAAATTCGAAAGTCGAGATCTCCTCATTAGTGAATTTTTTTAAGAAAATTCACTAAAAGATATCTGACCGGAGTATTTAAGATTAGGAGGAGCTGACATTTATATTTCACTATTAATAACGCATGCAAATATGGCGGTTAGCGTATGCGCACACCAACTTTTTTGTTTTTGGTTTCGGGGGCATGTGTGAGGTATCACCATACTCGTCATGACGAGGGGAGATTAAATATGTAGATAAAATATATGTGATCTCCCTCATAAACTTGGAGGCTACATGATCGGTGGGAGGTAGCAAGGTGCTAGCACTAAGCTGACAGTTGCAAGGTGCTGGCTGCAAGGTGCTGACTGCAAGATGCTGGCTGCTCGCAGCGGTATCCTTATCTATTCTCGTGTCCTGGAAATACTCACGCTGACCTCGTTTCTAGTCTCATTTCCTGTCACTGTTCGCTGTGACCCCGTTATCAATTCTCATTTTCTAACACTGCTCGCAGCGGTCTCGTTCAATTTCTTTATCCCTCCTCCTCAGCCGCCGGATAAAAAATATGCTTCTGGCACAGAGATTTCTAAAAGGTTATATTTGCCTCTTCAAATACGCTTACTGTTTGGAATGGCAGGCGACCCTCTAATATTTATTATATTTATTTAATATAGTGAGCTGATGAATTAGAAGATCGAAATTATTCATATGGATAGGATAATTTTTTATACCGACAACTTTTTTTTATTTTTTTATTTCAACAACACACCACGAGGGCTTACAGCCTAAATACTATCATACCGTGGGTGTTGACAAGAAGGAAAGAGGCAGCTTGTTAATTCTGGACTTGAAGGTTTGGAGGTTCGGAGGAGAAGGAAAAACATGTGCCGGCAAGGAATTCCACAACTTGGAAGTCCTCGGGACAAAAGAGCGGGCATAACAAGATGTTCTATGTCTGGTGACCTGGACAGTAAAAGAGTGCATTCGCTCGGTTCCCCTGGCAGATCTGTTGGGGGTAACAGGTGGGGAACTATGGAGGAAAGCTCCTCTGAGCAGTGCCCGTGCAGATATCTATAAAAGAGAGAGAGAGGTCACCAACGGCACGTCGGTCGGCAAGGGATGGCAGCCTTTGGGTGAGGGTAGGGCCACCGATGAGACGTATAGCTCTTTTGAATGGAGTCCAGGATAGCGAGTGTAGAAGCGGCAGCGGCACCCCAGATGTGGGAGCAGTACTCGAGGTTTGGCCTCATTTGTGAAGTATATAAGGTATAGAGATTAGCTGGTGAAAAGTATTTGCGAGTCCGGAAGAGGAAACCTAATTTCTTAGCAGCCGCTTCTGCGATTGATGTGACATGTTGGTGCCATTTAAGATTTCGATCCACAGAAATCCCAACAAGAGAAAAGGACTCATTACTTTGAATAACTTGGTTGTTCATTGTGATGGGTCTAGGGCTGGTGTATCTCTTGTGCGAAAGCAAGCAAGACTTAGTTTTGGTGGGGTTGAATTGTACAAGATTTCTACTTCCCCACTCCAATATTTTTTGGAGATCCACGGAGACAGAACCCTCAATGAGTCTGCGATCCTCATCTAATTGGGCTAAAGAGACAGGCTTAGAATATTGTATATTTGAATGGAGGGTGCTGTCGTCCGCGTAGCTGTGAACTGGGTTGGATGTGCTCGAGAGGAGGTCATTGATGTGGAGAAGAAACAAAGTAGGGGCTAAAGCTGAACCTTGAGGAACTCCTGCATTAATTGGATACAGTTTAGAGGAATGGCCATCCACAACAACAGATATGCTCCTGTTGGAGAGGAAATTTGCTGTCCACATACAGAGTTTTGGTGGTAGGCCATAGGCCGGAAGTTTATTATAGCTTAGCTATATAATTTGGATTAATTAATAAAATCTGACCATGAACGATGCTGGGCGTTTGCCGTGAGATACAGTATATTGAAAATTTGGACCGTAATTCAGTATCCCGGATTCACGTATCTCTCATATGGTATCCTGGTCTGAAAGAACTCTTGTGAAACTTTTTTTCGGGACTTGTGTATACGAGTATTCTGTCTTACTTTTGATCATAAAATACTTAGTTAAAATCAATATCACTATTTACATTTGTATTCTATGTCATGATAATTGAAAATATCAGAGTTCTGTTTTCTATAAAATGTAACTTAATTTTAAGCTTAATTTACACTTATAGTACAACAGCTGGAGGATCTTAATGAAATATAATCATTTTAAATGAAATAAAAAAAAATGTACAAATAAAAGTTACCATCGGTCCTCTGATATTTTATGGCATATGACATAATTTTCAAAATCGATTTTCTCGAAAATCGAGCACCCTATCGAAGTGAAACATGAGCATATTCCCTTCTAAGGAAACTGTAAAGTTTTATAATTCATTATTAAAATATGTTTCAAATGATATATGTTAATAGGCATATTTAAATAAAGGCATATGAAGAGAGCAGAGAGTAGGCCTATGGGACAAATATTTCCTACAAACATAGTACCTTGAAGACAACTAATCAATGACACTTTTTTAAACTTTTTTAGTTATAAACTAGTCAGTTTAACTTTTGGTTAATAACAAGAAACTGCAAGTTTAATAGTAATATAATTCTTTTCGAAAAAATTCAGACAAAATACAAGAAAATATTGCTTTCAAAGAAAAATGAACCTGTTTCACTCAGATCTCCACTCTGATACCAAATACATGTTCCAATAAATATTAAACAGTAATCAATTTGAAGTGACTCATGTCAATTGGTATTGTTAATAAAATTAACTAAAAAAATGTATTACTTATTAAGTCTCTCAATACAAATTTATACAGTAATAAAAATTTGCGTAGTCAAATAATTATGGTATCGAAAGATATAGGTACATATTTTGAAAAAGTTGCTCTGCAGATATTTTTTTTTCTGGGCATGTTATTAATTCTTTAAATATTTACCCACATTGGTCTATATGGCTCTAAATTTGAAACGAGCATTTTTTTTCATATGCAAAAACCCACATCATGCACACACACATACACGCATGTGTGTAGATACATATTTATATGCATTCCCATACATATCTTTAAAGAATACTGACATATCGTTACACGTACATTTATTTGCATCAATATAGTACAATTTTCGGGGTGTGTTTGTGACAATAAAAAAAATACAAAAAAAAATAACAGGCTACATTCCTCTGATCAATATTTCTAAAATGACAAATACCGGCCACCTGGCGCTCTTACTTCCTAGAAAATCGTCACTTATTCCACGTAGTTTCATTCAAATACTATACTATAATATAAAATATTTACACATTTCATTAGCTGCTTATTTTAACAAAATACTATTCTAGAAATTGTATATTCAGGATAGAAACACATACGATTTTTTTATTTTTTATTTCTCTCACCTTTGCCGTCAATTTCACTGCCTGTAGATCTGTCTAAGTCTATTGAAATTGTTTTAGGAACACCAAACAAGACCAAATGTATTTATTTGTTGTATCATTTGGAAAACAGAACTGATACAAAAAAAAAGTCATCTCTTATCCCAGGGTGCACAAAGTTTTGTCCAACAATCATCAGTTAATGAATGAATAAAATTAATGATGATTATTAGTTTTGTTACCTACACCAAAAAATATGTTCTTGGTTAATTAACAATTTTTCACAGAATTAAAAAAATCTCGGGACGCAGCAAGTGCGTTATGGTAGTGAATTTTCATAGAAATGATCTGGCACAAAATATTTTATTATAACTTTTTTTTCTTGTAACATAGAAATCTAAATTTTGGTGTATAGTTTACTTTTTATATCGTAAACCTACCTACCAAATTTGGTTATCATAGATTTTTTATTTTTTAAGATAAAAAATTTTTTCAAATGAAAACTCAAAATTTTCCCAAAAAACCTTGTCCAATTTTTCTGAATAACGAACTTGTCAAAGCCATTTACAAAAGGAAGGTACATGCCAAATTTTATTAAAAACGGCTTATTACTTTTTGAGATATGAATTTTTTTCAAATGAAAACTCAAAATCTTCCAGGAAAACCTCGTTTGATTTTACTGACTAACAAATATGTCAAAGCCATTTACAAAAGGAAGGTATGTGCCAAATTTTATTAAAATCGGCTTATTATTTTTTGAGTTATCGGTGTGATATATATATATATATATATATATATATATATATATATATATATATATATATATATATATATATATATATATATATATATATATATATATATATATATATAAACATATAAAAATTGAAACTGACCCCGGATATGGGTTCTAGGGGTCCTAGTTAGCGCTCATTTGCAAAAAATTTTTCAAAATTCAAAAGTCGGGATCTCTCCATTAGTGAATTTTTTCTACGAAAATTCACTAAAAGAGCACACTTGTTTTTGTGCAACATACCTAATAATCAGTGAGTAATGAATTGTAACTACGAATTACCTGATTATTGTCTATCAAAGCTGTCTGCCATTAGTTTCCCCAGTGCCATAACGGAAAGGCTTGGATTCGAATTCCGGGAACGCTGAGGCGGAGGATCAAATATTTTTTTTAAACATTACACTACAAACTATAGTTTTACATCACCTGAAGCCGCCATAGTGTTTGAGCAAGCTGAATCTGCGCATGGTTCGTTCTTCGGAGGGAACGTAAAGCCTTCAGATCCGTGTCCATACCATGTTGGCACGCTAAAGATCCTTATCCTCGTTACAAAAAAATAAGGGAATTTTGCAAGATTTACAGGTTGGTAAGGTGAAACTCTTCCCTATTGTTGGTGATTGGTCATAGTCGCGGAAAGAGACCGACGGCAAATAAATAAAACACACACAACACAACTGTTCATTAGTCTATTAGGCATCCTGTAGTACTAAATTGCGTGAAATTGTAGTTCTCAAAATGTTCTAGTAAATTACTGTATCAACATTTTCACAAACGTATTAGGAAATATACTTAACACATAAAAAATATCTTAGAAAATAACTTAAATGATACGCAGTGGAAGTTTATTTTTGACAGGGTGATGATAAGATAATGCGTACATTTGTTTATGTGTTTTCATGGTTAGTAACGTTTTAGTGAATTTTCTTAAAAAAAATTCACTAATGAGGAGATCTCGACTTTTGAATTTTGAAAAAATTTCTTCAAATGAGCGCTATTTAGGACCCCTGGAACCCAAATCCGAGGTCGGTTTCAGACTTTATATGTTATATATATATATATATATATATATATATATATATATATATATATATATATATATATATATATATATATATATATATATATATATATATATATATATATATATATATATATATATATATATATATATATGTTTATATATTTATGTGTCACACCTATAACTAAAAAAATAATGGACCGATTTTGATAAAATTTGGTGAGAACCTTCCTTTCGCGAGTGGCTTGGATAAGTTCGTTATCCAGGAAAATCCGCCGAGGTTTTCCCGGAAAATTTTGTGTTTTCTTTCGAAAAAAATCGAAAAAAATTTATATCTCTGGAATTAACAAAGTAAGGGCAACGAAATTTGGTACACGGGTTTAAGTCGTTATATGTAAGCTACCTCCCAAAATTTAGCGCTGTAGGTTAAAGGACAAAAAAGTTACAGGCATTTAAAGAAAAATAAATTTGGGTTTTCCTCAAAACGTTAAAGTCGCGATTTTAAACGTCAAAATTGTTAATATTTAGGCAATGAACCTGAAATTAATATGATCTATGGAAGGAAAATGTCTCAAGAATAATGTTTTACAAAGCCTGAGCTCTTAGTTTCAATCGTCATTGTCCTTCATTTTACTAAAATATTCCCAGAAAATTCATTTCAAATAGACCCTTCTCTGATGCTTTAGTAGTAATATTGGCTATAGAGTTTATCGTTTAATGGTATATCATTTTTGTCGAATTATCGTAAAAAATCATTAAAGCGCAATATATCCGTTATTATGCAAGTTACGAAAAAAAGTTGTATACATTAATTGTAGGGTGTCTTAAGCTACATCTTAAAAAATATTTCCACAATTACAGGGTGGCCCATAAGTCGTTGGTGATTCAAATTTTCTTTTTTTTAGTGATTTTTTTTAATCAAACACGCCCTATGTTATTGAATTTTTGTATTTTCCATAGAAATATAATACATCTTTGTAAGAAAAGAAATTCGGGACGCAGCAAGTGCGTTATGGTAGCGAATTTTCATTAAATGCTTCAAATTTTGAATCAATTTGCTATTAACCTATGAGGTCGACCAGAAAACCAGTTTTTTCGGGAACAATTTAACTTTACTTTCGGAAATTTTTGTACATTTTCAAACAATAAAGTTATTTTGATGAAACATGGCACATTGTTTCTAATATATAGATTATACTGGTAACCAAATTTGGTGCCTGCTTTCTTAAAAAAATATATTTGCTGTTAGAAACATTTTTATGAAAATTCACTACCATAACGCACATGCTGCGTCCAGAGTTTTTTTTATTTTAAGTACTGTTAAGTATACTCTTTGTTTGTTCCGAATTTTTTCTTTTTTCGTACATTTATTATATTACCTATATTTTATTGTATACCCTGACACTTCAAAATAGATGTTACATAAATCTGAAGAATAAATTGGTATTGGTACTATTGTTGCTATGGTTATTATTATTAGCAGTAATTTTTATTTGTCCTTTTAGGAATGCTTGCTCCTACAAGTGGTACTGCTATTGTAAATGGGTATGATATAAGATATAATTTGGGTGAAGCAAGGAAAAGTATAGGAATATGTCCACAACACACTGTATCTTTTCCTGATTTAAATGTTGAAGAACACATTTATATGATTTGTAGACTCAAAGGTCTTAGTCGTAAAGAAACGTCAGCGGAAATAGATACATATTTGGAAGCATTCGATCTTAAAACAAAGGTATGCATAAACAAAAATATTGTGCATAGAAACCGGTTTCAGAATATTCTCTACCCAAAAAAAAGTCTGGACGCAGCAAGTGCGTTATGGTAGTGAATTTTCATAAAAAGGTTTTTAATAGCAAATTTGTCTTTTTTTTAAATGAAAGCAGGCATTAAATTTGCTATTACCCATATAGTAGAAACAATGTACCATATTTAATAGAAATAACTTTGTTGTTTGAAAAAGTACAGAAAATTTCCGAAATCAAACTTCAAATGTTGCCGAAGAAGCTGGTCCGATTTTTCTGGCCTAGGAACCTCTTTAAGCTTTACCCACTTTCGAAGATATAATTTTTCAAAAAAAAAACCTTTGACGAAACTACCAAAAAAAATTCACAAGAAAATTTGCAACCAATTTTTTCACGAAAATGCAAAAATAATTAAAAAAAATTAATTTCCCAAACTTTTTTTTGCTAAAAAATTTGCAAAAAGAATACTAAAAATTCAAATTATATACCTAATGTGTTATTAAGATTGAAAAAAAGAAAATGTCATTTTTTTAACTGTTCACGGAAACTTGAATCAGTGGAAGTAAAGAAAAATGTAAGCGGAATAATACTCATATTTTCATGTGGCTAATGACAGTGCAGTCGAGGCCATATCACCTTTTGACCACCACCACCATCACCTTAAGTGTGCTACTTTAAAGTTTCATTTGACATTTGTTAATACAATTTGTCCACTTATACAGGCTGTTTCAAAAAACATGCACCATCGCTCGTGGGGCAATTCCTAAACATTGGAAAAAGACAGTGGCGCACATATTTTTTCCCCAAATGAATTTTTACAGTTACCCCGTACGCACGCCACTGACGCAGTTGTAAGCAGATTCTCACTTGAAAATATGCACTTTCATAATACACTTTCAAGTTCCAAGTTTCATTAAAATCAATCCAGTGGTTTTGAAATTATTTCTAAAAAATTAAAAAAAAATTAAAATTCAACTCCCTGTATATTGGAAACTATGCGTTTCCGGGCCCATGTGCACAGGAACTTTTTTTCTTATTTTTTAGTAAGGAATTGCCCCACGAGCGATGGTGCATGTTTTTTGAAACAGCCTGTATATTATGAAAATGTAAACGTAGATAATCCTATTAAATTAATTATTTCTTACCGTTTCGTACCAAAGTTAATTTAAATATTTAATTTTTTTTCAAAAATTCACTAAATAATCACATAATCTAATCGAATCATGTTATGCGATTTTTTTTTCTTTTTTTTTTCCTTTAACGTCGGCCTATTTCCGCGACTATGGCCAATCACCGACGCCAGGGAGCAGTTTCACCTCACTATCCTGGAAATTTTGCCGAACCCCTATCTTTCTGTAAGGAGGGTAGGGATCTTTAACGTGCCCAACATCGCATGGACACTGGACCGACGGCTTTACGCTCCCTCTGAAGGGCGGAACGTGCAGACATTCAACTTGCTCAAATACAATGCCAGAACCTCGGTTGATGTTAATTTTACAGTTTTGTACTGAAAAAGTGAAAGGAGTACGCCGGGATCGAACCAAGTACCCTTCGGTTCAAAGGCACACGTTCTTACCTCTGAACCACCGAGGTCCTTATGTTATGCGATTGCAAATGTAAATATTTCCAAAACTAGAGTCTGTAAGTATAGGGAGTGTTATAGAAAACTTGATGCAAAGGGCACGTACCTCACTTCTGAAACACAAAATACAGGCTGCTCCATTTGAAAAAATTGAGTTACGGCAGTTTGAATTTTTTCAAATTCACTCACTATTCGAGAGCGCCTGCATCTCGATTTTTTCGACGAAAATTATAAACAAAAACCTCTCTGAATGCATCACCTTCATATTATTCATCTGCTATCTATTGGTAAAAACGCTGTTTTATAATTTTTTGGTATGTGCCAAAAATGTGAAAAGTTGCAAAACAGTTGTGATTACTCGAAAACAATTAACGCTCTCGAATTTTTTTCCACAAGCATGCATTATAATTCGATGAAAATGGGTGTTTGATTAAAAAAGATAAAATTTGTATCACCAACGTCTTATGGGCCACCTGTGATTGTCAAAAAAGTGTACAAGATGCAGTCCAAGTATAGTAAGGGCTATATTGAGCTTTATCGTAAAAATGCATCACCCTATATATATATATATATATATATATATATATATATATATATATATATATATATATATATATATATATATATATATATATATATATATAAACATATATAAACAGCTAAAAACTTTAACTAACCCCGAATATAGATTATAGGTAGCCTAGTTTGCGTTCATTTAAAGAAATCTTCTCAAAATTCAAAAGTGCATTTTTCATACGAAAATTGGCTACAAATTATAGACTTTACTGCCAAAGAGTATTTGAAATAAATTTTTTGGAAACATTTTAATAAAATGAAGGACAATGACGGTTGAAGCTGAAACTTAAGGATTTGTAAAATATTCCTTTTGCGACATTTTCTCTACATAACCCATATTCGTTAAGGCTCTTTGCCTAAATGTTGTCACTTTTGACGTTTCAAGTCGCGATTTTGGTATTTTAAGGGGAAACCCCACATTTTTTTCTTTAAAAGCTTATAACTTTTTTCGTTCTAACTTACAGATTTAAACGACATGCTCACTTTTTATGATGTTAACCCATGTACCAAATTTGGTTGTCTTTAGTTTGTTATTTCCGGAGCTTTAAAATTTTCCGAAACAAACATTTTCCGGGAAAACTTGGGCCGATTTTGCCGGCTAACGAACTTATCCGAACCACTTGCAAAAGGAAGGTACTTACTAAATTTCATCAAAATCAGCCCACTATTTTTTGAGTTATTGGTCTATAATACTGGTAAAATAAGACTTATCATTTTCCGACTGTCATTTGCTGTTATTATTGGTTGGTTGGACCATAAAGACTTTTAATTAATATACATTTTTTTAATATCACTTTACATTCGAATACTTGTAGGCTCGTGAGAAAGTAGTAAATCTTTCTGGTGGAATGAAAAAGAAACTTGCCGTCGCCATGGCACTTTGTGGAAATTCTAAAATTGTAGTGCTTGATGAACCTAGTGTAGGAATGGATCCAGCTAGTAGACGGAATTTTTGGGATGTAATAAAGGCAGTTAAAAAAGGTAAGACATTTTATATTTTTAAAAACTTATCATACATGTCTATTTAATATTTTTAGATCGAGCAATTATACTGTCTACTCACTACATGGATCAAGCAGATCATTTAGGGGATAGAATTGGAATAATGGTTGGAGGAGAACTCCAGTGTTGTGGGTCTAGTTTCTTTTTAAAAAAGAAGTATGGAACAGGTTACTACTTGATAATAAACAAGACTAAAGATTGTAAGTCTGCAAATGTAACCACGTTATTGAAGAAATATATTCCAACACTGACGGTATGTAATTAAAATTGGTTACATCTTTTTGAAATACATTTTGTACATAAAAGCGTTAGGACAATTTACAGGCTACGGTAAAATTCACTAGATTAAACGTGGATTGAACAAAAATATTGAAGATACAAAAAACGATTTTCACATTTTAAATAAACAACGTGGAAAGCTACATTTTATGTGGTTTTAGAAAAAGTAGCTTCAAACATTGCTCAAACACTGCAACAAAAACTGTTAGGTTTTTATAACTGCTGTTATCACCACAATGCTGATAACTTGGAAATTATAGTAATTTCACCAGCTGGATAGCATTTGTCGAGATAACTCTAGCACAAAAACCACCCAAGTCTGGTTTCAATAGGGGGAAACTCAATTCTCAGTTTCATCTAAGTCCTGTGGACTTTAAGGGCGTCAAATGGGAAAACCCTTAGCTCAAAGCAAAATGCCAAAATTGCAGAGGTTGATCTGTCTTCTAATAGCGGAAGCTATGGCATCACGCCCTACCAGCTGCAATAAAGGCAATGCAAAATACGACGCCACTGCAGATATGCGTGAAAAAGGACTAAGTGCCTCGAAACTATTTCAAGCAGGCAAATTCAAACCAGATCCTGTAACTTATTTCATTGGAGTCACTAGCCTAACCAACAGATCAAATGCTAGCTAAACTGGGCTTCACAGTTCTATTTGGCGTGGTCATAAGTGATCACCAATCAAGGGACACAGGCTGAAAAAGGTAATATTCAATATACCAAGTTCCTGCAAAAAGTGGAGCGGTGCAACTGATATTAAAAATTCACACTTTTTACTCACAGTAATGTGGAAAAATTACGATACCACATCACTACCTGCCACTGTCATTTTTGATGATGCGATTTCATCATTTTTTATATCAGTGTTATTCGTTCTTGATGGTTTTTTTCGTAGAGAATGCAGCACTACTGAAATACATGTCGATTAAACTTAAATCTTCTACCTATATTTAGTAGCTTTGACTTATGGAGTCAGCGGTAATCTGAATACCCAAATGTTCAATCGCCATGATCATTAGAGAAATTTTCTGGCAAACCTGCTAATAGTAGTAATCCAATCCATTTATCGGTGATAGCAAATTCTATGGAACTTAATTTTTGCGCTATTTTACCATTTTGGGTTACATATGTACAGGGTGAGCGAAACTCGACGTCTCGGCTCTATTGTAAGAAAAGGGAAGGTGATAGAAAAAATCTTAAAAGAGGTTCTTAGAGTAAGGTCCATTTTAAGCCAAATTTGCATATTTTTGGATATTTGGAAACTGAAGTAATGATGTCATCGAATTTTTTTCCCAGAAACATATGTATAAGGTGAGCAAAACTCGACGTCTCGGCTCTCCTATTGTAAGAAAAGGAAAGGTGATAGAAAAAATCTTAAACGAGGTTCTTAAAGTAATTTCCATTTTAAGCCAAATTTGCATATTTTTGGATATTTGGAAACTGAAGTAATGATGTCATCGAATTTTTTTCCCAGAAACATATGTATAAGGTGAGCAAAACTCGACGTCTCGGCTCTCCTATTGTAAGAAAAGGAAAGGTGATAGAAAAAATCTTAAACGAGGTTCTTAAAGTAATTTCCATTTTAAGCCAAATTTGCATATTTTTGGATATTTGGAAACTGAAGTAATGATGTCATCGAATTTTTTTCCCAGAAAGATACTTATATTTTGGTACATTTAAATAGAACAGAATTTTCTGAATAAATTATGTAAAAAAAAAGAAATTGCTATCTTTTCTCGTTAAAAAGTTATAATCAAATTTGTAGAAAAACGTATAACAAAAAATTCGCGTAACCATCATAATTTAAACAAGAAGCCTTTGGAAACAAATATCAAAGTTGTATCTGCCGTAGCAAGTTTTATTTGTAAATAATTAAACTAATGGTTTACAAATATTGTTTTATTGTCACTTCACGTTAAAAAATGTTTACGCACAACGAAGAAGTCTATATGTTATTGGTTTATGATGAATCTCAAAGGAACCCTAGAAGAGCAGTTCAGTTATACGCCCAGAGATACCCTGTTATTCCAAGCTTTAAAATATTTGAAAGAGAACGCAATTTACGTGCAAATAGCGAGGCATTTTCTTCTCGAAAGGGGAGGAAAGTTGCTAGAAGGGTCAATTCTGACAATACTGTTGCCAGTGTTTTGCAGTATTTTGAAGACCATTCAAGGAACTCGATTCGGCAAGCCTGCCGTGAGTTGAATTTAAAATATAGTTCGGTACGAAAAATTTTGAAAGAAAATGGTTATCACGATTATAAACTTCATAACTTAGAACACTTGTCAGATCAACACCAACAATGGAGAATTAGTTATATTGTCCAAGTGATGGTAAACTTGAAGAATGCCAATCGTTTTTTTTTTCAGCATGTGTTGTGAACGGACGAAAGCCGTTTCGTTAGTAACGGTAAGCCCGATAAAAAAATGAGCATATTTGGGCTACTGAAAGTCCACATTTTGTTAATCCGATTGAAAATCAAGGACACTTCGGAATTAACGTTTGGTGTGGTATTATTAACGGGCATTTGATTGGTCCATAATTTTACGAAAGAATTTTACATAGTGAGCGATATTTGCAATTTATCCAATAACAACTTCCTGTGCCATTACAACAACATGTGTTTTCAACATGACGGAGCTCCACCGCATAAAGCAAGTAGTATCTAACAATATTTAAATGAAACGGAAAAAAATGGACCGATACAGTGGCCGCCTAAATAACCGGACTTGACCCCACTAGACTTCTTCTTGTGGGGAGCTTTGAAAAAGAAATGTTACAGAACACCATCTGTTAACTTGGAACATTTAAAAGAAAAAAGAAATGCTTGCGGGGGAACCTTGGTGGTTCAGAGGTAAAAACGTGTGCATCTGAACCGAAGGGTACTGGGTTCGATCCCACGGTACTCCTTTCACTTTTTCAGTACAAACTGTAACATTGACATCAACCGAGGTTCTGGCATTGTATTTGAGCAAGTTGAATGTCTGCACGTTCCGCCCTTCAGAGGGGGCGTAAAGCCGTCAGTCCCGTGTCCATGCTATGTTGGGCACGTTAAAGATCCCTACCCTCCTTACAGAAAGGCAGGGGTTTGGCAAAATTTCCAGGATAGTGAGGCGAAACTGCTCCCTGGCGTCGGTGATTGACCATATTCGCGGAAATAGGCCGACGTTAAAGAAACAAAAAAACACACACAGAAATGCTTGCGATGAACTATCTAGAGAAATGTTTCATAAGGCTTCAGTGCAAGAAGTAGGGCGGAGATTGGAGAGGTGTTTAGAAGTAGGAGGTGGACACATTGAAAATTTGTTGCAATGATTGCCTACATATTTTGTTTATTGCTGTGGTAAAAGTAGTAGCATATAATGTGTTTTATAATGTTAAATTATTAAATAACTTTTTAACGAAAAAAGGTGGCAATTTTTTTTCTTTACATAATTTGTCTAGAAAAAAATGGTCCTTTTTAGACATGCCAAAATATACGTATGTTTCTGGGAAAAAAATCGATAACGTCATTACTTAAGTTTCCAAATATCAAAAATATGAAAATTCGGCTTAAAATGGACCTTACTCAATCGCATTTAAGAACCTCTTTTCAGGTTTTTTCTATCACTTTTCCATTTCTTACAATAGAGCCGCAACATCGAGTTTCGCTCACCTTGTCCTTATGGATTCGCAGTTTTCTGGTCATATAAACATTAAATATAGTAATAAGGTTATTTTTCTCTAAAAACCCGAGTTATTGAACTTTTGTAATATTTTCCATAACTCTTCCGAGCTCTTAATTTCCTTGATATGCCTGTACAATCGAGAATCAATTGTCAGAATTAGCTTTGCCTTAGTTTTGTCATCTTCAGCGGCTTTCCCTTCGACTTCGGTCATTTTCTTGATGTAGCGAACGATGTTCCCAAGCTCCAACAAATTTTCTGCTGCAATATTTACAATCATTTTCTTTGCCTTTTAGCTTGGAAACATTTTGAATGTAGATCGTGGTTCGTGGTCATGTCTTGGCGAAAATAAACCACAATTTTTAACAATTACTTCCAAATATCAGCTTAAATTGGGATGTGGCCCATAACAACCTATTAAACACATCGATTTTCTCACATTTCTTCATTGAAGTTAGGCCATGTCGGACACGGCCAGTTTTTAGATGGGTGACCGGTTTGGGACCTCGTTTGAACTTTGTGAAATTTGTAGTTTACGAACCACTCTTATAATTGTATACGGTGGCGCATTTCTGCGGTAAAGCTCATTTTTGCCGTTATTATTCACAACACAAAAAAATCTAATTACAAAAATTATAGTGAATCACACGCTGCACGTTTTAATAGTATTTGTGATACTACAGCATGTCCCACATTTTCAGGATAAAGCAAACATCTTTTTTAATGAAACATCCTGTATATTTCTAAATTTTTGGACCTCTTTTGTTAATTTTGAGTCAAACTTGTAGAAGTATATTTTTAGCTGCGGTGCTCTGTTTTAAAAATATTTTGCATTGTGTAAAAAATATATAAAATTCAGCTTCAGCTTGTAAATGTCACGATTTCACTGATTATTAGACTTAGAGAGTCCAATTTGGCATGTTGTTCGTTCACAGATGGTATCACATTATTGTAGTTTAAATGATGTGTCTACTTATACAGGAGTTTTGCGTTTCATTTTTTCCTTGGTAGACGGCTGCGATGTATATACCAAGTTTTTGATATGGCCCCACAAGGATAAATCGATTTTGCTGAGATCTGCAGATCGCGCTGACCATGCAACTGGTCCTCCTCTTCCAATCCACTCCTCTGGAAATTTTTCATTAAAATAGTGTTGAATAGGGCCTGTGTAATGCACTGGAGTACCATCATGGAGGAACCACATTTTTTGACGTATAGTCAGCGGCGCAGGCTGCAGGAGCCACTGCAAAATTCAGGAGAAGGAGCCCATGCTTGAAATGAGGTCAGACTTCGCGAACATTTGTGTTATGTTTGCACACCTTTCTTTAAATTAAGAAAATCCATAGACACTTTGACAGCTAGGTAGTCCAGGTGTCTATGAGATAAAAACTAGATTAAGAAGAAGAATAATAAGGCATTGATTATTATTAATGGAATTATAAGAGATGTAAGTTTTTCCTTGTTTGATAATAATAAAAGTATTTAATCTTATTCAATGAGTATTAGTCGGATACATAACAATATTGGCGACGAGAAAGGTAGTATTATCGTGCCCTAAATGTTATCATGTCATTATAAATTGTAACAGTGAAGTCAAGTCATACATAACCCAAAATTGTGTAGCAGTCGTCACGTGCAACATAAAAATTATATGTTTTAAATTGTATACACAGTGTAAAAAATGTCGTTAATCGGAACTATCGAACCATTCAATACAAAAGATGCAGACATTTCATCATATTTAGAAAGGGTTGAACAGTTGTTTCAGTGCAATGATATACAGGAAGAAAAAAAAGTACCATTGTTTCTCACATTAGTAGGAGGCGAGGCGTATTGTGTTTTAAAAGATTTGTTAGCCCCGACTCTACCCAGTAGTAAGACCTACAAAGATCTAAAAGAAACACTGACAAAACATTACAGTCCAAAAAGGCTTATAATAGCAGAACGGTATAAATTCTACATGTCAACCCAAGAGACAGATGAAGACATGAAAACGTATGCTGTTAAATTAAAAAACTTAGCAAAACATTGTGAGTTTGGCAGTTTCTTAGACGATGCCTTGAGAGATAAATTCGTGTGTGGATTAAGGTTGGAAACTGTAAAAAGGAAATTACTAACAGAAGGGGAACTTACTTTTGATAAAGCATTTCAAACAGCAATATGTATGGAATTGGCTGAAAATCAAATAAAAGCAATGAGCACGGAAACCACCCAGATTAATGAATTAAGCCTTCTAAATAATCATGGGAATGAGAATAAGGTGAAGTTTGGGAACCAGAAACGCAGTACATTTAAGTCAGGTCCTAGGACACCACAATTTCAACCACAGAAGCAGTGGCATGCAAACAGAAAGGAATGTAAGAGATGTCTACGTAGTCATTTTGATGATACCAACTGCCCAGCGATTCATTGGACTTGTTTTTCCTGTAACCAGAGAGGCCACACTGCTAGATCTCCTTTGTGTAGGAACAGAATCCATGTCATGCAAACCGAAGATGGAAGGGAGGAGCAAGAGGAAGCTGATGATACTTTTGAACTGGGGTTACTGGAAACAGAAAGCTGTGGTAAGTCATTTTGGCTTAATAATGTGTTGGTAAAAAATAAGAATGAAAGTCTAAAAGTGCGACTATTGATGCAAGGAAAGTATATCACAATGGAGGTAGATTCTGGCGCATGCCATTCAGTGATTCATGTTAAAGACTATGAGAGATTGTTCAGCGACATTTTGTTGAAGCCTGTGGATTTTAAACTTAGAGTAGTTACTGGAGAATTTGTATGTATAATTGGTCAAATCAATGTTCACATAAATTATCAGGATACAATTTTCCTTTTACCCTTAATAGTTTTAGATAGTAAGGCAAAATTCATTCCGCTACTTGGCAGAAATTGGTTAAACATATTGAACCCTAAGTGGAAAGAATCTATAATCATTGGTATTGGAGTAGAAAATGATATTTTTAGTTTGAATCCTCTCAATCAAACAGGGTCAAATCTTGAAGTTAGGCGTTCGCATTTAATTACAAAAATAAAGAATGACTTTTCTAGTTTATTTACAGAAGTAAATTCTTCTATTAAAAATTTCAAAGTAAATTTGAGATTGAGAGATAATGTTAAGCCTATTTTCCATAGGGCTTATGAGATGGCATATTCACTAAAACCAAAAGTCGAAATTGAACTTTTGAAAATGGTCAAAGATGGAGTCGTGTCAAAAGTAAATTTCAGTAAGTGGGCTAGTCATATTGTAGTAGTACCAAAAAAAAATTCAAGCAATATAAGAATATGTGTTGATTTTAAGAAAACATTGAATAAAGTTATAGATAGTGACCATTGTGTTTTACCATTACCTGAAGATATTTATGCCAGTCTGAGTGGTAGTTGTTTCTTTACAATCTTAGATTTAAAAGGGGCTTATCAACAGTTGGAAATTGATGATTTATCTAAAGAATTTTTCACAATCAATACACATATGGGTCTTTTTAGATTTAATAGGCTAACATATGGTGTCAGTTCAGCTCCTGGTATATTCCAGTCAATAATGGAGTCTATTTTATCAGGTCTGAACAACGTAAAATGTTATTTGGATGATATATTGATTTATGGCTCCTCTTTGGAAGAATGCCATAAGAGTGTTATTATGGTCTTAAGTCGACTGAAAGAATTTAATGTCAAAATTAACAAAGATAAATGTAAATTCTATGAACAAAAAGTTGAATTCTTGGGACATGTTATTGACAAATGGGGGATACACCCAACTGAACAAAAAATTGAGTGTATAAAAGAAGCTCCTGCACCACAAAACTTGACTCAGCTAAAATCATACCTGGGCTTATTAAATTATTATGGCAAATTCATTCCAATGCTATCTTCTAAGCTGCGTCCTTTATATAACCTGTGTAAATCAGACACTGAATTTATTTGGTCAGATGAATGTGAACATGCATTCCAATTAAGTAAAGAGTTATTGACCTCTGATAAGGTCCTAACTCATTTTAACCCTAACTTGCCCATATATGTAACATGTGATGCCAGTGGGTATGGAGTGGGCGCAGTATTAAGCCACAAAATAGAAGGGCAGGACAAGCCAGTCCTTTTTGCATCCAGTACACTCTCTGAAGCAGAAAAAAAGTATTCAAATTTAGAAAGAGAAAGTTTAGCCATCATTTTTGCACTTAAGAAGTTTCATAAATATATATTTGGAAGAAAGTTTATTTTAGTGAGTGACCATCAACCATTGCAGTTCATCTTTGGTAAACATAAAGGTATTCCAGTGTCAGCAGCTGCACGCATAACACGATGGGCTATTACCATGTCAGCCTATGATTATGAAATTCAATATAAAAAAGGTAAACTGGTGGCAAATGCTGATGCTCTGTCCCGGATGCCTATGCTTAGTAGTACAGAAATACCAAGTTCTCTTTATTCTTTTAATATTGTAGATAATGTACCATTACATGCTGATATTATAGCAGAAGCTACAAAAAGGGACCTGCTTATGTTAAAGGTTATTGATCTTACACGCACAGGATGGCCTCCTGCTGTAAGTGATGAATCTTTGAGACCATATTTCCTTAAACGCTGTGAACTTTCAGTAGAAAGTGGATGCTTACTAATTGGAAATAGAATTATTATACCAGAATCCTTACGAAATGATGTACTGAACCTATTTCACGAACAACACCTAGGTATAGTAAGAACAAAAATGTTGATAAGATCATATTGTTGGTGGCCAGACATCAATGGTTCAATTGAAAAATATATTGGATCTTGTGATGTATGTCAACAAACACAAAATTTTTCAAATACTAGTATTTTACTACCATGGCCGAGCACCCCAAATAACTTCTACCGTGTTAATATTGATTTCTTTTATAAATTCAATTATACTTTTCTAATCGCAGTCGATAATAAATCAAAGTGGTTAGAGGTGAAAATTATGGAAAATGGCACCAGTGCAAAAGAAACAATTACAAAGTTAAAAGAAATTTTTGCAACTTTCGGATTACCTGTTGAGTTAGTCTCTGATAACGGTCCACCATTCAGTTCTAACGAGTTTCTATGCTTTTGCCAAGCCAATGGTATAAAACCCATTAAAACCCCACCATACCATCCGCAGGCTAATGGCATTGCAGAGAGATGCGTTCAAACTGTCAAAAAAAGCTTAGAAAAGGCTTTATTTTTGGAAAGGGGGAAATATATTGATAAAAACACATTGAAGGACCGATTACTGGATTTTCTGTTTACTTATAGAAATGTACCGTCTACAGTCACTGGTATCTCTCCAGCGGAAAACCTTTTCAAAATTCGGCCTAGAACAAGATTTGATCTACTTAAACCCTCATTTAATAGTATCAGAAATTCAAACTCTAATGCCAGTGATTGGAGAAAATTAAGGTTTTTTACACTAAATGAATCTGTATATGTAAAAAATAAACAAACCAAATTGTGGCAAGAAGGTAAAATTGTAAAAGTAATTAGTCATTCTACATATTTAGTTAAGATTGGAGAATTTATAAAATTTGTACATGCTTGTGATATGCGCCCGTATATACATAGTGAAGTGACTTATCCTAGTGTTACTGTTACAAGTAACCCAAACAATGTTACTCCTAATGAAATCTCAGTACCAACACAAAATGACGCTCCAGATGAAACTGACTCAAATGTAAATACTCCTAGAAATATTGTAGTGCTACCAGTAAGTTCAGAGACAGACTTTCAAAGAACAATTGAACCTAACTCTACATCACCATGTACGACTCCTGAAGTTTGTACCTCCACAGTACCACACGTAACACGTTCAGGGAGAATAATAAAACCACCTCAAAAATTAAATTTGTAATGTTATATTTTAAGGTTAAATATAGTATCAATCTTTAATTTTAAGTAGAGGGAGAATTGTTATGTTTGCACACCTTTCTTTAAATTAAGAAAATCCATAGACACTTTGACAGCTAGGTAGTCCAGGTGTCTATGAGATAAAAACTAGATTAAGAAGAAGAATAATAAGGCATTGATTATTATTAATGGAATTGTAAGAGATGTAAGTTTTTCCTTGTTTGATAATAATAAAAGTATTTAATCTTATTCAATGAGTATTAGTCGGATACATAACAGTTCGTTCACAGATGGTATCACATTATTGTAGTTTAAATGATGTGTCTACTTATACAGGAATTTTGCGTTTCATTTTTTCCTTGGTAGACGGCTGCGATGTATATACCAAGTTTTTGATATGGCCCCACAAGGATAAATCGATTTTGCTGAGATCTGCAGATCGTGCTGACCATGCAACTGGTCCTCCTCTTCCAATCCACTTCTCTGGAAATTTTTCATTAAAATAGTGTTGAATAGGGCCTGTGTAATGCACTGGAGTACCATCATGAAGGAACCACATTTTTTGACGTATAGTCAGCGGCGCAGGCTGCAGGAGCCACTGCAAAATTCAGGAGAAGGAGCCCATGCTTGAAATGAGGTCAGACTTCGCGAGCCCGCGAATCTGCGGGGAAAATAATTTCCCAGTGGAAATCGCCGACCGCGAGGCATGGTGAGGGGGGACGCCGGGCATACCACGGGACGCGCTCGTCTGGTTCACGGACAGATCCTTCGGGGAGCGTGGGACGGGGCAGGTGTTTATTCGGAAGGACCGAGGGTAAGTCAAAGTATTTCCTCGGGGCCCATGCAACGGTCTTTCAAGCCGAAATGTACGCCGTCTTGCACTGTGTGCGAGAGAACAAGAGGAGAGGTTACACCAACAAGCGGATCCTAATAGCCACAGACAGCCAGGCAGCCCTTAAGGCCCTAAGTAGCCCACGGGTAAATTCCAGGCTGGTAAGTGAATGCCGAGACGAGACGAGCGACCTGACTGGGCAGAATGAGGTCACCCGCATCTAGATGCCGGATCACTCGGGGGTCAAAGGCAATGAAGAAGCTGACAGTCTCGCAAAGAAAGGATCAGTAGAACCATTTATGGGACCAGAAACGGTCCTGGGCTCTTAGAAAGGCACGGACACGGGAACCATCAAATCCTGGGCCAGGGAACAGCACAAGGCATACTGGGCAGATTGTCAAGGGCTCAAACACGGGAAGTCATTAATTGGGCAACCCAGTCCAAAGAGAGCTGTGGAGCTGTAAGATCTTAGCAGAAGACAGGTGAGAAACATAACAGGTCTTTTGATGGGACCCATAGCCTTCAAGAAACACCTGCATAAAATGGGATGGTTCGAGGGGGACCTGGTATGCAGACTCTGCGGCGAGGGGAAGGAATCAGCCCAGACAGCAAGGCAGCACTTAAGGCCCTAAGTAGCCTACGGGTAAATTCCACGCTGGTAAATGAATGCCAAGACGAGACGAGCGACCTGACTGGGTAGAATGAAGTCAACATAATCTGGGTGTCGGGTCACTCAGGGTTCAAAGGCAATGAAGAATCTGACAGTTCCGCGAAGAGAGGGTCAGCAGAACCATTTATGGGACCAGAACCGGTTCTGGGCGTGACAAAGAGCACTGCCAGGAGAGCCATTAAGTCCTGGGTCAGAAACGAAAACAAGGTGTACTGGGCAGGCTGTCCAGGGCTCAGACATGGGAAGTCAGTAATTGACGAACTCAGTTCAAAGAGAGATGTGGAGCTGCAAAGTCTTAGCAGAGGACAGCTCAGAAACATAACCCGTCTCTTGACGGGACACATGGTCGTCAAGAAACAACTGCATAAAATGGGGCGTTTAGAGGGGGACCTCGCATGCCAACTCTGCGGCACATCTTATGCGAGTGTAAAGCTCTGGACCGAAAAAGACAACTGACCTACGGCCAGTCTAGGCCGAAGACAGAACAATATAAAACTTCACCCTACCAATCGCTGTGAAGACTAGTTCAAGGCACAGTGATTTTGGAATGGGTGGAGTAGAAAAGACTAAGGGCATGCATGATAAGCCAAAGGATGCAGTGATATCGGGGCAGTAACGACGCAGACGAGTCTGAGTGAGAAAAAAAAATAGTCATCTAGTAATAAAGGTGAGTGGTTCTCTAAAAAATCTAAATACACCGTCCCATTTAACGTTCCCTCGAAAAAATGTGATCCCACTACCTACTCTCCCACATTGACACCCGAAACATTCAACGACCATCTTGTCTGATTGCGTGTACTGTATATATATATATATATATATATATATATATATATATATATATATATATATATATATACTGTATATATATATATATATATATATATATATATATATATATATAGGTATTGCCTGTTGCATAGAAATAGAAGTTATGCCTATTTACAGTTCCGTTTCTATGGAACGTAGCTAAAACGCCAAACAAAATAATATCTGCGAAGCATGTAGTCGTCCATATTTTTTGCTGTGCCCACTCTCAAAATGCAATCCTTCTATGGTAGTCATTATCTAGCTGAATATGAAATGAATGCATCTTGTTTTTGTGTAATATTCTCTGCACTGATCTACGACTAATTTTCTGACGGCTTGCTATCTCCCGGTTGTTCAGATGAGGATCGTCGTAGGTAGTGAGCAACACATACAATTCATTGTCCTCAGTGGTAATTGTTTGGGGTTTTCCATGTCACTCGTACTTAACAAAACCAGTGCTATTAACCCGTTGTATTAGTCTTTTAAACGATGTCTTGGTGAGTTGCCTTCGTTTAGGAAACTTCTGGTGATATACTCTATTGACAATTTATTAAACATTCTCCCCAAACTCAAAGCATATCGGTTAATTCTTCTAAGGAAAAACACATTTTTGTCTTTTTAGTAAAACTTTACTTACAGCTACTCACTTAACAATAAACTGACAGTGATTAATTAACAATGTGGAATCTGTCATTTTTCAATGACCTACTATTTTACTTCGTACTGCTCTTATAAATCATGGTTTGTGAATATAAACGTAAATAATATAAAAACTAGCAGTTTTTAACATATTGAGTACTTATCAAAAATTGAAGCGCAAGATGAGGCCTTGCTTTTCACACATATAATGCAGGGTGTTTTATATGAAAAAAAAAAGAGTTTTCAGACCTAGAATGTGCACAACATTAATCGCTATTTACGAACACCCTGTAAAAGTAAACACATCGTTTATATTACAACAATGAGATGTAATCTATGTACGAACAACATGCCAAATTGGAGTCTTTCAGTCACTTGTAATCGGTGAAATAACGACATTTACAAACTGCTGGTGAATGTTGTATATTTTATATAAAATGCAAAATATATTTAAAACAAAGCACTGTATGTAAAAATATACTGCTACAAATTAGCCTTAAAATTAAAAAACTCTGGACGCAGCAAGTGCGTTATGGTAGTGAATTTTCATAAAAAGGTTTTTATTGCAAATGTGTGTGTTTTCTTTTTAAGAAAGCATGCATCAATTTTGGTTACCAGTATAACCTATATACAGTAGAAACAATGTGCCATGTTTCATAAAAATAACTTTATTGTGTGAAAATGTACAACAATTTCCAAAAGTAAACTTAAAGTGTTCCCGGAAAAACTCGTTTCTTGGTCAACCTTATAGATTAATAGCAAATTGGGCTATTCAAATATGAAGTATTTGATCGAAATTCGCTACCATAACGCACTTACTGCATCCAGAATTTATTTTCTGACAAACATGCATTATATTTCGATGGAAAATGCAAAAATGCAATAACATAAGGCGTGTTTGATTAAAAAAAAAAAGAAAATTTGTATCACCAACGACTTATGGGCCAGCCTGTGATTGTAGAAATATTTTTTTAAGATGTTTAATATCTTGTATAATAACGGATATATTGAGCTTTATTGATTTTTTACGAAAATTCGACAAAAATTATATACCATTAAACGATAAACTCTATAGCTAAGACTACTGCCAAGCATTAGAGAAAGGGTCTATTTGAAATGAATTTTCTGGAAACATTTTAGTAAAATGAAGGACAATGACGGTTGAACCTAAGACTTCAGGGTTTGTAAAGCATTCTTCTTGAGACATTTGATTTCCATAGCCCGTATTAGATTCAAGTTATTTGCCTGAATGTTGCCGATTTTGACGTTTTAAATCGCAATTTTGACGTTTTGAGGAAAACCCCAATTTATTTTTCTTTAAACGCCTATAACTTTTTTGTGTTTTGACCTATATAGCTAAATTTTGGTAGATAACTTACCTATAAGGACCTAAACCCGCGTACTAAATTTGGTTGCCCTTACTTTGTTAATTCCGGATATATGAATTTTTTTCAAAACAAAATACAAAATTTTCCGGGAAAACCTGGGCAGATTTTCCTGGATAACAAACTCATCCAAGCCATTTACCAAATTTAATCAAAATCGGCCCATTATTTTTTGAGTTATCGGTGTGATACATATATATATAAATATATATATATATATATATATATATATATATATATATATATATATATATATATATATATAAACATATAAAAATTGAAACTGACCCCGGATATGTATTCTGGGGGGGCTAATTAGCGCTCATTTGAAGAAATTTTTTCAAAAATTCAAAAGTCGAGATCTCCTCATTAGTGAATTTTTTTTAAGAAAATTCACTACAAAGAGGCCTATAAATTAAGAAATATACAGGATGTTCTATTAAAAAATACATTCTGCAAATATGGGACACCTGTATAATCTCAAATAATTTTATAACGTGTAGCCTGTGATCCTCTATAATTTTTGTAATTACATTTTTTTGTATTGTGAATAATAAGGGAAAAATTATCTTTACCGAAGAAACGCGCCACCCTGTATATTACTCGTGAGTAGGAAAAACCAAAAACACAAAACACAAAAACTATGCCTGCACTTTAGATTTATTAGTTGTTTCGCAACTTTATTGCTAAATCCACGTAAAATCCAGGCATTCAGAAGACTATTTACGTAGAGTATTTGATCTACGTGGTTTTTGTCTTATTTTCAGAAGAAAATGCCCTAGTATTCAAAAATTTGTCTGCCGATCTACATTATTTATTATTAAAATACACAATGCTCACAATTTAAAAAATATTATTTTTAACATAATATATTAATTATGCCAAAAGTCCATAACGCAATGCTTCCATTAAATATTCACCCACTTAGAACCTGATTTAAGACATATTTTCAGGCAAGAAAATCATGTTAAGTATTGTACAGTATCATCTTGAAATAGCCCTGACTATTCGGTTTATTCTCTTAATTTTTTAACATTGTGTTTTGTAGATGCAAAGTGATGTTGGCAGTGAACTAAAATATATTTTGCCAGAAAGGCAGTCTTCCATATTTGGGGAAATGTTGGGTGATTTGGAAAATCAATCTAAAGCATTGGGAATTCAAAACTATGGTGTATCAGTCGCCACGTTGGAGGATGTGTTTTTAAAGTAAGCAATGATACACTAAACACTCAACCATTAAACAGAGCGTTTCTTTATACAGTTAATCTGATGGATAATAGATAATCCTGAAACCGCTAATAGGGCAGCTAATGAGCTAAGATATGAACACAATAGGGCATTAGTAAAAGTCTCATGGTTTTTCAGGTTTTATTTCTACTTTACTATACTGGTTTCCCTACTATTTGTACATATGGTAATATTTTTAAGTTCTGTTTTAGCAAATTTTCATATAGAAAAAAGCTTTGTAACCGAGTCTGGGGTTCATTCAATTTTTATATGTGTACAGGGTGTTCAGTAAAGAATGACAAACTTAAGTTTCAGTTACTTTGGACGAAAATAAGATGATTTCAGTCAACTTGCTATAGTACAATTTTGCTTCCTTAGGAAGTTATAGGCCTAAGAAGAAAAAGCTTTTATTTCTTTTTTACGATAATTTGTTTATTTATTGGGTAATTGATTCAACATTTTGGCGGGAAACACTAATATCTGGTTATTTTTTGTTTAATGTACAGCGCGTTCCGAGCTCCTGCACCATTATATTATTTTCTTGAGTTTCTTTTAAGAATGGTGATTTTTGGAAAATAACTGGTTATTTTGAAACAGCATTCAGCTTGTTATAGGAAAGGTTTACTTGTTGTAAGCCACTAAAATGCACCATTTTAGAAAACCCTGAGTTCAAAAATTTCTTAAGTTGGGTAAATAATAAATAATATATGAATTATAGCAAATTGGTTAAAAAATGTATTGCATTTACAACTCTCCTTCTTATAACAACCGAAAACGTCGTGGAACTTAACTTTGAAAAATATTTACTACATGAAAGATATACCACTTCTGAAAACAACATTTAAAAAAATTGTTATTTTAACCTAGAAGCAATGCCAAAAAGCAAATCTGCGTTTTAAAGTTGATTTGAGAAATGTTCGCCATTTGCTTCACTGCATTTTCTACACCCATCTAAGAAATTTCTTCTAACTAAGAAGAATGTCGGATGGATTTGCCTAATTTAATTTGCCGCTGCCATTAGTTTTTGCCACAGTTCATTTCTGGTACTGGCAGTAGGACCAGAATAATCTAGGCTCTTACTATATGCCTCAGTGGAACTCCACTGGGGTTGGGTCGGTGGGGGGTTGTAATGGCGCTACATAGGAGCTTCGCCGTATGCCTAACAGCACCTCACTTTGAGCTCAGCGCATCAACGGATTGGTTAAGGACAGCAGGTGTAGACTCTGTCAAAAAAAGTCGGAAACTATTGAGCATGTGGCGGGGGTTTGTGACTCCCTGGTCCAGTCAGATGACAATAAACGTCATGACAAGGTGGCCAAGGTCATCCATCAGGCCTTGGCAAAACATTACGGCGTTATCAAGTCGGAAGACCTCTACTATAAATGCAAGCCTGAAGGTGTACTTCAAAAGGGCCAGGTCAGGCTGCTGTGGCCCCTCCCAGTGGTCACCGACACAGCAGTTGAAAGACACAGGCCTGACATCTTGCGTATTTACCAGGAAACCGGAACCTCGTTTCGAAAATGGAGGAGAAGCGACAAAGGTACCAACCACTCGCAGTCGAGTTGATCGACTTATACAGGCTTAGAGAGGTCCAGATCACCACAGTGGTCACAACAACAAACGGGCTTGTACTACCAGACCGGCAGAAAGTTACCATCCTTCTCTTACTTACTACTGCTCATTTAAGAACAATGCAGAAAGCAGAGATTCCTGGGACATCCTACATGATTAGAAAAGCCGCTCTAGTCTCCGGGTGGACAAAGATGAACGTGATGAAAATATCTTGTTCCGTGAGGGACCGAGTGCGCCACGAGTAGAAAGAATAGAACAAAACAAAATAATAATAATGATAATTATGATAATAATAATTATTATTATAATAGGTTTGAGGCAGCATATTTGCAATATAACGGCATGGGCAGTACAAAACGATACATCAGCAAAATAGATGAAATAATAGGGTCAAAGATAACAGCAGGCATGAAATTAGAAGAACTTCATGACCTTGTCTGCGCAGGGGCTGTGGCGGTGAAAGTGTGGCCAGAAAGTCACGAATAACCAGAGCCGCGGAATAAAAAACATTTCCCATATACCACCACGGGAAAGGCGCCTTGACAACAAAATCTGAGACGTGAAATAGGAGTCGTCATCCAGAGCCTAAAACCAAGCATCAGCTAGAAAGTATCTAATACACCGGTATATCACAAACAAATAAAATGTTTGCATGATGAAAGATAGACGACTTCTAAACTCCGTACTATGCTAACATGGGAAATAACCCGCGATGATGTAGAGAAGACACTGAGCAAAACCTCCAGATAAGCTGCGGAACTTTTGGTACAATCAGCTCAAGCCGATTCATAACCAGCTGGCCAGATGATTTACGAACCTCTTAGAACAACCAGGATTAATGCCAAAGTTCATGACTAGCGGCATCACCTACCTTCTGCCAAAGGTTGTTGAATATACTGATCACCCGGCCGAAATATAGAACAACTACCTGCCTCTCCACAATATATAAATTATTATCATCAGTAATTGCTGTGAAAGTTTACGACCATCTCGAGACGAATAAGCTGTTGGATGAGGAACAAAAAGACTGCCGAAAAGGATCGAGGGGTTGTAAAGAACAAATAATCATAGACGCCACAGTGATGGATCACGCAAAGAGAACAAAAGGCTCTTTGCACACTGCATATATAGACCACCAGAAGGCGTTCGACAGTATTCCTCACTCCTGGCTATCGGAGGTTCTGGAGCTTTACAAGATAGACTATCATATCTGTGGATTACTAAAACATGCAATGGAACAGTGGAAGTCACGGGTAGTCATCAACTCACCGAAGTAGCGTTTGGATGCAGGAACCATCAACATCAGAATATAGATATTTCAGGGAGACTCTCTTAGTTCTCTCTGGTTCTGTTTAGCCCTTCGCCCATTAACAAAAATGCTCAACAATCAAAGCAAGGGATATACCTTGCCACATAATAACTGCCGAATCAGTCACCTGTGGTACATGGATGATATGAAGCTCTATTCACAAACAAAATACCATCTAAAAGATCTTCTTGCCTGCGTAGACCGGTTCAGCAGTGATATCCAAATGAAGTTTGTTCCGTGAGGGACCGAGTGCGCCACGCGTAGAAAGAATAGAACAAAGCAAAATAATAATAATGATAATTATGATAATAATAATTATTATTATAATAGGTTTGAGGCAGCATATTTGCAATATAACGGCATGGGCAGTACAAAACGATACATCAGCAAAATAGATGAAATAATAGGGTCAAAGATAACAGCAGGCATGAAATTAGAAGAACTTCATGACCTTGTCTGCGCAGGGGCTGTGGCGGTGAAAGTGTGGCCAGAAAGTCACGAATAACCAGAGCCGCGGAATAAAAAACATTTCCCATATACCACCACGGGAAAGGCGCCTTGACAACAAAATCTGAGACGTGAAATAGGAGTCGTCATCCAGAGCCTAAAACCAAGCATCAGCTAGAAAGTCTCTAATACACCGGTATATCACAAACAAATAAAATGTTTGCATGATGAAAGATAGACGACTTCTAAACTCCGTACTATGCTAACATGGGAAATAACCCGCGATGATGTAGAGAAGGCACTGAGCAAAACCTCCAGATAAGCTGCGGAACTTTTGGTACAATCAGCTCAAGCCGATTCATAACCAGCTGGCCAGATGATTTACGAACCTCTTAGAACAACCAGGATTAATGCCAAAGTTCATGACTAGCGGCATCACCTACCTTCTGCCAAAGGTTGTTGAATATACTGATCACCCGGCCGAAATATAGAACAACTACCTGCCTCTCCACAATATATAAATTATTATCATCAGTAATTGCTGTGAAAGTGTACGACCATCTCGAGACGAATAAGCTGTTGGATGAGGAACAAAAAGACTGCCGAAAAGGATCGAGGGGTTGTAAAGAACAAATAATCATAGACGCCACAGTGATGGATCACGCAAAGAGAACAAAAGGCTCTTTGCACACTGCATATATAGACCACCAGAAGGCGTTCGACAGTATTCCTCACTCCTGGCTATCGGAGGTTCTGGAGCTTTACAAGATAGACTATCATATCTGTGGATTACTAAAACATGCAATGGAACAGTGGAAGTCACGGGTAGTCATCAACTCACCGAAGGAGCGTTTGGATGCAGGAACCATCAACATCAGAATATAGATATTTCAGGGAGACTCTCTTAGTTCTCTCTGGTTCTGTTTAGCCCTTCGCCCATTAACAAAAATGCTCAACAATCAAAGCAAGGGATATACCTTGCCACATAATAACTGCCGAATCAGTCACCTGTGGTACATGGATGATATGAAGCTCTATTCACAAACAAAATACCATCTAAAAGATCTTCTTGCCTGCGTAGACCGGTTCAGCAGTGATATCCAAATGAAGTTTGGATTAAAAAATGCAAAGTTAGCAGCATGGAGAAGGGCAAGTGGACAAGACATGAGGGATATGAAAGCTATAGGAATCAAGGAATGGAGGAGGAAGACAAATATAAATATCTGGGGTACCTTCAGGCCAGGGATATAGACCATCATATGGTAAAGCAAACAACTAAATAAACCTACATTAAAAGACTTCGCTCCATTCTCCGTACTAAACTGTCGACGAGAAATATGGCAAAAGCAATCAACACCTATGCAACATCTGTCATAACCTACAGCTTTGGTATCGTAAAATGGACAAACACCGAGCTAAAGGAGCTGAACATAAAGACAAGAAAGGAATTTAGAAACCACAGGGCTCATCATCCAAGATCCTCTACTGAAAGATTCCATCTCCCGCGAAATTTCGGAGGCAGGGGAATTCCAGATGTGAGTGTTAGACACCATAAGCAACTGGGAAACCTAGGAAATTATTTCTATGAAAGGGCAGAAACCAGCGATCTACCTCTAGCTGTCACCAAAGGTGATAGGAGAGCCACGCCATTAAGACTAGCCGATAAGACCAATTGCTATCAGGCACACACAAGCGTCGAAGTCTTATCTACGCTGGGGTAACCTTAATGTTGAAACCGAAGGCTTCATATCAGATATACAAGACCAAGTAATTCCAATAAGGGCATTTAGAAAACGAGTTCTGTGAGAACTGGTTGTAAAACATCAAATGTCGCATGTGTGTCAAGATGGAGAAGGGCGTGGATCACATCCTTGCAGGCTGCTCAGTGCTGGTTCCGGGGCCCTACCTGGATCTACACACCAAAGGTGGTAAAATCATACACCTAAAGATGCGGGAGAAATAAATGCGTCTTACAAATACTGTTCCATATTACCATTATGATCAGCCAAACATCTGCAAAGACGAAGAAATCCGTCTTTTTTGGAACAGGAAAATACAAACAGATCGATCAATCTCAAACAACTACCCTGATCTCGTTCTGATGTTCAAAAAAATATAAAAAGACGTTTTCGGTGGAATTTGCGATACCACTCCCTGGTAACATTCAAAAAACATACACGGAGAAAATTAATAAGTATTTACCACTGTGTGATGAGATTCTCCAGATGTAGCATATGGATACGGTTATGGTAGTCCCGATTATTGTCGGCGCCACAGGCAAAATACCAAAAAGCCTGAAGAAGAGCCTTAAACAACTGAGCCTAGAATGGGAATTATACCTACCTACCTATTCATAAATCGGTTGTACTGGATGCTTGCAGTCCCTTCCCACCATCTGATTTCTGAATATCCTTCCTCCGAGGTCACTATTCTTGGTGACTTCAATGTCCATAATAAGCAATGGCTAGGATCTTCAAAAACCGATCCACAAGGGCGAGCAGCGGAGCCTTTGCAGTCAGCAACTCTTTAACCAATATGGTTCAGCAACCTACTTACTTTCCTCGCATCCCAAGACACAGCTCAAATCTTTTGGATCTCCTTCTTACTACAAATCCTGACTGCTATAAAATATCAGTCACCGACCTCCCCCTACCCCCCCCCCTCCCCCGGTTCGTTCAGACCACGGCATGGTCACTGCTTCCTGCGCAATGCAACCCGAGGTTACACAGTCATCACACCCACGTATCGTTTGGCACTACAACTCCGCGAACTGGGAGGAAATGCGTGATTACTTTTTCTCATTTCCATGGGAGTCTGTCTGCTTCTCTTATCCTGACCCGTCTGATATCTCACAAAACGTCACCGAAATTATCCCAGCTGGCATGGAATTATTTGTTCCACGTACACAAAACACCTCTTCAGCCACTCAAAAGCCCTGGTTCTCTAAATCTTGTGACAAAGCCAGACTAGAAAAGGTCAAAGCTCACAAAGCGCTTCTACACAACCCTTTCAAGAAAACCGTCAAGCATTTAACGACGCAAGAAACTGCTATGTCCGCATTCTTTCTGAGGCAAAAAACTCGTTTAATAACCACATCAAAAACAAAGTCCTCTCAAGCTCCAACGGCAGCAAACACTTCTGGATTCTTGCTAAATCTATTGGGAATAATTTCTGCAAGAGCACGTTCCCACCTCTTGTCTCAGGGGGTGAAATTGTTTCTGCGGCCCTGGGCAAGGCTGAACTTTTTGCCTCGCTGTTCTCTGGAAATTTTACTCTCAACCCACCTCCAAATGTTCAACCACCAACAGTCCGCAATGTCGCGCATAAAATGACGGATATCATTTTCAAAACTAAAAAGGTACGAAAGATGCTCTCTTCTCTTAATACCAGGAAAGCGTCTGGCCTGGACGAGATCCCAGCACTTGTTCTCAAAAAATGCGCACCAGAACTTGCTCCTGTCCTGACTCGTCTGTTTCAGATATCTTACGATAGAGGTATATTCCCTAGTAATTGGAAAACTGCTCGAGTACAACCCGTCCCCAAGAGAGGATCCAAAGCGCTTCCTAGCAACTACAGGCCTACCCCTCTCCTTTAAGTCATATCTAAAGTGATGGAAAAGTATATGAACACCGAATTACTAAAATTTCTTGAAAAACACAGTCTAATCCACGACAGGCAGTATGGATTCAGTCAGCGCAGATCAACTGCTGACCTCCTTTCCTTTGTCACCCATTCTTGGAACAAGTCAATGGAACTACACGGTGAAAATAACAGAGCTATCACAACCACAGGGCACATACATTTCTACTATCCAACTTACCCCACACGCCAAAATTCATAACTTTGAAAGCAAAAAAAGTTATAGGCATTTTAAGAAAAAAATTTGGATGCCACTGGTGATCAGAGGAAAGCACAAGAACAAAATATTTTGTGTGATTAACTAAACCAATTGAATATTACATCCAACGGGTAAGTTTTATTGACGCAAAAACGTCTAGAAGTAGCAGAAAAAATATTTTGAAAATTGGATAATTTTTCTTCTTCAAACGTCAAAATCGCGATTTGAAACGTCAAAATTTGCAATTTTCAGACAACGAATTTGGAATATAGGTAACGTAGACGATATGTGTTAAGAAGTGTGTTTTACAAAGCCTTAAGATTCAGCTTCAACCATCGTCCTTCATTTTACTAAAATATTTTCAGAAAATCCATCTCAAATAGACCCTCTTTCTGATGCTTCGGCAGTAGTTTCAGCTATATAATTTATGGTTTAATAGTCTATATTTTAGCAAAACCGCGACTTATGAGTTTTAAAAAGATTTCTTCAAATGAGCCCGAACTAGAACCCCAAAAACCCATATACGGGGTCAGTTTCAGTTCTGTCTGTTTACACATATACAGGGTGACGCTTTTCTACGGCAAAGCTCGTTATATCCGTTATTATACAAGATATGACAAAAAAATATATACGTTAATTATAGGGTATTTCGAGCTGCACCCTATACTTATGTTGACAATCGCAGGGTGGCCCATAAGTCATTGGTGATACACACTTTCTTTTTTTTTTTTGATAGAACACCCCCTTATTTTATTGCATTTTTGTGTTTTTCAGCGAATTATAATGCATGTTTGTAAGCAAAAAAAATCGATATCTTCATCGTTGTTGAGTGATTTCAAGTGTATTTCAGTGTGTGTGTGTGTTTTGTTTCTTTAACGTAGGCCTATTTCCGCGACAATGGCCCATCACCGACGCCAGGGAGCAGTTTCACCTCACTATCCTGGAGATTTTGCCGAACCCCTGCCCTTCTGTAAGGAGGGTAGGGATTTTTAACGTGCCTAACATCGCATAGACACAGGACCGACGGCATTACGTCCCCTCCGAAGGGCGGAACGTGCAGACATTCAACTTGTTCAAATACAATGCCAGAACCTTGATGTTAATGTTACAGTTTGTACTGAAAAAGTGAAAGAAGTACCCTGGAATCGAACCCAGTACCCTTCGCTTCAGAGGCACACGTTCTTACCGCTGAACCACTGAGGTTCTAATTGTATTGCAACTTTTCACGTTTTTGGCACATATTTTAAACACATATCACAAATTGTGAAACGGCGTTTTTATCAATAGATAGCGGAACCCCATGGAAATGACGCATTCAGAGAGCTCTTTGTTTGTATTACTCGTCGAAAAAATCGAGCTGCCGTATAGGGGCACGCTCAAATAGTGGCAGAATTTTAAAAGTTTTCGCAGAAATGTTTTTAGTGTTTCTGTGGAACTTATTTTTGTAAGATTTTTGTGATATTTTGGTAATTAATAGTAAATGTTTAGTAAGTTATTGTAAAAAAAAGTGGTCGAATTTTTGTGAAAAATATTATTTAGTGTAACATTACTGAAGGCAATTTCTGTAAAAAAAAGTTTTTTTCTGTAAAATAAATTTTTGCAAATTTTCATAAGTTTTTTTCAATTTTGGTCCTAAAGCTGTTTGTGAATATTTATATCCTGGCAGGTGTGTAAACAGATTAAAGAGGTTCGTTGGCCAGGAAAATCGGACCAGTTTTTTTTTTTTGTAGAAATTTTAAAGTTTATTTTCGGAAAATGTTTGTACTTTTTGAAACGACAAAGCTATTTTAATGAAATACGGTAGATTGTTACTAATATATAGGTTATATTGCCAACCAAATGTCATTCTTTTAAAAACAAGACATATTTACCATTAATCGCTACCATAACGCACTTGCTGCGTCCAGACTTTTTAGTCGTTTTGTTAATTTTTTGTGTCCACTTGTGTAATTGAAAAAGAATGAGACCAGCATCATCTTATGTAAATTACCTACCTTATATTTCAGATCAGAACGGATAGTAGAGTTTAATTTTTATATATATTTTTTTGCACAATTTTATATTGCTTGTTTTTCAGGGTTGGTGGCAGTCGTGAGTTGAGCAACCTTGGGGCTAGTGAAAGCCAAACAAATAAAAAAACTGCTGAAGGTAATTATAAAGCAAACGTATATTTTTTATGTTGAAGCACAGTACAAAAGTTTAGTTTACAGAACAAAAACAGCAACACCTCAGCTCTGATCGTCGGCTTGTGCGGTTGTATTCAGTGCTGTGCTTTATTAACTTCTATATTCAATTAGCGTTATCTGTAGTGTATAGTACAGAAAGTAAGTAATTACGAATTATGGGGAAAACTCTAGTGGGAAAGGTCCGCTAGGAATCAGGTAACAGACTTAATTTAAATATTAAATATATAGCAACGGACAATGGGACTTATGATGTTTTCGTTAAATGTGCAGATATTAACGCAATATTATCTTCTGTTAAGGTGGGCCATTGTCTTTTTAATCATAATGTTTACCGAAAGGATATTACAGACATAAAGCATATAGGTATAAGTAAAGTTAAAGTAATATTTATATCTTACAATGTTGCAAATTCCTTAATTCAAAATAGCTTATTAGTATTATACCTATAAACTTGTAGCATATATTTTCACATTTTTGAATGACATTTTTGGATAAAAATTATATTCTTAACACTGTTAAAAGTAATAGAGACGTTAAAAGAGTAAAACGAAAAATAGTTAACCCAGAAAATGTTATTGAGTATGTACCACGGTAGATGTTAGTACTTACGTTTATTAGTGAATTTTCATTAGGAAAATTCAGTAATACAGAGGTATCGATGGTAAGACTTTTGGAAAAAAAATTCAAATGAGCGCGAATGAGGGCCTCTAAAACCCATATCCGGGGTCAGTTTCAATTTTTATATGTTTATATATATATATATATATATATATATATATATATATATATATATATATATATATATATATATATATATATATATCCAACAGCTACCTCAAAAAATACTTGACCGATTTCGACCAAATTTGGGAATTACCTTGATTTTGTTAATGGCTTGGATGAGTTCGTAGATGGGCGGCGTGCGTCTAATTTTTCTTAGAAAAAATGTAAAGAAAATTTTGAAAACGCAATATTTTTGAAATATTGAAGTGTTTTGAATGAAAATTTGCACATATATAGGAGACGTTACAATATAGATTTTGAACAAATTTCAAATTAAATGGCATACGAGAACAGGAGTGATTAAAAAATCAAAATTATAAATGAATAAACAGTCTAAGATATCATTTCAAATTTGATACAGCATTTCCCACGTTCAATGTTGATAAGGATGATTAGACTGTGAATGTCTCATTTTGAGTAGATTATTCAAATCGAGACAACAGTCACCTGACAATAAAATATAAAGGAGCCGGGTGGTCAGATTTAATAAAATTTCATTTTAATTTTAAAATGTAAAACATATGGTCATAACACATATTTGTACTTATTGATGACAAATAAAAGTTCGTCAAAAAAATAATCCATCCAATAAATGTGGCTTTATATTAATAAATGTTGAGTTATCAATAATGTCTCATTAGATTTATCATAAATTCTAATTTACTCAATCTGACACCGCTGCATGGTAGACCAACTGTCATCGCGAAACGGGAGTCGCCGACGCCGAAACGCGAGACACTCTACGTGTTATTTACATTTATTGAAACTGAAATGTTTTGTTATATTACAGAATATATCAAATAGAAGTTTCACTTCAATGAAATGGTTTAAAACTATAAGTTTAGTACTAATTTCCGACGCTTCAGCGCCAGTAGCATTGTAATCCAGAAATATATTCACTTTTAAATATCAATCTAACCTCAAAACATTCGAAGATTCGTTATTATTGTTTATGGTTTTATTTTGTAAAGCATCCTTACATGGAGTGTTAGCGACTAGCCACGTTTGTTATGAAGATCTTTATTATTATATCTCTACATATTATGTTAGAGTTGTTATTAAAAAGTGTTCCTTTGATTTGGTCCTAAAGTTTCTGACACAATTGTTGATCAAATGTAAGTTCCACATGCTTATCGTTATTTGTGTACTTCAATATTTTTAATAACCTGGCAAGTGAAACAAATACTAACTTATACTTATTGGTTCCAGTATCACAAAAATTTCGGGACGCAGCAAGTGCGTTATAGTAGTGAATTTTCATAAGAATTGTACACTGTTAGTAAGATATACTATTAAAACTAATTCTTTAAATTTAAATGGACCTTTGAGATCAGTTTTAGAGTCCTAGTTACCGATTATTTGAAAAAAAAAATGTTTTATATGGAGCTACTAAATTCAAATTTGGTCTTAGATATAATATGTAAAATATTTAAAAAAATGTGTTACAAATTTCATTAAAGTTACAAAAGTTTTTCAGAAAACAATTAATTATTTACAAAGGGAATGTACCTGTCAAATTATAAATATGACAGGTATTTTTCCTTATTAATTGTTTGGATGGTTTTGTTTTAGTCAACCCATTCTGTTTTTGCAAACAATAAACAACAAAAAAGGTTTTTTGAAACAAAACGAAGCTCATAATGTTATTTTTATTTAATGTATTACCCACGTGCGTTTACATAGGTGTTACTAAGGTTCAAGATTGAAGATTCTGGCCTAATGGGAAATTTATTGAGCTATCGGATTTGAAATATTTTTACGAACATTTTCTACCATAATATACAAAACCTTTTTTGTTGTTTATTGTGTGCAAAAACTGATAGGTTGACTAAAGCAAAATCATCCAAGCAATTAATATGGAAAAATACCTGTCATATTTATAATTCACAGGTACATTTCCTTTGTAAATAATTATTTTTTTCTGAAAACTTGTAACTTTAATGAAATTTATAACACAATTTTTTTAAGACACTTGCAGTACTTACATATTTTTATAATTCGACAGTTACAATGTAAATCATTTATTTTTTCTGAAAAACGTTTGTAACTTTAATGAAATTTATAGCACAATTTTTTAAAGGCTCTTGCAGTACTTACATATTATATCTAAGACCAAATTTTAATTTAGTAGCTTCATATAAAATATAATTTTTTTCAAATAATCGCTAACTGGGACTCTAAAACCGATCTCAAGGTCCATTTAAATTTAAAGAATTAGTTTTAATAATATATCTTACTAATAGTGTACAATTCTTATGAAAATTCACTACCATAACGTACTTGCTGCATCTAGAGTTTTTTGGAAATAATTTACCAGGCATGGTTTCTATTAACTTAGTAAATTTGCCGTGGAACCAGATATTTATCTAGTGGTGCAGTATTATCGTTGTTTACGCTACGTTCGTACCTCCAAATATTGTAAAAGTACAGCTGACTTGTGTAATAAATGTGATAAAATGCGTGAAGTGGCTAACACTGAGTGCAAAAGTGTAGAATTTTGTATTCAGGGGAAATTGGAAGGACATAGATCTACATATAGGATTGTCCAAAATACAAGCCGAAAGATAATATTAAAAAGAGACGGAGCAAGTGCGTTATTGTAGTGAATTTTCATAAGATAAATATTTTTGTTTTAGTAAGGTACTACAGAAAGGACAAATGAAATACAAGATCTCTACATAAATCTTTACTAATGATTGTATATATAAGTCAAACAAAACAAGTGATAAACACGAAATGTAGTTAGGAAAAATACACTGAAAATTAAAATCCACACATAACACAATTTTAAACAACCGAGTTTTATAAAACTATATCAGTTTAAAGTACTACACCTAATTTAATCTATCATTAAAATCACACATACCATGCTTGAACTAGTTACATATATAATTAAGGCGCTTATTCCGAACTTAGTTTAACTTAAACTATGTAAAGCTAGATGAATTCTCATCATAATTAGCCCTGGCCCATTTACTCCCTAATATAAGGACAATGTATGTAAGACTAGATGTATTCTAACCATAATTAGAACCGCAGACCGGTTTCGCTCTAATTAGAGCTCATCAGTACAGTATACTAATTACGGAGAGAACATACTTATAAAGTAATACGGCTATGGTAGCCAGCCTCCCAGAACGTTGTAAGATGTACGACAAGGTCGCCATCTCGGTGCGGAACCAGGTGGTATGTTGTCACGACAGCTCCAAATAACACGCAATGTTATAAAATAGGGACTGTGTACAACCAACTAACAATTTTGTAAATTGTCAGCCCTGGCCCATTTCTTCCCTAATATAGGGACAATGTATGTACGACTAGATGTATTTTCACCATAATTAGAACCGCTGACCTAGTAGAAATTAGTACAGACAACCCACTATAGTGTGGAATAACCCATCCTTGTCTAGATAAGCATATATTATCGAATTACCCCATCTTCTGTATGCGGATGATGTAAAAATCTTCTCATCCGTTGCTGGTCTCTGCGATTGTTCAGTGCTTGAGAGATGTTTGCGTAGAGTTCAACACTGGTGCTCCATTAACAACATCCCACTGAATATTAAAAAATGTGTTGTGAAATCTTATACGCTCAACCGCCGTGTAATCGAATTCCCATACTCCATAGATGGACAGCCTCTTCTAAGACCTGCAACCTTTAAAGACTTGGGTGTCGTCTTTGACTCGAAACTCTCATTCGTGGAGAACTGTGAACATGCTATTGCTAGGGCATCGAAGACACTCGGATTTCTTATTCGCAATTCCGGTTCGTTTCATAATGCAGACACCTTGAGGCTCCTGTTCTGTGCCTATGTGCGGCCGCCTCTGGAATATGCCTGTGTGGTCTGATCTCCTCTGTATGACGTCCATATAAGGGCTCTTGAGGGTGTCCAACGGAGATTTGTAAAGTTCCTTGCATACAGAGCGGATCGGGTGTATCCCGCTACCGGTACACCACAGGCCGATTTACTGTCGAGGTTCTCATTGGAATCTCTGCAGGCTAGGCGTATTTACTCTGCTCTCTCCCTGATACATAATTTACTGCACAGTAGGATCGTCTGTCCTGAACTGTTGCGCACTCTGCTTTTTCACACCCCTAGAGTCAACTCTAGAAAACATGACTTCTTTTATCTACCGCCACCTAGGACCAATGTTAGGCTTAACTCACCGATTTACAGATCGTGCTCCATTTATAACAGCGTGCATCAGTCAATAGACATATTGTGTTGTGGTGAGTCTGAGATGAGACACGTTGCATCGCTGCTTGGTAATTAGTAGAACTTTACTATGTTAATTTTTATAGTGTATGATATGTATTGAATTCATACTCTTAATTTGAGATAATTCCCGTTGAGTATTTGTAGTAAATAAATAAATAAATAAATATATTGTACTAATGTAAGATTTTAGACAGAAAGCTAATAACTGTTGCACATAAACCACACAATTTTACCATGTCTTAACACACATACTACTATACCTTATTGTCTATAAGTATAGAGACAAACTAAACTATATTATCTGTTTGCTTTTTTTTTAATTTATTGTATGCTTGTAATTTTACAGGTAAATTAATTCTTGAAATGAGATACGCAAAAGCTTTTCCAATTTACTGCATGTTTATGGTCTGCTTTACGGGGTTAGCAAAGTTTTTTGGAAGATAAATCAAGCAACTTAGATAAAAGCTGGTAGCGTTTTCCTTTACTTTTAAATAGTGAGGCATGCATAATTTTTTCCAGTGTAAATCTTCAGGTTCTCTTAGACAGCAGCTGATTTCTCAACTGGCATCTGATAAATCTATATGATACTTCCTTTACATATTTCATCAGTTCGCAGAATTTTATTGACGTTGTTTCATCAGATCGCAGATTTTTATTGACTTTCATGTACGCTCTGAAAAATGCGGTCGTGTTTTAAAGTGTCTACTCTTTTTCTTTTCAGTGTAGCTATCGTTCTCCTGGAGCCACTAACAAGCTGATATAGTTGTTTCGCTTTTGGTGTTAGTTGAGCTTGCCTTGACACACTAACTTGATGCAGAATTTTTTTGTGTACAACTTTGTGACCTGGAAAAGGAAAAATTATTATTACAAGGTAAAAATTAATTAACAAGAAAACATAATTATAAGTTAAATAGCTTGAAATTAAAAAAAAATTCGAGCTACTAATGTGATTAGAAGAAACTACATCAGGGTTGCATTGACACATTAGTTAAATGCTGAATGTCAGCATACTGTATTTGAGGATTGACTGGATTTGCAATATAAATATAAAAATCATGAAAATATTTTACAAAAATTTAAATGTTTGTAAGATAAAAGCTTGAGGTCTCCTGGAAAAACTAATCTATTTAGGCTGATTATACCCTCAAGTCACCCAAACTAATGTATAGTTTGTCCATTTGATTACAATCAGAAAACTCACATTTTGATACACGACATATAAACATTTAGAATTAAAATGGACTTGAGGGGTTTTAGATGGCCTAATTTGTGTTCATTATACAAACATTCACAAGTATGAAAGTTGCTACCTCATCATTAGCGATTTAGCAATTTAATACAAAAAAGAATGTTTACCATATAATATGCACATACCATCGATTGCTAGAATTTGACAAACAGTTACTAAAGACTCAAAATTTGACATTTTAACAATAATTTTAGCATAGCTTGCAATTTGGTCAACAAATCAAGGTAAACAACTTATTTTTAATGTGGGCTAGGCAAAAAATATCTCGAGGTTGTTTCAATCCATTTTAAAACACATGTCAAACTTTTATTTACTATTGCTGTGATAAGGTGATATCATCATTAGAAATTGAATAAATTCAAATAAGCTTTTTAAAAATTTGTAACTTCATGAAATGACAATAAAAGCACTACTTTTCTTGACTTAAAGAATGCTACGATTTTGATACATCTAAAGACATTTGTATAATCCATCATTTCAAAACAAATTGTGTTTTATATGTTACATTACACCATAACTTACCTTTGACAGGCTTATTTTTCCACTGCCCCTGGGAGTGCTCAGCAGAAATATGTATCTTGTGGCTTGAGTAGGAGTACCAGCTTCAGTTCCTACTTGTTCTGAAAACAAAAAAAATTAGATTAATCCGGTGAAAATTGCAAAAGAAAAGTAATTATTATTAAGTCACAAAATACAGTGAGGCAGCAACCGGGGACGGTCGACTTAACATCAATCGGAAACTACCAAAACGACACACACCACAAAAAAGCGTATGTAAGGTAAAGTAACTCTCTGAAGAAAAAAAACGGAAAATCCACGAATAACACATTAACTGCGAAATTAAGTTCTCAAAAACACACGATTCGCATGCTTTAAACTGTCAATTTTCAGCAGAGTTGACACATTTAATAGTTAATCCCAAGAGCGTTTTGCCGCTTTAACGAAATTAAAGATATAAAATGCTTTATACACACAATTCTTCTGACCAACCTTCTGGACCTCACAACACCACCTATCTGCATCAAATATGCCAACCAAACAACAGCTATAACCTCAGGTACAAAATTATACGTTTTTGTTGCAAATCGAAAGGTTTTAATTGCTTTTATCATTGAAAGGTTAATAAAAACAAAATCTACTACATTGTTTAACTTTATTAAGGTATGTACAACTGAGTTTAGGCCATATTCTGTTATAATCACGTTAATATAAAGTTGATGTTAAGTCTACCATTCCCCAGCAACCAAATTGAAGATTTATTTTCAACATTAATGTTTTATAAAACTAACATTACACTACAAAATAGAGTATATAGCAAACTAGTAAAATCAATACATTTTATTAACGTAACGACAAACGTAAATACATTTAAATCACCAAATTAAGTAGATTCAAGTTTACTTTACATACATATCATATTGAATAAAATGAAAAAAACTCTGGACGCAGCAAGTGCGTTATGGTAGTGAATTTTGATTAAAATGTTTTTATTGCAAATATGTGTGTTTTATTTTTAAGAAAGCAGGCATCAATTTTGGTTACCAGTATAACCTATATAGTAAAAACAATGTGCCGTGTTTCATAAAAATAACTTTATTGTGTAAAAATGTACAAAAATTTCCAAAAGTAAACTTAAAGTGTTCCCGGAAAAACTCCTTTCTTGGTCAACCTTATAGGTTAATAGCAAATTGGGCTATTCAAATATGAAGCATTCAATCAAAACTCGCTACCATAACGCACTTGCTGCATCCAGAATTTCTTTTCTTACAAACATGCATTATATTTCGATGGAGAATGCAAAAATGCAATAACATAAGGCGTGTTTGATTAAAAAAGAAAAGAAAATTTGTATCACCAACGACTTATGGACCAGCCTGTGATTGTAGAAATATTTTTTAAGATGTAGCTCAAGACACCCTATAATTAATGTATACAATTTTTTTTCATATCTTGTATAATAACGGATATATTGAACTTTATTGATTTTTTACGAAAATTCGACAAGAATCATATACCATTAAACGATAAACTCTATAGCTAAGGCTACTGCCAAGCATTAGAGAAAGGGTATATTTGAAATGAATTTTTTTGGAAACATTTTAGTAAAATGAAGGACAATGACGGCTGAAACTAAGACTTCAGGGTTTGCAAAACATACTTCTTGAGACATTTGATTTCCATAGCCTGTATTTAGATTTAAGTTATTTGTCTAAATGTTGCCGATTTTGACGTTTTAAATCGCAAATTTGACGTTTTGAGGAAAAACCCAATTTATTTTTCTTTAAATGCCTATAACTTTTTTGACTTTTGACCTACATAGCTAACTTTTGGTAGGTGACTTACCTATAAGGATATAAACCCGCGTACCAAATTTGTTAATTCCGGAGATTTTTTTTTTTTTGAATGAAAACACAACATTTTCCGGGAAAACCTGGGCAGATTTTCCTGGCTAACGAACTTGTCCAAGCCATTTGTAAAAGGAATTTATTCACCAAATTTAATCAAAATCGGCCCATTATTTTTTGAGTTATCGGTGTAATACATATATATATATATATATATATATATATATATATATATATATATATATATATATATATATATATATATACATATAAAAATTGAAACTGACCCCGGATATGTGTTCTGTGGGCCTAATTAGCGCTCATTTGAAGAAATTTTTTCATAATTCAAAAGTTGGGATCTCCTCATTAGTGAATTTTTTTTAAGAAAATTCACTAAAAGTATTTATTTGCCAGGCACAGTTTGCAAAACACATGTAATAATTGTTTGGGAAATTACAGATAATTATTATTAAATTTTTTACACCGTTGAATTCTCTTCTGTGCCATAAAAAAAGATGTGTGAATCACAGGCAGTGCCCTCACACAACATTTAAATTTAAAATAAGTATATGCTGATGCATAATACACGCTGAGCATGCCTATGTCTACCGAATTATGTGTAATGAATTACAAGAATAAAGAAAATCCTGAATTTAGTTGAAATATATAGTTATAATAAACATAGTATATATTGAAAACATAACTTCAACTGTTGCATTATATTCACACAAACTATAAGTGAAGAGATAGGCAACATATTAACGTTACTAAATTTTAAGACAAAATCCTAGCGTTATAAAATTTGAATATTTAAAATATTAATTTTCAAACTTCAAATATCAACTTACCAGAAGAAATGTACAAGTAAGAAACAGCAGTTCTTTTTAAGCCTCTTCGGGTCCCTGGTAACTTATCTTCCTCAAGAAAATGGCAATCGCAAGCATAATAACAATCGTGCACCTGAATGCATGGTTAATTAAAAAGCATCTGGTGACTTATAGTTTTCACCCATGCACTAAAATGCTGCTGATGATTTTAAAGGAAAACGATGCTATTTGCTTATCTTATCCTGGAACCCTTGTTCACACTATGCCACAGCTTTACTTTTTATCATTTTTGTGAATATATATTCCTGTAACCAATAAGTATAAGTTAGTATTTGTTTCACTTGCCAGGTTATTAAAAATATTGAACACAAATAACCATAAGCATGTGCTACTTACCTTTGATCAACAATTGTGTTAGAAACTTTACGACCAAATTAAAAGAACACTTTTTAATAACAACACCAACATAATATATAGAGATATCATATAAAGAGCTGTATAACAACAAACGTGGCTAGTGGCTAACACTCCATGTAAGGATGCTTTGAAAAATGAAACCATAAACAATAATAAAGAATCTTGGCATGTTTTAAGGTTAGATTGATACTCAAAATTCAATAGTTATCTGGATTATAATGCTACTGGCGCTAAAGCGTCGGAAATTAGTACTGAGATTATAGTTTTAAACCATTTCATTGAAGTGAAACTTCTATTTGGTATATTCTATAATATAACAAAACATTTCAGTTTTAATAAATGTAAATAACACGCTGAGTGTCTCAAGTTTCGGCGTCGGCAGTCGGCGCCACCAGGTTCGTGATGACAGTTGGCCTACCATGCAGCGGTGTACGATTGAGTAAATTAGAATTTATGATAAATCTAATGAGAAATTATTGATAACGCAACATTTATTAATATAAAGCCACATTTATTAGATGGATTAATTTTTTGACGAACTTTAATTTGTCACCAATAAGTACAAATATGTGTTATGACCATATGTTTTACATTTTAAAATTAAAATGAAATTTTATTAAATCTGACAACCCGGCTCCTTTATATTTAATTGTCAGGTAACTGTTGTCTCGATTTGAATGATCTACTCAAAATGACACATTTGCAGTCTAACCATTTTTATCAATATTGAACGTGGGAAATGCTATATTAAATTTGAACTGATATCTTAGACTGTTTATTCATTTATAATTTTGATTTTTCAATAACTCCTCTCCTCGTACGCCATTTAATTAAAATTATTAAAATGGTTAGCAGCTATATGGTAACGTCTTCTATATATGTGCAAATTTTCATTCGAAACACTTCAATATTTTAAAAAATGTTGCGTTTTCAAAATTTTCTTTACATTTTTTTCTAAGAAAAATTAGACGCCCGGTTCCCATCTACGAACTCATCCTAGCCATTAACAAATTTAAGGTAATTCCCAAATTTGGTCGAAATCGGTATAATTATTTTTTAAGTTAGCGGTTGGATACACACACATATATATATATATATATATATATATATATATATATATATATATATATATATATATATATATATATATATATATATATAAATTGAAACTGACCCCGGATATGGGTTCTAGAGGCCCTAATTCGCGCTCATTTGGGAAAATTTTCCAAAAGTCTTACCATCGATACCTTTCTATTAGTGAATTTTCTTAATGAAAATTCACTAAAAATGATAACAATAGAAAATGTATCCTTCGAAGAGCCTGAGATTATAGAAAAGATCCCTACTTACGCTAAAATTCACACAAATAACTGTCAGCATACTCAATACTTTAAATAATTTTACAGCGTTTCAAAATAATACTGAGACAACAACTCTAATTGGCACAAATTATTTACAAAAGCCTCGTTCATCACAATAGAAAATCTACATCTACATCTCACATCAAAATTATAAAACCTCCAAACTTTAAAACACCATCCTCCTCACAAATTCTACTACCTAATCCCCTTAGAGAAGAACTCTTAGTTTATAAAGAAGAAATGGAATGTTTAATTTTAGAAAAAGTTCCCTCAATGATAGATAATAATTTTTTTAAAGTTCAATTTCGAGATTCAAATTTATGAGGAAATTAAAAATCAGGTCAAATCTCTATTAGATATGTCACAAATGGCGACAGCGACATTAAATACACATAATTCGCTTAATATTCTACAATGAAATCTATACGAAAAAATAAGCTCAATCTAATAAACTTTCTTCTATCGTGTGGTATTAAATATTATATTATTGTCCTGTGTAAAACATAGCTATCCACTGTTAGGACACTTAAGCTCCACGGCTACAGTCTTGTACACCTAGACCGTTATGATGGTTATCGTGGCGTCAGTATATTAATATCACACTAACATTACTTTGCAGAAATCACAGTAAACATAAATTTTAATATTAACATAGAAGTTTGCGGTATACAGGGTGATTCATAACGCAATGGACACAGAATGTGTGCATGTAGAGGACCTCACAATTTGCCGATTTATATATATATATATATATATATATATATATATATATATATATATATATATATATATATATATATATATATATATATATATAATTTTTCGCTGACGCCCATGGTAGCTGAGCTATTGACCTCTGAAGATTCTTTATTAATTACAAGAAACAGCTGTATTGCGACAGTGCCCTAACATAGAATAACCAAATTTGGTAGAAGAAGATTTCCTAATCGTAGTATAGCACATCGTCAAACGTTTGCCAAGGTTGAACGTAGAGCTTGGGAAACGGGTTTCTTCTTCATAAAAAATGCTGGACGACGTGTTCATGCAGTGAACGCACGAACTGAGGCACGTCTTCTAGACCGTATTAAAATTGAGGCTCAAACCAGTACCAAACGAGTATCCAGGCAGTTTCATGTAACACAGCCGACGGTCCATATAATTATCCAACGCAATCTGCTGCATCCCTATCACCTTCAAAAAGTGCAAGAACTGCTACCGCAGGATTTAGAGGCAAGACTGTTTTTTTTTTGTAATTCTATCTTACATCAGAACATTGATTTTCCTAAGACCATGCACATGCTACAATAAGCCACGATTTCCAAAAATAATTTGGTATAAATATGTGGGCAGGTATTGTTGGAGGACATTTGGTTGGGCCTATTATTTTACCAAACCGCTTAAACGGCTTGCTTTTCTTCCAAAATGTTCTTCCTCAGCTGCTGGAGAATCTGCCCTTACAACTGTGCAGCGAAATGTGATTTATGCATGATGTGGCGCTATCATATTTCATTACAAATGTTCGTGGATTTTTAAACCAACAGTTCCAAAAACGACAGGTCGTGGAATTAATTGCCCTTAACATTGGCCTGCACGATCACCAGACTTGAATAAATGTGACTTTTTTCTCTGGAGAGCTTTAAAATAACCTCTGTGTATTTGACACCAGTTCAAATTGCGGAAGATTTGTGGAGTCTCATCAATAATAAGTGAACCATTATTAAAAGTGACATCCAATTCCTTAACAGAATCGACTTTAGGTTTAGACGAAGGGTTCAGTTATGTGTGAGAGAAAATGACAATCATTTTGAACAATATTTTTAGTGTTTTTTATGGTTATTATATTGATTACATTTTAATGGACTTTGTTAAATTTCAGATATGTTAGTTTTTAATAAGGTCTTCAAGGGACATAACTGTTTTTGATGTCAACTCTAAAATTGTCAATTTTCTCAAAAAACGGGTGGTTTGTCGAAAAATTGCCAAAGGTGAAAAAGAAGTAAAATTTAATTTGCTATAAAATTGATGGAATTTAACTTTTAATTAGGTTAGGGTTTAAAAAAATCAAATCATTAAAACGGTGACCCATCCTTAATTAACCCCTTTTTGAGTTTATATACTTTAGATTTTTGTCATATAGCGACGGTGATAAAAAAACCATCTACTAAATTTAATTGTTCTATGTTAGGGCACTGCTTCAATACAGCTGTTTCTTGTAATTATTAAAAATTCTTCCGAGGTCAATATATCAGCAATCATGGGCGTCAGAGAAAAATTTTATATAAAAAATCGGCAAGTTTTGAGGTACTCTACACGTACACATTCTGTGTCCATTGCGTTGTGAATCGCCCTGCATACTTACAGCGCCCTAAACTAGCCCTAATATGTATTCCGACCTACTAACGTACAATCCTCTAAAAGTGACTGGGAAAATTTGCTATCTCAGTTTAGCGGAAATGCATTAATATGTGGGGACTTTAAATCACACACTTTAATTCACACAACTGCCGTTGGAGATTAAATACTGACACCATCCAAGGTAACAGATTGGTAGACGTACTGGAAGATTTAAACTATGTTATATTAAATGACGGAACACCCACAAAAATAGTCAGACCAAATGAAAAGCCGTCAATAATTGATTTAACAATGATGTCACCAAGTTTAATAGGTTATATTGAATACAAAGTACTACAAGATCCACTATCTGATCATTATCCTGTGCATGTATCCATAAATCGTCAGTTTGCTGACAATTCTATAACACCCACTACAGGCTGGAAAGAATCCTCCTCAGACTGGCGGCATCTTGCCGGACATAATGCTCTAAAAGAGACAAATAGTCCTTTGGATAGTACATTATCTCCCTTGCTGTTAAATGCAATAGAAACCGCTGCCTCTGCCTCAAAGAAATGTAAATAAATTAACAGGTCGAAACCTCCCAGACCAATATGGTGGCCTGATGAGTGTTACGAAATCAGTCAAGACATAAAAGTTAAATTTGTTGGTACTTTAAATAAAAATACACCGGTCGCAAACGTTTGGCAGTTTATAGGGAAAATTTCGAATAAAAATAAAACCATTAAAAAGCTTCCCATTGGCGATGAAGTCATAGAGAAAATGTTAAATCACTTAGCGCCTAGTTTTGTACCAAATAATTAAGGTGAGCAGCGGATGCCTTTGCAGCAGCAATTCTTTAGCCAATATGATTCAGCAACCTATTTACTTTCCACGCATCCCAACACACAGCTCAAATCCCTTGGATCTCCTTTTTATTACGAAACCTGAATTCTATGAGACATCAGTCACGGCATGGTCACTGCTTCCTCCGCAATGCAACCCGAGGTCACACAGTCATCACACCCACGTATCGTTTGGCACTACAACTCTGCGAACTGGGACGAAATGCGGGATTACTTTTCTTCATTTCCATGGGCGTCTGTGTGCTTCTCTCAGCCTGACCCCTCTTATATCTCATAAAACGTCACAAATTATCCAAGCTGGCATGGAATTATTTATTCCACGTACACAGAAAACCTCTTCAGTCACTCAAAAGTCTTGGTTCTCTAAATCCTGTAACAAGGCCAGACTAAAAAGTTCAAAGCTCACAAAACGCTTCTACACAATCCCAGTCAAGAAAACCGTCAAGCATTTAACGACGCAAAAAACCGCTATGTCCGCACTTTTTCTGGGGCAAAAAACTCGTTTAATAACCACATCAAAAACAAAATCCTCTCAACCTCCAGCTTCTGCTTCTGCCGCTGTTACAGTCTTTACTCTTAACATGACGCTTTGCTTACTCTTACTGCTAAACTATTTTACACACACACATATATATATATATATATATATATATATATATATATATATATATATATATATATATATATATATATATATACAGGGTGGCGCATTTATGTAACAAAGTTCCATATATTGTTTCCTATGAAAGGTAGAAAAAATATTTTTCACTAAGTTACATAATTTTAAGCTGTCTTTATTATAAAATTATTTTCCGCTATACAGGGTGATTCATAAAAGCCTGACATGTGCCAACTTAATTTTTTTTAATAGAACACTAGGTATATTATTTAATATTTAAACGTAGCATACTTTCCTCTATAAAACGGTATGCAGTTTTTTAGTTTTAGTAGCGGCGTTGTCAAGTTATACAAGAAATACTGAAAATTTTGATGTCTGCACGCTACTACAAAATGCCTTTTAAGTTCTCATGCGTAACTCCGATTTCAAAGAAATTTTATACTCAGATTGTCAAAGAATAACTCAATCCTCTAATTTAAGTTGATTTAAAAATTAACGTACAGGGTGATTTATATAGAGAAGCCAAATATCAAATTTTCAAACGTGATTTTCTCAAAATTTTCAAATGCAACACCCTATATATTTTTGCATAAATAGGTTCAGCAATTCATTAACTACAAATATCATTAAACAACTATATACCGGAAATCATTATTTTTAAAATAATTTAACCTTTTAAAAAAAGAGCCTAACATTATTCTTTACTACTTCATAAGGAGGCTTTGGACGAAAATATGAGGTTTTGATAAAGTTAATTTATATAGTTTGGTCAAAAATAATCGTGTTTTATAATTATGTGGATCACATAGTGGTGTATTTTGTTCAAGTTTATAGAATATATAGTTTCAATAACTGCTATTTAAGTTATGAATTTTTCTAAAGAAGAATTTATCGATATGATTTATGTGTTGGGCGCGAGTGATAAAAATTGTTTACTTGCAACTCGTCTTTATTACGAAAGATTTTCAAATAGAAAACAACCGAAAATCATTATTTTTTGAAATAAACATTGTGCTGAAAATACTAGAAGGGGTTAGGTTCCTAGGCCTGTATGTAGACTAAAAGGTAAACTGGAAAGCGCATATAAGCCACATAACGAGGAAGATAAGTACATATACTCATATTTTTAGGAACTCCTTCAATGTTGATATCTAAGGAAGCAGCTTTCAGGTCTCTCCACGCTGTTATTGAGTCCATTAACCTATATGGCATGGTGGTGTGACGCGACTCGGTTGACATTATCTCTGTTGCGCAGAAATGCTGCTTGCGTGCCATATTAGGGGTAGAGCTAACCGTTCATTGTAAAGGATACTTAATTGAAGAAAAAATACTTACCTGTTATTCGATGTATGTGTTTCAGTACGTAATGTTTGTAAAATAAAATCTTGAAATAGTCAGTCATTATAAGCGGGAACATGATTATATAACAAGGTATAGAAACAATTATGCAACACCCTATGCTAAGATAGCAATCTATTCTTAAGTTAAAGTCAGCTGGTTTTAGTTCTTGTGCGAGATGGGTATGGTAGGGGTGAAATTTGCTCATCTTTAGCATTTTTTAAATAGACCTTCTACTGATATTCAGTTATCTGCACATGGCCCTAGAGCTTGTATTAGGATGTTCAGTTACACTTAATGCAACGGCAAATTTGTTTTCTTCATTAATTATAGTTTTTGTTCTTTTTCTGTATTTAACAACATTACCGGTTTTATCAAAATGCTGCATGAGTTCGTCAAAGGTCCTTCTACTAGGTTGTCTTCTGTTTAAAAATCTTTCGTGATAAAGACGAGTTGCAAGTAAACCATTTCTATCACTCGTGCCCAACACATAAATCATATCGATAAATTCTTCTTTAGAAAAATTCATAACTTAAATAGCAGTTATTAAAACTACATATTCTATAAACTTGAACAAAATACACCACTATTTGATCCACCTAATTATAAAACACGATTATTTTTGACAGAACTATATAAATTAACTTTGTCAAAACTTCATATTTTCGTCCAAAGCCTCCTTATGAAGTATTAAAGAATAATGTTGGGCTCTTTTTTTAAAAGCTTAAATTATTTTAAAAATAATGATTTTCTGTATATAGTTGTTTAATGATATTTGCAGTTAATGAATCGCTGAACCTATTTATGCAATAATATATAGGGTGTTGTATTTGAAAATTTTGAGAAAATCACGTTTGAAAATTTGATATTTGGCTCCTCTATAGAAATCATCGTGTACGTTAATTTTTAAAACAACTTAAATTAGAGGATTGAGTTATTCTTTGACAATCTGAGTATAAAATTTCTTTGAAATCGGAGTTACGCATGAGAACTTAAAAGGCATTTTGTAGTAGCGTGCAGACGTCAAAATTTTCAGTATTTCTTGTATAACTTGACAACGCCGCTACCAAAACTAAAAAACTGCATACCGTTTTATAGACGAAAGTATGCTACGTTTAATATAAAATAATATACCTAGTGTTCCATTAAAAATAATTCAGTTGGCACATGTCAGGCTTTTATGAATCACCCTGTATAGCGGAAAATAATTTTATAATAAGGATAGCTTAAAATTATGTAACTTAGTGAAAAATATTTTTTCTACCTTTCATAGGAAACAAGATATGGAACTTTGTTACATAAATGCGCCACCCTGTGTATATATATATATATATATATATATATATATATATATATATATATATATATATATATATATATATATTGAAACTGACCCCAGATATGGGTTCTAGGGGTCCTAGTTCGCGCTCATTTGCAAAAAGTTTTTCAAAATTTAAAAGTCGGGATCTCCCCCTTAGTTAATTTTTTCTACGAAAATTCACTAAGAGGTACGAAAGATGCTCTCTTCTCTTAATACCAGGAAGGCCTGTGGCCTTGACGAGATCCCAAGAATTGTGCACAAAAAATGCGCACCAGAACTTGCTCCTGTCCTGACTCGTCTGTTTCAGACATCTTACAATAGAGGCATATTCCCTAGTAACTGAAAAACTGCTCGAGTACAACCCATCCTCAAGAAAGGATCCAAAGGGCTTCCTAGCAGCTACAGGCCTATTTTTCTCCTTTCAGTCGTCTCTAAAGTGATGGAAAACTATATAAACACCGAACTACTAAAATTTCTTGAAAAACACAGTCTAATCCACGACAGGCAGCATGGATTCCGTCAGCGCAGATCAACTACTGATATCCTTTCCTTTGTCACCTATTCTTGTAACAAGTCTATGGAACTACACGGTGAATCCCAGATTGTCGCTCTAGACATAACCAAAGCATTCGACCCGGTCTGGCACGCAGCGCTGCTTAATAAACTTCCGGCCTATAGCCTACCACCAAAACTCTGTACCTGGACAGCAAATTTCCTCTCCAACCGGGGCATTTCTGTTGTCGTGGATGGAAATTCCTCTAAACTGTATCCAACTAATGCAGGAGTCCCTCAAGGTTCAGCTTTAGCCTCTACTTTGATTCTAAGTGGAGCGTGAACAATAAGTTTTAAAAACAGTCTGGTTGATAGGCAGAGACCTAGTAAATAAGTAAATACGACACAATTATTATAGATGACAGTTTCCCGCTAATAATAAAAGGACGTTATGAACAGTGGATACCAAGATAATTGAAGAGTATAGTTTATTATTAAGTAAACCAAATATAATTGAAAAGTATTGGTAATGTCCAGTCGTTAAATAGGTATTGTAAAGGAATAGTTCGTGTTAAATTTTAATAAAACAATCAAATTTCAAGAACATTTTAAAGTCAAAAAAAAAAACAAAACATACTGAGCGATTGCGAAGTGCAACTTCATCAATGGTTTTTGTGAAATGATATAAAAGACTAGGGGATTTCTACATACGCAAACGCAAAGGTGCGTTAAATATTGAGGATAGCAGATGTAAGCCACGCAGTGAGTCCACTTAATAGGAAGTATCATTACATTAGGAACAATGCTCTTAATATTAAGGCATTTATAGAAATAAGCATTTGGTTTTTTTATATAAATTTATACACGTGATCATGTTTTAAGCAGATACGTTATAATTTTTGGTTCATTAAATAGTTTATAGCCAACCCTCTTTGTAAACTGGCAACATTGCCTTGTGTATCCTCATCCAACGACTGAAATGGACAAGTGTGTGCGCCGCCAACAACAAACGCAACAGGCGAGGGTGTCTCTAGACGCGGAGAGGCAGTCCGGAAGTAACAAGCGAAGTATCGTGTTAGGGTAGTTTTAAAGTTGAAGTGATATAGAAGTGCCGACGTCACCGCGTCCCTTTTGTGATAGGGAAGTGCAGAACGACCCCTTTATATTTGCCCCTTGTATCTGGTCCATTGTTAATTGTGTAATTAGACATAAGCACATTGTTTCTAATACCATAGAACTCAAGACCGTGTTCTAGAGGTGGTATGTTGGTGAGACTGATGTACATTGTGTAAATTGTAATATAGTTGTACGTATACTTTGGTTACGTTTCTATCATTCCTACACCAATTACCTAATTAAGATAACCCCATTGACGGTTATAAGTTACAATAAAAAGATCATGTGGTGGGTAAATTTATTTGATGAGCATATTTTTTAATTTTATTTGTAAACTAGTGTTATTGGCGGAAAAAAAGCTATCAAATTGGCGGAAAACCAATGGGTTTAGTTGACGAATCCTGGCAAGCATCTGTTTTACTGCTGCTTATACTATCAGTGTTATTACAGCGTGAAAATGTATATCTTTTGTTTGATTCTAGAAATTTTTGTAATGAAAAGTTCTCAACACTATTAAGGAAAGCATTTGATTTACATTGAAATGTTTTATTTTTTCCTGATCAGTGGTGTAGCAGGGTCTGGAGAATACTCTGTAATTATAACCCAACATCAACAATCACGTTACAAAAAATTTACCTCACAAGTTATAGGTTAATATACTGTGACAAATCTTTTTTTCTCCCTCAGGGCTCGTCCGCGTCTTTGCCGCCCCGATAGCTCTGCAGCCTTTGGCTTACTGTGCATGCCCTTAGTCTTTCTTACTCCACCCATTCCAAAATTACTGTGCCTTGAACTAGGTCTACACAGCGATCGGTAGGGTGAAGTTTTATATTGCTCTGTCTCCGGTCTAGACTGACCGTAGATCAGTTGTCTTTTACGGTCCAGAGCTATACACTCGCACAAGGTGTGCTGGGCTGATTCTTCCCCCTGGCCGCAGTGTCTGCATGCGAGGGAGTCCCTCGAACCGCACCACTCTATGCAGGTGTTTCTTGACGGCCATGTGTCCCGTTAAGAAAACTGTTATGTTTCTGAGCTGCCCTCTGCTAATATTAAGCAGCACCACAGCTCTCTTTGAGCTGAGTTTGTCAATTACTGACTTTCCATGTCTGAGCCCTGGGCAGTCTGCCCAGTACACCATGTGTTCGCTTCTGACCCAGGACTTAATGGCTTTCCTGGCAGTGCTGTTTCTCACGTCCAGAACCAGTTCTGGGCCCATAAATGGTTCTGCTGACCCTCTCTTCGCGAGACTGTCAGCTTCTTTATTGCCTTTGGCCCCAGAGTGACCCGGCACCCAGATGAGGGTGACCTCACTCTGTCCAGCCAGGTCGCTCGTCTCGTCTCGGCATTCACTTACCAACCTGGAATTTACCCGTGGGCTACTTAGGGCCTTAAGGACTGTCTGGCTGTCTGTGGCTGGGGATCCGCTTCTTGGTGTAGTCCCTCCTCTTGTTCTCCCACACACAATGCAGGATGGCGTACATTTCGGCCTGAAAGACCGTTCCATGGGCTCTGAGGGAAATACTATGACTTACCCTCGGTCCTTCCGAATAAACACCTGCCGTCGTTCCACGCTCCCCGCCAGATCCGTCCGTGAACCAGAAGCGCGTCCCGTGGTAAGCCCAGCGTCTCCTCCCGCCATGCCTCGCGGTAGGGAATTTCCACTGTAAAATTGTTTTACCAACAGATTCGCGGGCTCGCGTAGTCTGAGCTCTGTATAGTCCTAGCCTGGCCTCCCCCATGATAACTAAGTGGAGAGGGGGGCAGATCCAGCAACACCTCCATGGAGGCTGTTGGGGTTAAAATCATGGCTCCTGTGATGCCCAGACAAGCCATCCCTTGGATCTAGCCTAGTTTTTGTTTGGCACTGCATTGCGTCACCTTAGGCCACCAGGCCAGTGCCGCGTATGTCAACGATGGTCTGGCCACCCTTGTATACAGCCAGTGGGCCATAATAGGTCTTAGTCCCCACGTTTTCCATATAGCCGCCTAGTGACGGCTAGGGTCTTAACTGCCTTCCGCAGTATTTTTTCAACATGACCATTCCAGGGTAGCTTAGAGTCCAATACGACCCCAAGATATTTTACCTTCCTGGCCATTGGGATGTTTCTACCGTATAGAGTAAGAGTTCTGTGGCTCTCCCTCTTCCTTCTCGTAAACGGTACGACGGTTGTTTCTCGGGGCTCACCCCGAGCCCTTGGCCAACCGTCCACCTTTCCACCGCTTTCACTGCTGTCTGTCTGTATGCGTTCCCACACTGACTGAGTAACCTTTCCTCGGAAAATAATGACAATGTCGTCCGCATAGCCCTGTACCTCGTATCCCCCTCCCGATGGACTCCCTAGAAGGGCGTCCACGACTAGGCACACAGAGCAGGGGGGACAGAACGCACCTCTGCGGACACATAGTTGACCCCCACCAGTAAAGTCCCTCCCGCGAGTGAGGTGAACACCTCCCTGTCCCTGAGCATGGAACCGATCCACCTGCAGCAGGTCTCCTCTATTCCACGCTTCCTGACAGCTGCCAGTACCGATCCGAATGGCGTGTTGCTGATGGCCCCCTCTATGCCTAGGAAGGCCCCCAGCGCCGCCTGTTCTCCAGCGTATTCTCCAGTTTCAGCACCAGTTGATGCAGTGCTGTTTCTGTTGAGGTACCTGCTCTGTATGCATATTTTCTGCAGTGCAGGTGATATGCTTCCAGTACACCGCCCCTAATGTGCCGGTCGAGCAGTTTTTCCCATTGTTTTTAGCAAGAAGGACATGAGACTTATTGTCCTCAGCGACTTTACCTGGTCTATTGGACGCCAAGGTTGTGACAAATCTTTCATGAAACATTTTACTTTTAAACTCTTTCACCAAATAATAAATATATTTAATTTTTTTCAGTGTATTATTATATATTATGTGAAAGTACCTTTTGTCTTGCAGTTCAGAAAACTATAGTTGCGGGATGGACGCTGATAAAAACTCAGATATATGCAATGCTGCTCAAAAGAAATATATCTGCTATGAGATCCTGGGTATTTATTATACTCCTATTTATGGTACCAATGGTTTTGACAATGCTTATGTTACTGCTGCTGATGATTTTGAAACGCGAAAGTACAGAAATGAAATTTGTACTCGATGGGTACGAAAATCCCATAGTTTTGGTGAAAACAGAGGATGAAACGCTAACCATTTACCAAAACTATAAATCAGTAGTAAAAAATATGCGTAAAGTGGACGATATTAACAAAGAAATAGTTGCATTGGTAAGATTCAAATCCATTATTATGTTAGTAATATTATCAATAATAAGAAGAGAAATAATAGATTTTTTTTAAATTGTAGCAATAGTGTTAACTATTTTGGGACATAGGTATTGAAAATGCACGATGTATCATAGAATGATCGGCTGATAGCTTTTGTGAAAAAGGGTGACATTAATTGTATGGTATGGTTGTGTCACTGTAAGTTGGTTTCCTATATATTGAAAAGTCAAAATGAATTATTTTATATCATTCTAATGGTTAAGCCTAAAAAATTTATACAACTATTAATTTTTTCTTCTAAAGTAAACTTAATATTTGTATGAAGCTTATTAATAAAATTTAAAAATTCATTTAATTATATATGGCTACCTTGAAATATCTATATCTAAAATATTAGTTACGTATCTGTACAAGAAGACAATATTATGTGAAATTTCTGATGTTAAAATTTGGTTTTAGTGAATTTTCTTAAAAAAAATTCACTAATGAGGAGATCCCGACTTTTGAATTTTGAAAAAATTTCTTCAAATGAGCGCTAATTAGGCCCCCCAGAACACATATCCGGGGTCAGTTTCAATTTTTATATGTTTATATATATATATATATATATATATATATATATATATATATATATATATATATATATATATATATATATATATATATATATATATATATATATATATATATATATATATATATATATATATATATATATATATATATATATATATATATATATATATATATATATATATATATATATATGTATCACACCGATAACTCAAAAAATAATGGGCCGATTTTGATAAAATTTGGTGAATACCTTCCTTTTGCAAATGGCTTGGACAAGTTCGTTAGTCAGGAAAATCGTCTCAGGTTTTCCCGGAAAATTTTGGGTTTTCCTTCAAAAAAAATTATATCTCCGGAATTAACAAAGTAAGGGCAACCAAATTCGGTACGCTGATTTACGTCATTACGGGTGAGGTGTCTACCAAAATTCAGCTCTGTAGGTCAAAAGACAAAAAAGTTATGGGCATTTAAAAAAAAAATTGGGGTTTTCCTCAAAACGTCAAAGTGACAATTTAAAACGTCAAAATTCGCAACATTTAGGCAAAGAACTTGAATCTTATACGGGCTCTGGAAAGAAAATGTCTTAAGAATAATGTTTTACAAACCCTGAAGTCTTAGTTTCAACCGTCATTGCCCTTCATTTTACTAAAATATTTCCAGAAAATTCATTTCAAATAGACCCTTTCTCTGATGCTTGGCAGTAGCCTTAGCTATAGAATTTATCGTTTAATGGTATATAATTTTTGTAGAATTTTCGTAAAAAATCAATAAAGCTCAATATATCCGTTATTATACAAGATATGAAAAAATATTGTATACATTAATTATACGGTGTCTTGAGCTACACCTTAAAAAATTATTGCTACCATCACAGGGTGGCCCATAAGTCGTTGGTGATACAAATAATATTTTTTTTAGTGGAAAACGCCTTATGTTTTTGCATTTTCCATCGAAATATAATGCATGTTTGTAAGGTAAGAAATTCTGGACGCAGCAAGTGCGTTATGGTAGCGAATTTTGATTAAATGCTTCATATTTAAATAGCTCAATTTGCTATTAACCTATAAGGTTGACCAAGAAACGGATTTTTTCGGTTACATTTTAAGTTTACTTTCGGAAATTTCTGTCCGTTTTCAAACAATAAAGTTATTTTGATGAAACATGGCACATTGTTTTTACTATATAGGTTATACTGGTAACCAAATTTGATGCCTGCTTTCTGAAAAAAAAACACATATTTGCTATTAAAAACATTTTTATGAAAATTCACTACCATAACGCACTTGCTGCGTCCCGAGTTTTTATATAAATATGTTGGTTAATAAAGGAGACAACGGACTACCCATAAGTAAGCTTTCAACAGTAGCCATAAATAGGGACGCAAATAACGTAAAAATTTATAATTTTGTTACTGCAAAAATTTAACAGAAATTAGGAGAGACCCAACAAATTCGTATCAGACAAAACTAAAAAAAGTCTGGACGCAGCAAGTGCGTTATGGAAGTGAACTTTCTTTAAAATGTTTTTAATAGCAAATATGTCTCTCTAATGCAAGCAGGCATCAATCTGGTTACCGGTATAACCTATATAGTAGAAACAATGTACCATATTTTATCAAAAGTACGTATTGTTTGAAAATGTACAAACATTTTCCGAAAATAAACTTAAACTGTTGGTTTCCTAGCCAACAAACCTTAGAGTAATAGAAAATTAAGTTATTGAAATTTGAAGGATTTAATGAAAATTCGCTACCAAAACGCACTTATTGCGTCTCGATTTTTTCCTTACAAACATGCATCATATTTCGATAAAAAATTCAAAAATGCAATAATATAAGGGTGTTCGAAAAAAGCAATTGTAGGTCCAACGACTTATGGACCAGCCTGTGATTGTCAAAATATTTTTATAAGATGCAGATTAAGACACCCTATAATTAACGTATACAATTGTTTCTCTTAGGTTGTATAATAATAATTATATTGAGCATTACCGTAGAAATGAGTTACCTGTATATATCTAAACAGATAAAAACTGAAAGTAAACCCGGATGTGGATTCTATCGGGCCTAGTTTGCGTTCATTTGAAAATTAGCTAAAAATTATAGACCGTTAAACCATAGACTTAATTAAGCCTACAGCCAAGGCATCAACTTAACTAAACCAACACCTAGAGCATCAGGAAAAGGGTCTATTTGAAATGAATTTTCTGTAAATATTTTAGTAAAATAAAGGACAGTGGCGGGTGAAGCTGAAACTTAAGGGATTTTTTTCCCCTCAGGGCTCGTCCGCGGCCTTGCCGCCCCGATAGCACCGCAACCAACTTAAGGGATTGCAGAACACTCTTTTTGTGACCTTTTCTTTACATAATCAGTATTTGTTTCAGGTTATATGCCTAAATGTTGCGAATTTCGACATTTCAAAACGCGACATCGACGTTTTGAGGAAAACTCTTTTTTTTTTCTTGAACTGCCCATAACTTTTTTATATTTAATCCTACAGAGGTTTTGGTACATAATTTACTCTTTATGATACAAGCACGCGTACCAAATATGGTTTCCCTTACTTTGTGATTTCCGGAGATATATTTTTTTCCGAAAGAAAACACAAAATTTTCCGGGAAAACCTGCGCTGATTTTCCTGACTAACGTACTTATCCAAGCTTGTTTACACTTATCTTCTGCTTATTCACTTGTCGAATACTGACAGAATGGTGTTTACAAACTCCATGTTTCCAGGTGAGCTTGACCAACTGAACTGCACAGGATGCTGATCTGATTAATCGCTTCGCTTCTGCGGAGGTAATCTCTAGGACAACTGCTTGGCATAGTGTGTTTTATAAGTTGTAGCTTTTCATTGTTAAGGTTAGGTGCGAGTATTTGGAGTGAGGGATAATGTTAAATAATTTTGACTAGGACCTTGTTGTACAGGAAATGCATAATGCGCAAGGGTGATAATAATTGTAAGATAGACTGGACTAATGAAATTTTAAAAGCAATTACTAATGTATAATTTTTATAATCACCTTTTATTATGGATACCTTCTGGTACAAAGCTACACTATTTGTATCAAGTTTGTAAGGAAGATTAGTCACAAAGTTCCACATTCTTTTTAATTCCTCTAATAAGTCTAATACGGATGAATGCATGGTTTTAATTTGAGAAAGTTTTTTTCTCGACTTACGTGCTGAAAATACTTTTGAAGCTATATTATTGTTTCCTATGGTTTGCTGTATTAACATGATTTGACTATCAATTAGTGTCTGGGTATAGAGGATGTGCCTGAAACATTATGCCGTTTTAAATTTCGCAAATGGCGTTTAGACAATAGTAGATACTCCGGCACCTTGGCTGACCCCCTCCACTTTTTTCTGCGCATGCATGTGACGTCACGCGCATGCGTGTTACGTCTGCAGATGACAGTTAACCAGTTATCAACTGTTAACTGTCATCTGTCGGCTGTCAACTGTCGTCAGCTGTCAGCTGTCAACTATCAGATGACGTCAGATGTTCCAAGATGGCCACTGTCAGGTTAGGTATCCATGTGTTGTTGTATGAAATGTCCTGCTCGGTGTTTGTTGAGGCTATGTTCCCACACACACGCGGTAATTGGTGGTTAGGTATCCATATGTTTGTTTGTTTGTTATGGGTCTCCATGTGTCGATCCCCTGTTTATTTGTTTGTTGCTGTTGGTGTACAGATGACATATAAGCTCCATGTGGTAATTTATCGTTATGTTCTCACACACACGTGTTGTTTGTTAGATTAAGTCTGACATATATGAGTGCCTATTCCCGCTAGCTGTTTATTTGTTCGTTTGTTTGTTGAGGTTAAGTACACACGTGTTGTATGTTTAATTATGTTATGTTTGTTATTGTTGGTTGAGGTTAAGTGTGTGTGTTTTGTTTCTTGAACGTCGGCCTATTTCTGCGACTATGGCCAATCACCGCCGTCAGGGAGCAGTTTCCCCTCACTATCGTGGAAATTTTGCCAAACTCCTGCCTTTTTGTAAGTGCTTTCTGCTTGTATTTCTCGCACGATCGTCAGGTTGTCATGTACTTCGTCGCTGATACCCCTTACTCGACTTTCTACTTGCTGAAAGATCTTATATTTTACCTGCTTTATTCGTTCGTCTGCACATAAAGTAATATTTCCAATTCTGCTGGCTTGTTCTTGCAGAATTTTTTAAATTTCCTCGTCTCTTTTTCTCAGTTCCTCCCTTGTCTCTTCGTCTCTTTTTTCAGCTCTTCTTTCGCTTCTTCACCTCTTCTCCTAGCTTCTTTATCTCTTTGTATCATTTATTCTTTGACTTCTTCATATGCTTTTCTCATTTCTTCCTTGGCTTTTTCATCTCTTCTTCTGGCTTCTACTTCTGTTTTTCTGTCTTCTTCATCTCTTTTTCTGGATTCCTCTTTCGTTTCTTTAATCAATTCCAACGGCTGTGTGTCCATATTTGCTGTTGCACTACCTGTCTTTGGCGTAGGCGTACTTAAAGCTGGTACGCAATTTGTTCTGTCCCAAAAATACAATGGTTACTTCTGATACTAATCTTAAAATATTTCTCCCTATCACTTAATGTCCATAGAACTATATTCCAGTATACGCCTTCTATAATCGCTTATTATACACTAACACTAACTTATTATTGACTGACTAACTCTATCTGCGGCTCGCCTATTTATACTGTCCATAGAGATTCTACACCTTTTACATTCGTGTACACCTGTGACTTCTGTCCCCTTCTACAAATATCATTCCAGAATGTTCACTGTTACCAACACACTTTACAAGATGTCTGTGAGCATAGAAGTAACAGAGTTCATAAACTTAATTCTCATAGTGACGGATGTGGCAGAATATAATTTTTTCTCATATCTTGTATAATAACGGTATATTGAGCTTTATCGTAGAAATGCGCCATCCTGTTGTTGTGTAAACAGACAAAAACTAAAACTGACCCATATATGGGTTTTAGGGGTTGTAGTTCGCGCTTATTTGAAGAAATCTTTTCAAAATTCATAAATCGCGGTCCTCTCAATAACAAATTTTTTATACAAAAATATGCTAGAATTGTAAACTATTAAACCATAAACCCTATAGCTGAAACTAATGCAAAAGCATCAGAAAGAGGGTCTATTTGAAATGGATTTTTCGAAAATATTATAGTAAAATGAAGGATAATGATCTTTGAAGCTGAAAGTTAAGGCTTTGTAAAACACACTTATTATATTCATTTTACATAATCCGTATTTGTTTCAGATTATTAGTCTGAAGATTGCAAATTTTGACGTTTCAAATTGCGACTTTGACGTTTTAAGAAGAAGAATTATTAAATGTTCAAAGTATTTTTTCTGCTACTTCTTAACCTTTTTGCATCAGGAAAACTTAACTGGTTTAGTAAGCACACAAAATATTTTGTTTTTGTGGTTTTCTCTGGTAATCAGTGGCACCCAAATTTTTTAAATGCCTGAAAGTTTTTTTAATTAAACTTAGAGATCTGAGTTTCGGCATGTAGAGTAAGTCTGATAGTAGAAACATATATGCCAACTTTGGTTCTCATAGCTTTTAGTTTTACGAAAAATTCGCTAAAAAGCAAAATTGAGAATTACCCTGATTATTAGTTCTGATTTAAACAAGGTCGAGTAACTGTGCAAGCTAGGATGATATGAGTAAGAAAGCTTGAAAAGATTTAAAAAAACATTCAAGTGAATCGAAAAATATTGTTCGGTATAATGAAGAGAGCTAGATCGGATTGGACAGATGGGGACATTATTATCAATCTTAAAAAAAATAAAGCACCATAATAGTTATTAACAACGAGATTCGCTAATATCTCAAAGTCCATATTATATTATTGAATTTTCTTAAAAAAAAATCACTAATGAGGAGATCCTGACTTTTGAATTTTGAAAAAAATCACACCGATAACTCAAAATATAATGGGCCGATTTTGATTAAATTTGGTAAATACCTTCCTTTTGCAAGTAGTGGCTTGGATAAGTTCGTTAGTAAGGAAAATCGGTACAGGTTTTCCCGGAAAATTTTGTGTTTTCTTTCGAAAAAATTAATATCTCCGGAAATAACAAAGTGATGGCAACCAAATTTGGTACGCGGATTTAGATTATTATAAGTAAATTACCTTTAGCTCTGTAAGTTATAAGATAAAAAACTTATGGACATTTAAAGAAACAATAATTGGGGTTTTCCTTAAAACGTCAAAGTCGCGATATAAAACGTCAAAATTTGCAGTATTTTGGTAAAGAACTTGAAACTAATAGGACCTATGGAAAGAAAATGTCTCAAGAACAATGTTTTACAAAGCCTGAAGTCTTCGATTCAACCGTCATTGTCCTTCATTTTACTAAAATGTTTCTAGAAAATTCATTTCAAATAGACCCTTTCTCTGATCCTTTGGCAGTAGTCTTAGCTATAGAATTTATCGTTTAATGGTATATATAATTTTTGTCGAATTTTCGTAAAAAATCAATAAAGTTCAATATATCCGTTACAAGATACGAAAAAAAAAATTTATACATTAATTATAGGGTGTCTTGAGCTACATTTTAACGAAAAATTCTAAAATCACAGGAAGGCCCATAAGTTGTTGGTGATACAAATTCTCTTTTTTTTATCGAACACGCCGTATTGGATATTTGCATTTTTCATCGAAATATAATGCATGTTTGTAAGAAAAGAAATTCGGGACCCAGTAAGTGCGTTATGGTAGCGAATTTTCATTAAATGCTTTAAATTTGAATAGCTCAATTTCCTATTAACTTATAAGGTTGACCAAGAACCCAGTTTTTTCGGGAACACTAAGTTTACTTTCGGAAATTTTTGTACGTTTTCAAGCAATAAACTTATTTTGATGAGACATGACACATTGTTTCTACTATATAGGTTATACTGGTAGCCAAATTTTATGCCTGGTTTCTTAAAAAAAAACACATATTTGCTATAAAAACATTTTTATGAAAATTTACTACCATAACGCACTTGCTGCGTCCAGACTTTTGTAATCATCAATCCGTCCTTCGATTGTAACTTTAAACTGTCACTCACAATCAGACTCCGAGATATGATTTTATCGAACTACTTTCCCTCGGGTGCCATGCTATAAATATGAAGAGGTTAGATTTCAGTGAAGGCTTCTGCTAAGGCCTTCGTAGCACATGATAAAGTACTGTTTAGGGACAGCCTTGTTCTAAGCTAGCTTAGTTGAGAAAACTATAAGCCACGGGTCAATTGTTATTGTTTCCCGTAGAGGTTACGGAAGCTAAGTAGGCTTTAATTACTTACTCTCGGATAATGGCCGTTTTCCTAACTTAATAAGGTGGAAGCAGAAATATGATTTATCTTAGCTAGTTATAACCAGTCACGGTGTTTAGGCTTAACACACATCCATAGGTGCATCTATCTACAAATGGTACAACTGAGACACAACTAGTTAGTTATAATCTTTCTAATTAATGAGTAATATTCACAACTGCATACAAAAGCAAGGGTTAAATCATTGAAATCGATAAAAACATAAATGAAAATTTGTTATACAATTGCGACAAAAGTCAACATCTATCTATACTAGATAAGGTATCTCCGATCAGGAAATCTTTACCATGAAAATACAAACGCTATTTTAATATTTCGGAATATAAAAATGTATCAATAAAATAATTATTCAGCACATTACTTTAGCTACAATATTAGAATAGCACTAACACAGCATTATTAAAGCAAGCGTAATAAGCGACAAGCCACAAATACATGTATTACATAGGTACCGATTCAATAGTGGAAAGTGACCGTTCAGGCTTAGGGTTAACATAGCCTACGTATATTACCTTTTTCCCTCATCTAACGGTTACGTACTATTCGGGATTTTTTTCTCCCTCAGGGCTAATCCGCGTCTTTGCCACCCCACTGGCACCGCAGCTTTTAGCTTACTGTGCATGCCCTTTGTCTTTTCTACTCCACCCATTCGAAAATTACTGTGCCTTGAACTAGTCTGCACAGCAATTGGTAGGGTGAAGTTTTGTATTGCTCTGTCTCCGGTCTAGGCTGACCGTAGATCAGTTGTCTTTTGCCGTCCAGAGCTTTACACTCGTGCTGGGCTGATTCCTCCCCCTCGCCGCAGAGTCTGCATGCCAGGCCCCCCTCGAACCGCCCCATTTTATGCAGCTGTTTTTTGACAGCCATTAGTCCCGCCAAGAGTCCTGTTATGTTTCTGAGCTGTCCTCCGCTAAGATTTAGCAGCTCCACAGTTCTCTTTAAACTGGGTTCCTCAATTACTGACTTCCCATGTCTGAGCCCTGGGCAGCCTGCCCAGTACACCTTGTGTTCGTTTCTGACCCAGGACCTAATGGCTCCCCTGGCAGTGCTTTTTGTCGCGCTCAGAGCCGGTTCTGGTCCCATAAATGGTTCTGCTGACCCTCTTTTAGCGAGACTGTCGGCTTCTTCATTGCCTTTGACCCCCGAGTGACTCGGCACCCAGATGAGGGTGACCTCATTCTGCCCAGCTAGGTCGCTCGTCTCGTCTCGGTACTATTCGGGATTGACATACATATTACCCCTCAGACGTCCGTCTTTAAGAACAAGCATACACCAGCCTGTAGCGTACACGTTGTCACAATTACTAGTGCTGTCTCTTAGCGTTTCCCCTTGTTTCGCTATCCAGCGGTTACGTACCGTTTAGGATTGACATACGCCTTGCCCCTCAGACGTTTGTCTCTAAAGACAAGTAGATATCAGCCTGTATAGCATACATTGCTAGATTCCCTAACGGTTACCGCGATGCTGCAAAAGGCACTTTCACTTGTATCTAAATAACACTTAAATGGGCAGAATTCGAGCAGTTATCAATTCTTCACAATAAATCACATGGTATAATTTCCTACCAATATTAATGACCCAATTAATGACGACAAAACACTTTATTCTGAGCCTATCTAATATACTATTAACTTCAATATTCCAAGCACCAGTATAAAGTATCCGTTTTCAACGGCGATCGGTAAAAATATCCGAATACGTCGTAACTATTGCAACCGTGTTCAATCTAACCGTGTCCGATCCTTTCTATTCACGAACGGTCTCACAAAAGCAAACATAAACAGTTTTGCTTTAATTCTTTCACGGTGGGCTGCCTTTAAAGATCAAAGCAATATTTCCACGAAATCTGTAATACAGCGATGTACGCTAAAACCCATATCTAACCAGCACGAGAAGTAGAAGACTTCTGGCCTTATCACAGAGAGCCCGGAGCATATCTCGTCCTTCGCGTCTATCACCGCGTTGCCATGGCAGCCTGGTTTGCGGACGTCTGTTGCCATGTCTGCAATAACATGCTGATATGAATAAACGAACGCTCACCTGCCATAAACTTTTATACCAAAAATATATTGACATACGATTGGAATTTATTTTGTAATATTTTCTAATTGAATAGCCCAAATAAATTCGCACTTCATTACAATATATATATATATATATATATATATATATATATATATATATATATATATATATATATATATATATATATATATATATATATATATATATATATATATATATTGTATTAATATTAAAAAATATTAACAAACAAAGCGAAACGAGAACGACTTAATGTCAATTAAAAACATAAATATGCATATGTAGATTCACCTGACACGAAACACACACACACACACACAAACAAATCACAATCATTAGAATCGTCATGGAGAACGTTCGAAATAGAATTGTAAACAGAGATGTTCAATAAGTTTTGTCGAGTAAAACGTAGATATATATGTATATCATGTATCAACCACCCCATTTGATAAGTTAGGCATGCAATCCTTACCAATGTAATTTAAATACATACCAAAAATTTGGTTGCACGTTCCTTACAAACCATATATATTGTTTGTTTTAGAGTTTGCATAAAAACATATTTTGAAGTTGCCTAAAAGAATAAAATATAATTATTATTTAAGTATATTTTTGTGTCAAACCCACCTTATAGCGGCCACGTCTTGTATTGTAATTACAAAAGTAGCCCTGATTGGCTCTTGAGCTTGAAGAATTGTGTCCCTATCCTTCCTATAGTTAAATAAGTTTTAATTAAATTACATAACTGTACAAGCTCAGATATGTAAATTTTAATTTTGTAAATCGCAAACACCTCGCCAACATGCCTACTGTTAGTTATTATATGTGTAAATATGTGTATATGCATATATATATATATATATATATATATATATATATATATATATATATATATATATATATATATATATATAAAAGAGTCTGTGGCTAGTGGAACTTGCCTTCCGAAGCCATGCACCTATACACACACACATTTAAGTATATTACACACTGTAAGATAATAAGTAAACTAAAATGCAGTTAAAGACTGGAAACTGTTTGTAAACATTGTAAAAGGTTGTCAAAAACAATTTAAGTAGTTAAAACGATAAGTATAAGCGGAGAGTTAGTGACACAAAGTCAATAACGATTTCTATAAAGAAGTAGGACTAGGTAAAGACAGAAGTAAAGCATATATGGACTAACTAATGTGTGAAAAATGAACGAAAATTCACTTCTAAAGATTCACAAATATGCGAAGATATTTTCGGTGAAATGAACTAAAAAAAGTACGTATTGTAAATGTACGTATTCGAGTGCAAAAATTAAGATAATGAGCTAATGTACTCAATTATTAGCAAATTTTGGACACAAATCGAAATGTTAATATTAATTTAATATTTTTTTAAAGTTATAAAAAAATGAATCACAAAATTCGATATATATATATATATATATATATATATATATATATATATATATATATATATATATATATATATATATATATATATATCTGTATGTGTGTCGTGTTTGGTTAAAATTGCAATTTCGGTTGATAAGGCCATAACAAAACAAAAGTAAATGAGTATGATAGCAGATGCGTTGAGAATAAAGCACATTTAACGGTTTATATACCCACATTTTATTGGAAATTTTAGATCAAAATTAAAATCAAAACATTGGGAAAATGTAATTTTAAAGACTAAATATTCGCGTATTTATAACATCTCGCGAGATAAAAGTTATACAGAAAAAAATATCAGATCCTGTTTCAATATCCTGGGATTTTTTTCGTAAATAAAATTGCAAATAGTCATAAAAGAGCAAAAACTTTCAAATTTGTTAGAAACTGATAAATATCAGATGTCAAAATTGTTTTGACAGATGACGGCAGAAACGGTGGAACATAATATTCCAGATCTTTTAACATAAGGAGAATACTACGAAAATGACGAAAAATTGATAGCGAGCGTCGGCTTCGATATTCAAAATCTCTCTTGGCTGATAGATCTAGAACAGGAAGGACGCCTATAAAAATGATACCGTGAAATTAAGTTAAAACGAGATATTAGTTTATAAAATATAACCAAAGTGGTGAAGATTGAAGTCGATTATATATATATATATATATATATATATATATATATATATATATATATATATATATATATATATATATATATATATAACTACTGATTCATTTTAAAGCAGCTTTAAATGGGTAAATATTTACATTTTTTAAAAGTACCTAAACAAAATAGCTGCAAATAAAAAGCAAGGTTATATAAGCAGTCTTATCGTGTCAAGTGCATAACCAGAGTGTACTAAATAGTGAGAGGGTCGTTATTTAACTGTCTGTTATTTTTAAACGGTTGTCGAGCCGCAACGGTAACCACCAGTTATGGATTTATAAAAATAACGCTTTTTACACTAAACTAGAATTCGGACTCGTATCTGTTTCAGTTCCACTGCAACTAGGTTCGAGGGAGAACAAGAGGAGGGGCTACACCAACAAGCGGATCCTCATAGCCACAGACAGCCAGGCAGCCCTTAAGGCACTAAGTAGCCCATGGGTAAATTCCTGGCTGGTGAGTGAGTGCCGAGACGAGACGAGCGACCTGGCTGGGCAGAATGAGGTGACCCTCATCTGGGTGCCGGGTCACTCGGGGGTTAAAGGCAATGAAGAAGCTGACAGTCTCGCGAAGAGAGGGTCAGCAGAACCATTTATGGGACCAGAACCGGCTCTGGGCGTGTCAAAGAGCACTGCCAGGGGAGCCATTAAGTCCTGGGTCAGAAACCAACACAAGGTGTACTGGGCGGACTGTCCAGGGCTCAGACATGGGAAGTCAATAATTGACGGACCCAGTTCAAAGAGAGCTGTGGAGCTGCTAAACCTTAGCAGGGGACAGCTCAGAAACACAACAGGTCTCTTGACGGGACACATGGCCGTCAAGAAACACCTGCATAAAATGGGGCGGTTCGAAGGGGACCTCGCATGCAGACTCTGCGGCGAGGGGGAGGAATCAGCCCAGCACATCTTGTGTGAGTGTATAGCTCTGGACCGGAAAAGACAACTGATCTACGGTCACTCTAGACCGGAGACAGAGCAATATAAAACTTCACCCTACCAATCGCTGTGCAGACTAGTTCAAGGCACAGTGATCTTGGAATGGGTGGAGTAAGACTAAGGGTATGCACAATCAACCAAGGGTTGCGGTGCTATCGGGGCGGCAAGGCCGCGGACGAGCCCTGAGGGAACAAAAAAAACTAGGTTCGATGAGTAAACATCGGTTTTCATCGGCAACTGTTAAATTTAACTATTTAACGGGATGAATGGACATGCGACCGGGAATGATAAATATGTATGGGTATGCTATGCAGTCTAGAGCGGACTTTACTTCATAACATATTAGTTAACAGGTAACACGTTATTTATACTAGTGTGCTCGCTCTAGCTCACAGCTTTGGGAATGTAGGATACTATCGATCGACTATCCAGTTCAACATAACAGATAAATAACTGAAGCTGTTATTTTCAACGGTTATTATGAAATAACGTAAACGGCTTCAACTGTTAATAAAAATATCGGTTTTGTCGATCACTAGTACTAAATCAAGTTTGAGGAAAATAATGACATAACCACAAGGTTAAATGTCATTTGGTGTTATTCTTATAAGTTGAAATTAAGAGAGAACAAGAGAGGTCAGAGGAAGATGCAGCAAGAAGGCATGGATGGAAATTTTATAGTATTGTGCACATAATATTTTTGACTTACTGTGTGACTGACAATTTATATTTATACAAGAAGTTAAAAAAAGGGAAAGTAATTTAATAAAAGGATTTGTTTCTTAGAAAGGAAACCATTATAAAAATAAGTTCACTAACGTATACACTATAATTGTTTTATGTGTTTTTGAAAATGGAAACTATTTGTGTTATTTGAAAAACTAATATAACGAATTGCAAATTTGTTTGTTTTCAAATTTCATAGTTAACTTAATTGGGAAGCATTCATAATCATAAATTTTAACAGTTCTGAAAGGCAATTTCAGAAAGCAAACATTATATAGGTTTTATAATGATGCCAGACCCATCGTGATGAAAAGTATGAGGTAGGCGCTTTGACAGAAACAGAATCAAATGTGGCAGGTAAATGATATATGTATATGTTTATGTGAATTTTATTTCAAAGAGTTAATATTTGAACAAACTTTCTATTTATGCATTGCTCTATGATAAAATATTTTATGATTTTCAAACACTGACAAGTAGAATTCATAGACACTTTTACAAACCATACGTACAAGATAAATACATAAAAAGACATGCAGCAACACGCAATACACCTATAAAGCATACATTTAGCATAAACAGCAGCACTATATATACATACATATATATCTATATATATATATATATATATATATTATATATATATATATATATATATATATATATATATATATATATATATATATATATATATATATATATATATATATAACATATACATGTGTGTTTTAGACCAAAGAACATCCCAAATCGAGTAGAGAAAAATACATAATTGGTGCTACATTTAGCCAGACTGAAATATTAGCATGGTTTGAAAATGATGCAATTCACTCCGTACCTTTATCATATAGCTTGGTGCTAAACGCACTGTACAAGAAATATATGGGTATTGAAAAAAGTATTACCTTCTCCAACTATCCTCTACCCAAGCCCGTAAGTATTTGTCTAAATTTCTTATTATTATTCAATCCGGTGCAAAAGTATATGTTATGCATGTAACAGTAGCGTTATTTTGGTAAAATGATACATTTTGTTTCCACTATATAGGTTATACTGGTAAGCAAGTTAAATGCCTTGAAAAAAGATATATTTGCTATTGAAAACATTTTCATGGGGCTAACTCATAAAATGACTTTTGGCCTTTTGTCAGAAATGGATTAATCTTTCGAAAAACTACATAGAAAGCTTTAATAAGATCACAAGAGGTTAGTTTAAAATGCTAGTAACATTGATGAAAAATCAGTGACGCATCGTTTCCTTTAAATATGACAATTAACATTACCTGAATACACGCCACTGGTGGAAATATGAGAAATGTAATGTAACTGATTAATTCCATGTTTCAATGAACCATCTGTAGCCGTCTTTATTTATATATGTTTTATTTATTTATTTTTTACAATTTTACAAACTCTTTGTCTTAGATTTAGCAAATCAATTGTCCTTTATAATTTGTTTCTGTATTTAATTAACACCCCCTTTATTTTTTTAACAGCAAAATACAGTCAATATATTTCTGGCTTCAATGAATAAGCAGATTAATCGCAGAGGTCACAAATGAAAAATCGAGATAACTCTATTTAAATATAGTATAGTCCACTCCTTACTTCCTGAAAAATCACATTAGTTTCAAACCTCTTATTTAATTAGGTATAAGCATGTACGTATTTAAACGTCGCAAAAATGTTTGTGCGTTTAGGTATTCGATATTCGTTCGTAATGAGCAAATAAGTAGACTTGTTTTATTATTAACGCTAAGAGACTTAACTAAATACTGTGGACCGATTTGATTATTGACAAATTTCGTACAAGCTGGCACTTGTGAATAATTAAGTTTTTTAGTTGCCTTTCGCAATTGAGTAGAATGAATGGGTGTACAATCATGGTATGATTACCGACGGTTACTGGTTGGTAAGAACTCGAAAGCAACCAAGTGGTTATCCATCAACAGAGTTGCAAGTAACAATGGACTTTTAAATTGAAAAGCATATGCTTTTTAAAAAGTCATGAGGAAATATCTAAAGAAGAATTTTCTGATAGTGTACAAAATCCTGACTTGAACTAGGTATTAAGATACAAAACTACAAGTGATGGAAACATAATTACTGCTAAAAGAAACGAAGAGGACACAAGCAGCGTCGAAAAAAAAACTTGAAAAAACAATAAGGCAAGTTGTAGACTCCCCACTAAGGGAACAGAAAGGATGGTCTAGAAATAAATTTAAAAAATTCTGGACGCAGCAAAGGCGTTATGGTAGTGGATTTTCATAGACATATTTTTTTATTAAATGCTTATAAATGTATTAACTAATTATGGAATAACAAACTTGAAAAAAACCTTTTTCATATTTGTTATCCCATAACTAGTTAAAGTAAAAATCGCGTTATATCCTTGAGAATGGAATAATTTGCAACTAACGGCTTTCGCACAATTTGTTAAGTAAATAACAATATTACCGTCACAAATATATATATATATATATATATATATATATATATATATATATATATATATATATATATATATATATATATATATATATATATATATATATATATATATATATATATATACGTAGAAAACTTTGTGAATTAGTTATAATTTTGATATACAATTTAAAAGCGTGAAATGGAGGTTGTAGAAGGCCAGCCAACAGGAAAGGTTTTTTTTTTGTATCGTTATTGTTGACTAAATCCTAAAGTAAAAGTTTTTAGAATTATGCTAGAAGTATCAAACTTGTAGCTTTTTTTTGTAAAACCAGGTATGTTTTAATGACTGGCAGTACTGTCTTCTTCACTATTTTAAAAACATAATAATGTTTTAAATAATTAGGGTAATGAGTTTATTTTTTGTACATACAGTCCTTGTAGGTGTAACATAAAGTGTCAAAAAACAAACACATTAACGTACTTTAAGACGCCTTCTTGTGTTAATTTCTTCCGAGTTTTTTAAAAAAGAATGTTGACTCCTTATTTGTTTATTCAAATGCCATAAATTGAATATATTTTACTCTAAAAACTCTAATGTATTATATGTTCATTAACTGTCGCTGCTTTTATTTGTGAAACCGTTCCATACTTCAAGCAAATGTAGATACTTTTTCTATGGTTTTAGAGTTGCTTGTCTTCTTCTCTGTAACTGGTTTTACCCTTCGAAATCCCTATAGCTGTATTTACAATACTATGTATGTTTATTAGTCAATATACAGTACGTAGGAGACTGAGAGCAAACAATATTACTCCACATATGGCTGAAACTGGGTCCTTACTAACCATAGTCCATCGAAGACAAAATCTTGAGTTTGCCTAACATCAAAATTGGGAAGACCGTGAATGGAGTAATGTCCTGCTTTCCGACGAGTCGGGGTTTTGCCTTTTTAGTGATAATCGCGGTTGGAGAGTGTATCGCCGTCTGTGAAGCGTTACGCTCAATGTAATATTGCCAGAACTGTCAGCTATGAAGGTGGCTCTGTTACGGTATGGGGTGGTGTCAGTAATGATACTCGTACAGGGTTAGTTGTAGGTCAGAGAGAGAGAGAGAGAGAGAGAGAGAGAGAGAGAGAGAGAGAGAGAGAGAGAGAGAGAGGAGAGAGAGTTCATTAGAGACATTTTGGAACCCCCGGTGCCACATGTCCCATTTATTGGGGAAGAACCCCCATCGATTTGGTAAAAAAATTGCTGGGAATGCCTGGATATGCGTTAATTTTTGGTTGCAATAATATAATATAATATAATATAATATAATATAATATAATATAATATAATATAATATAATATAATATAATATAATATAATATAATATAATATAATATAATATAATATAATATAATATAATATAATATAATATAATATAATATGATATAATATAATACCCATACAGCACAAGATATTCTCAGAATGTTCGCACAATGTGAGAACATTCTTTTTTCAGAATATTAGTTTCGGAATGTTCTAATAACATTTATGGAATTACAAACTTCAATCCTGAATATTCTGAGTACATTCATTCAATCACATCCTAAGAAAATTCTTCATCAATATACTGAGAATATTTGAATAGATTATGATACCGAATATTCGCTCAGAATGTGCTTGAGATGTACTTATAATATTATATAACTTTAAAATTTAATGAAAAAGATAAATGATGATTACGGTATAGTGGTGAGACTTATATTAGTAACTATTTTGCATGTTTGATTCTGTTACCTGTCTATGGTAAACACATCCGAAATTGTATATTTAGACAATCAATTCTTTAGGCACAGAGCGCATGTCCTTGCCGCCGGGAAGGGAAGATGGCCGCTATACGTAAATAAAAAGTAATGTCAAAAGAATGGTCTGTGGTTACAACGTTTTATAAGGTTATATTCTAACATAATTAATTAAAAATAATAATGTGATGTGAATACGGAGAACTAAGCAATTGCAAACAACATAGATCCAGAGTACAGAAGCAACTAAAAGATGGTTGATGGTGTGAGGTTATCAAGAGCTAAGACGTACCTAGAAAAGAAAGAAGTTTTAAAGCATCTCCTGTAGTTTACACTCATGATGGGTTCGTCAATTTTGCTTGAGACTGAATCATCTTACTAATTAGGTACATATACATTGTATAATATATAATTTAAAAATTGTGTTATGTTCAGTAGTACCTAAGTCATGCAATATAAACCACCACAGTTTGATGTGCATGGACTGGAAAAGTACAAAAATACACCAAATCTATAGAATTGTCTAAGCCAACATCTCGGGCTTTTTACTCCTGTGAAAGAAGTTAATGCTGTAAGAAGTATCACTATACAGTGCAGAAAATGTGGGCCTGGACATATGGTAGGAAGATGCATGTACAATAAAACTTGCAATTTATCAGATACGGAATCATTTTGCCAAAGTATGCCTTTACAACCAGAGTATCCATTCTGTTGGTGACAAACATTGGGCATTGGGATATTGAAATAGCTTTAGATGTCAAAATCAAGTCCGTGGAAGCAGAGCAGAAAGCAACCATACAAGGGAAGGGTCAAAAGGTCTGATCGATGACAGTTGTAGTTTTGTTTCAGTGCAAGTTAGTGTGATTTTGTGGCATGTTCTGTCCAATTTAGTTATATTCTATAAATGTGTAAGTACTATTGTGTAACACAATTCTTTTAATGCCATACTGAAAGCCTGTATGATCAATAGTCAAGCCAAATTTCAAGTTAATTCAGTGGGGGTAACTGTCATTATTCATCTCGGAAACTTTGTATGTGGCTATTACATTTTTTGTCAACTCCAAGAACTGTATCTTTATTTATTTGATTTTTATATTATTGAAATTTTAATTGTTTTATTAATATTTTATTCAGACATTTCTTTGTATTCATTATAAGTACATACTTAATCTGAATAAACGTGCAATACTCGAATTGTTGACTTATTACATATCTGAACTTGAGTTTACAGGTGTGTGTAGCCACTGGAACAATATGGTAACCTAAACAAGGGTGAGTGATTGAAGTTCAAATTCTAGCCTCTCGGACTTGCTTATACGAAAATATATAAAAGGCCAGTTAAATCGTGGAAAATTGGTAAATTTTGAAGAGAAATCCAATATTTCATATCTTTGCATTTTCTTAATTTCTGTATCATTCAAAACATGTATACAGGGTGTTTCGCATAAGAACCGACACAGGGCAGGGGCATATAGGTAAACGTAAAATATGCTGATTTAACACAACTTACCCCTATATTAAGTTGCACCCCTGAGAAGTTATAGGCCTTCAAAGTGGGGTTTCAAATTTCGAAGAAAAAAAATCAATATCTCTGTAATACTATAACTTAGAAAAACCAAGTTTAGTACCCGTTTTGAGTGTACCAAGAGCATTAATCAATGGTAAGCAGAGTTCAATTAAGGCATTTGAAAGGGTTTATTAGGGGTAATGCACCCTTAAAATGTCATAATTTTTTAACAGATTGGTGGATTTAAGAACATATTTCATTTTATGAGGAATTTTACTCTAAAAGTTTGTTACTCCTGTTATTTTCAAGAAAAACATGAATAAGTAAAGAGACATTTTATCAATCTTACTAAAAATCATCGAAAATTAAATATTTTCCAATAAACTTATGTGTAGGTCAAATTTGACAATCAGTAAAAAAGTGTGAATAAGTATAATTTATTAGAAAACAGACAACTCGAATAACATAAATAAAAAAATTGCTATCGATAAGTTATAGAAATTCTTCAACATGCTAATTTGACAGGCATCTATTGAATTTTTGATGATTTTAAGTACCATTAATAATATATGTGTCTTTAGTTATTCGGATTTTTCTTGAAAACGACAAACGTTTTTTGAAAAATAACATGAGTAAAAAAGTTTTATAATTTACTTCCCCATAAAATGAAATAATAATTTTTTAGATCCACCAATAGGTTAAGAAATTCTGTCACATTTTATAGGTGCATCACCACTATTCAACCCTTCTAAATGCTTCAATTGAACTCTACTCACCAACGAATAATGCTCTTGGTACACCCAAAACGTGTACCAAATTTGGTTTTTCTAAGTTGAAGTATTACTGAGATATTGATTTTTTTTTGAAATTTAAAACCCCACTTTGAAGGCCTATAACTTCTTAGTGATGTACCTTAGTATAGGAGTAAGTTGCGGTGAATCACCATATTTTAGGTTACCCTACATGCCCCTGCTCTGTGTCGTTTCTTATGCAAAACACCCTGTATATATTTTTTTAAACACAATGTTCCCATGAGTATATGTATGAACAGTTTGAGAAGATTCATTGAATGTTCGTGGAACATTTTCAGAAGATACTGGGAGCTCCTAAGAATATTATAAATAACATTCTAAGAACCTTATTAGTATGACAGAATCTGTCCAATTCTCATGTTCATAGAATGTTCTATGAATATATATTGTACGTTGTGAGAATATTCTGGGGATGTTTGAATATTCTTTCCAAACATTCCTGGTATATTCTCAGAACGTGTCTGTGCTGTCTGGGTATAATATAATATAATATAATATAATATAATATAATATAATATAATATAATATAATATAATATAATATAATATAATATAATATAATATAATATAATATAATATAATATAATATAATATAATATAATATAATATAATATAATATAATATAATATAATATAATATTTATTTATTCATTTATTCAATTCAATCCACCATTACACGTGATCATACACAGAACTTAAGATTCTAAACAATTCTAAATATCAGACATTTATTAATACAACTAAAATATATTTTCTTGGATACCTAAGTCAACATGACTTGTTTGTATCCTTTACAGCTAACTGCACACAATCGCCAGTACATTAATTTAAACCACTTAACATCCACAATATTTACTTTTTTTTCCCTCTTTTTTTTGTGCCCCTATCTAACCAGATGTGCCCCGATCCTCAAAAGATGAGAGATGCAACTTTAAACCAAAACAATGTCTTAGTGTTAACCTCAGTAGGGGAATCAACAGCATATCCTACACTCAATATAGTTCATTTTGTCAACCCTTAGTCTCCCTTTTTCATATCTTTCTTCTGCATATATGATATCCATACAACCAACACCTCTATACCACCGACAACCAAAATGTTCATACACATCATAGTACTCACCCACCCATTTCTCCACGCATGCAAGTAGGTAATGCGACACTTGGGCTAGACAGGAAGTGACGTCACTGGCGCCGGCGCCTAGCCACGCCCTGGCGCCTGCCACGCCCCGGCGCCGGCGCCTAGCCACGCCCTGGCGCCGGCGCCTGCCCTGGCGCCTGCCCCGGCGCCTGCCCCGGCCCCGGCGCCTAGCCACGCCCCGGCCCCCGGCGCCAAGCCCCGGCGCCGGCGCCCAGCCACGCCCTGGGCCAGACAGTCACATTTAGTCTTGTTATGTAAACATTCTAAGGTCATTGACCTGTCTTTGGCCAGACAGTGACGTCACATGACTTGTGCCAGACAATCACATCCAGACAGTCACATTTACATTTAGCCGTGTTATTCTGCATTCTAAGGCCATTGACCTGTCTAGGAAACTGTGACGTCACACGACTTGGGCCAGACAGTCACATGCAAACATTCCAAAGTGTCTAACCTATTACTTCAAATTATTATATTTTGAAAAAAACCATTTGGAGCAGGTGAGTTTCGAACCCGGGGCATTCAGATGGGAGGCAACGATGCTACCCGTTAAGCTAAGCAGACGCTTGTTAATTTATTGTTTTAGGTTGGTATATATATATATATATATATATATATATATATATATATATATATATATATATATATATATATATATATATATATATATATATATATATATATACGACTTTTAATTACAAACAAACCATACATGTAACATAATTAAAGTTTTTGTTATTATTAGACAAATGGATGATTTACAAAATAATGTTTAATATTAGAGGCGGAACCAAAACGGAGGAACCAAAATGGCGGAAAATGGCGGAATGAAAGATGGAAGCCTGTGATACCTTAAGCTGACATCCCTGACATTATAAAAATGGCGGCTTTCGCTGATAAAGAATGGCGGCTTTCGTTCTTAAAGATGGTGCCTTTTGTTGATAAAGATGGTTGAAGACTCCATTATTTAAAGATACGTCACCCCAACCTTTAGAGCCGACAAATGAGAGTGAGGTTGATAAGCGAGAATAATGGTATTGCCGACAAATGAGAGTGAAGGTTGATAAGCGAGAATAATGGTATTGGTCGAAGACTCGGAAGATCCGTGAGATGTACGATGGAACCAATACATGCACGGTGTTAAGGAGGCCAAATCAAATTGGAATATACAATAAAATGGCCACTTCCGGTCTAAACTTTAAATCCTTGTATCTTTTCAACGACAAGTGATAGAAATGAACTGACTTTAAAAATATATCGTTTCGTAACAAGGTCTACAAGAAAATGAGATAAAAAACTTTAAACCCTTATCGCGGAAGATCCGTGAGATGTACGCTGGAACCAACACATGCACGGTGTTAAGGAGGCCAAATCAAATTGGAATATACAATAAAATGACCACTTCCGGTCTAAACTTTAAATCCTTGTATCTTTTCAACGACAAGTGATAGAAATGAACTAACTTCAAAAATGTATGTTTCATAACAAGGTCTACAAGAAAATGAGATAAAAAACTTTAAACCCTTATCGCGGAAGATCCGTGAGATGTACGCTGGAACCAATACATGCACGGTGTTAAGGAGGCCAAATCAAATTGGTATATACAATAAAATGGCCACTTCCGGTCTAAACTTTAAATCGTTATATCTTTTGAAGGACAAGTGATAGAAAGGAACTGACTTCAAAAATGTATGTTTCGTAACAAGGTCTACAAGAAACCGAGATAAAAAACTTTAAACCCTTATCGCGGAAGATCCGTGAGATGTACGATAGAACCAATACATGCACGGTGTTAAGGAGGCCAAATCAAATTGGAATATACAATTTTAGTACACCCTCTTAGACTTATTGAAGTTGACGGTACAGGCAGTTGTCAAGCGTAGGCAACGTCCACAAACTATAATGAGTTTAATCTAAAGTGAATAGATATTTTTATTATTTGAATCCATTGGAGGCTAGGGTCTTATAAACGTATATAAAATTAGTAGATATCATGGGTTATTACAAATGGAAAGTTTATTCTGAATGATCATCAGGTAATAGCTTATATTTGTTAAACGTAAAAATTAAAAACTCTAATATAAAAAACTAAACACAACCTAACCAAACCCAGTTGAAAAGCTTAGATATTAACCTGAGATACCAGTGATATACACTTAACCTGAAGCTAAACAAATACGACATAACATTTAGACAAGTCTGTTAATAATATATATCCGAGTAAAAGAAGGAAAAATATGTCAACATTGCTCAAGCTAAGATAAACGGTTTTAACCCCAAACTGACAACGCTGTCTCGCATAGAACGGATGTCGGATTGATAATCAGAATTTACTGGCCTAGTTCAGGATACAAAGTTAGTTTTACAATTATTCTGGGCGCTGTCAACAAAATTTTAACGGGGTTATTTCAAAGTAGTAAGCAGTTAATTCATAATTTTTCTCCATATTCGTATGTAGACTCCTTTGATAAATTAAATGAGACTAAGCTTCCATCACAGTCTGGATTTTATGATAATCTAAGAGGTGAACACATCATGCAGTCTAATTATGAGCGTGCGTGTAAGGTGTGTGCAAACGTCTGTTTTTTTTTAGTGCAATACGTCAAGAAAAATGTATAGCTATAAACAAACCAGAGAGGACCGTTTTAAGACAAATCTTAAAATATATCTTGTAGCAAATTTTCTTATACAAACTCCTTAACTAATTTTAAAAATAGACAACAATAACATCTTTAATATTGACAAGACGTTCGACAGTGAGAAAAATCTGGGTAATCCCATAAATATTTATTTAACATTCGGTGTCTATATAACGATTTCAACAATTTATGATATTACACGCTGATATGGACGAATTAAAAAAAAATTAGCCTTTATGATTGCTGGTTAAATATATATTTATTACAGCTGTGTTACCTAGAATTTTAAATAGCAGTAAGCGTATAGAAACACCAGTATTGGCCTTATTTAAATCGTCTTAGCATCTAGAATTTTTAAAATATTGTGGGGGGATGCAGGCGCCCAATAAATTTTTTTTCGTTAATGACTCAATCTCCACGTGTTTGATCTTACTTAAAACGTCTTGATGCCTACAATTTAAATATATTGTGAGGCGCATGCTCTTAATCAGTTTTTATTTTTTTTTGTTGGTTAAAGTCCTACATGTTTGGTGTCATATCACTGGTCTAGGTAAGCAGAAACCAAATTTAACAAATGTACATGCGTACAATAAAATATCTATATTCTTAAGTCTTATTGAAATCGGTTTAATTTAAAGAATCTGTTGAAAGTAGAGCTGGCAACAATACCTCTAGTGGTAACAGCGATATCGCTTCCAACTACGGCTATACTTAGCACTTCCCGAAATTAACCTTGTTAGCCAACATATTTTGCTCACAGCTGTTGAAATAACCTTGTGAGTTGGTCTCAATGCTCCGTTAGCGGTTTTATTTTCCGTTGAATGACCTTAAAGTCATACGAAAAAAGATACAAACATCGCAAACAAAGCTTTGATTACACATGCTATATTTTATTTTGTATAAAATGATGTGAAAAATATTTCATAGGGGGAAAGGGTGATATTAGAAACTTAAGGGTACAATGAAAACATCGTTAATGCCAAAATAATATTTATTAATAGGTTATACTTATTGTGCTCTATATATAATCATAATCTTCAACATCTGATTGTTGATCGTTCTCTGTATAGTTGACAATCTTCTGTAATAGGAGTCTCAGTTGTTCGTACAGACTACGGCTCGGGCATTGGATACCAAATATCGATAAATCCTTTTGGCCTATGCTAACTACCTGATTGGAAAACTCATCAAATTCGTAATATTTATTTTTCCGAAACACATACAATCTACCATTTGTATACCTAAATACTCCATCTATTTTAGCAGGGAATTCGGGAGAAAAGGAGTGTATATAGCCTTCTTCTTGCCTATAAAACAGAGCTCTAGACTCACTAACGATTTCGTACATGTTATCCGAGTGAAATATTATGGTTTTTCCTGTATACGTATTTACGATCGCATTTATCTTGTCAAACTGTAAAGCACCTAAATAGTTGACATTACGGAACTTGGCAATGTGTTTTGTTTGTATGCTGGGAAAATCAACAAGGGCGAAGGTTCCATCGTTGGTAAACATAACCACTTCTCCACTAGGTCGTTGGTAAACATGTCTAATTTCTTTAAAAGAACCCTTCAAATATGGAAACCAATCTGTAAGAAGTTTTGGCTCTGTATAGGGACCTTTCATATTATCTAATGGTACAACCCAGACCCATTTCTTATAAAACAGATACATGTTATGGTTAATAATAACTAAAGGCCTGATCTTGTCTATATAATCGCACAAGTCCATATTTGATTTGGTTATTGTTTTAGGTACTGTTGTGGTCGTCTTTGGTGTCGACCTTGTGGTAGTCTTTGCCACCCTCGTTGTAGACTCTGTTGTCTTCGCTGTTGTGGGCGTCTTTGGTGTCGACCTTGTGGTAGTCTTTGCCACCCTCGTTGTAGTCTCTGTTGTCTTCGCTGTAGTTGTAGTAGAACGTTGTCCATATAATTCTTGAATCCGTTGAATATCGTCATTAGACATGCTGTTTCCATAATAAGCGAACATAAGAGAGTTTGTGTCGTAAGCATGAGTGAGTCCTAAACCGTGTCCTAGTTCATGTAAAAGCACTAAATAGTACGACGTGTCATTGCCTTCCGATGTATATGTTTGATAGTTCCATGATTTATTACTACTTAGATGGATTTCAATTGGAGTGTTGGCAGCGTTCGGAAAATAAGTATGTCCTAAAACGGAATCACCAAATGGATATCCACATGGTTGATCTTTTAACAAGTAACGATGGTTGTTGTCGCAAAAACTTATCCCTATATCAGCTTCAGAATAAATGTTTGTTCTTACAAAATTCAAATCAATATACTGCTCCCATTGTTTAAATGCTTTTTGTGTTATCAGACGTATCAAAGGATCTGAATGATGTATGTACCACTTTAATGTTTTCTTTTTCCATATAGGTTGTGAAGTTATGAAAATGTTGCCTATATCTTTTTCACCACATCGATTACGTTTCATCAGGTTAATGTCTGAAATAGTCAGGTTCTCACTTTCGGTTAAATTGTAAAGCACGCGAAACATGTTCAAAGCATCCTTGAAAGGCTGTGTATTTTGCAACATTGATGATTGACTATTGTTAAAGGCACCATTTCTTAAGTACCCATATCTGACGAGATACTTGAGAGCCAATTCTCTGTCTTTTTCACTTATATGTTCCCCAAAGGAGACACTTAGCACACATATAATTAACAGTAACTTGAACATAACTGATTGGCTATTGTCTCTATCAAGAACTTCTATAGGATTCTCCACAACTACTGTCGCAAAACTGATCACTTCCCCTGTATTTATACCAGCCACGTCTGTATCTAGATGACTACTGTCGCAAAACCGTCCACCCCTCTTTTATACGGTAAGTAAATTTTTCCTGTTGTCTAGATCAAGTTTGCTAAAGGGCAATGCGATATCTATTTCGAAAAACATCCTCAGTGGTTAGATTATCAAAAGTGCACAATTGCTTGCGGTTTTAAATTTTCGAAAACAGCCTGTCAAAGTTTATTCTCAGTGGTTAGACTATCATTTATTTTTGTCGTTTCCAAGATCTTATTTTTCAGTGGTTATCTTGCTCGAGGCATTTAATATCCTCAGGGTTATCATTTTGAAAATGCACAATATTTTGCTTGCGGTCTACATTCGAATCTCCATTTTGAAACCGCATTTTGAAACCTCATAAATATCATATCTAAAGTCATAACTTCTTAAGTTGTTTTTAATTTGGTCAGGATATTTAATTAAAACAATTGAATTATAGTGGGCAGTCGACAGCCCCAAAGCGTTAGTAAGCAGTTTACATTGGAATTGGATATGGATTCTGCAGCTCTTATCTTTTGAACGTTATAGACGTTATAAGTGTGTTTTATAAGTATCTTTGTTTTGTATTATTTAAGGAAAAATTTTCCTTAATTGTTATGCTTATTGTGTGTGCTATTGTCGTTCTTATTGTTAATTTTTTGACGTACATGAACATCCCTGTGTCATTCAGGTGACATTGGCCTGTTTCATTGTTAATATATACATTATACATTATACAATGAGAATATAGTTTTTAGGGAAATAAATGAAAAAAAACAATAGGAAAAAACTGGTAAATTCCGAGCTTATATACGCAAACACGGATTTTTTTTCTTACATAAAATGGTTAAGTTACATGTAGAGTGGAGCCACTGCTGAACGTAGTGAAATTATCTAAAAACTTAATATAACAGGGTTTTTGATATGTGTACATTTAAAGAATTTTTCATATTTGGATTTTAAATGTACACCTGTAGATAAATATGAAAAACAATTCGATAGAAATTAGGAAAACATATACTTTTTCATACCTGGTACAATCTTAGAAAATCAGTGTTTTAAAGTTAAATGACTTGATAATTAACACGCACTTAGAAGCTTTATAAGATATCATTTGTATAGTTTGAGACTTTGTGTTGAGATTTATTATATTTGGACATGCTAAAAGTATATAAGTTTAAATTGGGAGTTTATAAGGTGCCAGATCTATTTTTAATTGCTAAACAAAATAATTTTTGTCCATGTTTATCAACACGTAAAGTTACGACATCTATTGCAACATAATTTAACTGTAGCGTTTTTGGTGAACTTTCTTAGAAAAACTCACTAATAGGAGATCCTGACTTTTGGTTTAAAAAAAAAAAAAAAAAAAAAAAAAAAAAAAAAAAAAAAAAAAAAAAAAATCTCAAATGAGCGCGAGGTTGGTTTTATATATGAACCATAATGAATCGATTGTGTCTTAGCCAGAAAATTAATTTAGGAAAATCTATGATAAACAAATTTGGTAAGTTTATGATATTAAGAGGAGACTATATAGCAAAAATGTATATTTACTCCTTAAAATAAAAATGTTTTTATGTCATATTATTTCTATAAAAATTCGCTACCAGTATTACCTTTATCTGCTTTAGTTTTGTTTACTATTTACGTCCGGACGATCTAACAATAGCTTATCTCGACTTTAACAGCTGCCGCGGTTTATATAAGTAATTGTGTGTGTGTGACGTCAGATTCCACTGGCTGCGGTATGGCATATAAGTAGTTAAAAGCAAACAATTAAATATCCACATATTAAGTTATTCATAATGATTAAGTATAATAAAAATTAAAGACATGTGTTCCCTTTAAATATCTGTACGTCAACGAACCACTACTATTCAAAGAAATAAACCTATTATTTAAGATATCCTATGAGCAACACTTTAATTTCAATTGTCTGATAATGCATATATTGGCGAATTTTCATAAAGTTTTTCATTATATTAAGGTATATAATGTAAAAGCCATACTTTAACCTAATTTAATTTTTTTATTTACTATTACCTATGAAGACTAATTTCGCGCCGTCAATATCACTATATTTTAAAAAACCGACAGACACAAACTTCAATGTGAAAGTGGTGTCTTGTTAAAAATGTAATAATATAAAAGTAATAGTTTAGCAAAAGACCTCATAAGGTTTATGACATACTTAATAATAATAACGTCATTTTATTTGCATATAAGCAGAACTTTTAGCCTAGTTTAAAAATTACTTACCTTATTCATGGCAAGCTCTTTTTTTTTTTTTTTTTTTTTTTACAGCTTCTAGCTGTATTCCTTCTTATCTTTTTATTTTGATTACAGTAAAAAAAAATCCAAAACTACTTATGAAAAAAATAATTCATTTGTAATACAGTATGGTTTAACTTTGTTCATCAAGTTAGAACTCTAATATTAAATAGTAAAAGTGATTGCAAACGTTTCTTTAATGATATAAATTACACCAAGCATTTAAGGATTCTTCAACGAAGCTTTTATACTTTTTTCACCATTAACACTACACTTTTTAGTTTATAATTTCCAACTGGTTAAATAAAACACTATTATTCCATATATAGCAATTTATTACCAACATTGTAATACATATATTTTGAGAACATACTATATTTTTTTTTTTAATAAAATTTATCAGTAATATTTTTTTTTTTTACAATACATATATTTTGACTAGGATTACACCAGTTCTTATACATACTATAATTCATCTTAACAACTAGTTACTACACAAGGTAGTTTATATTAATGTTGACAAGTGATAATAAGCTATCAACAAGTGACCTGTCTACATAGATAACTAAAACAGGTGTTATACCATGAGAGTAGGTATGAGAATAAAAAACAATTACCCATAAAAAAAAAAGTGACAAGTAATTGTAAAAAAAACATCTGACCGATGTTACTAACACAGGTTCATCAGGTTGTTACAAAAGGTACCAAAATAATATAGAGTTTACTCATTTTGGGCTGTGGTAAATAGCTATTTTCATTTTAGCACAGAACTTCTTCAGTTATTACAAGTGGGGTACCAAATAACATAGAGTTTAATACTTTTGATTGTGATAAATGGTTATTTTCACTTTATTCACAACACTGAACATCCTAAGCTTAATTTAGCTATGAAAAATGGTTATTTTCAATCACATAACTTCTTCAGGCTGTTATATGATAACTCTACCCCAATATTTAACCTACTCATTTTGGCTGTGATTTTTTTTTCAAACACAGAGCTTCTGATTATTAGGCAAACTCTGTTTTATATATAATTTTTGAGACCAGCAATTAGGTGCCACTTCTTATGAGTTTGTTAGTACAATTACAAACTAAAAACTGTTTAAATTTATATTTATATTAGACATTAAAATTAGTTTTTAAATGCTGAAGGCTTTTTACAAAATCTTATTATGTATCAACTTTAAATAATGACATTATATTGAACAACTCATATAAACATTTAGAGGCTTAAAGATAGTAAGGTACATGGTTTCACTATGATGATTGATATGTGATGAAGGCTTACCGGTTTTTCACCTGAGTCATTGTCATTCTAAATGTATCAGAACGAAAACCGGATCCTTTGCTCTGGTATATCTTGCTCAGTAGGTGCCAGACGTCTTCGAAAACAACATTCTTTGCTTTACGAAATGGGAGATGGGCAGCCCCCTTGTCGAAACCTTCCGAGTTAAAGGTAAAACCTACCTTGTCTTCGGGGTCGACATTCTCAACTATATGGCTCACAACATCTTTAATACGATCTTTGACCCAGTTCTCTGGATCGTTGACATCGTCAGGTATATCTTGTAGTCTAAAGCAAACACTACGTCTATCAAATTTAAACTTCTTATTGGAATTCACTGTGTCTTCAAGTATTTGGAATGCCATTGTTTCCAAGAGTTCACTTTCACAACCGAAGTTTTTCGTGTTCACTTCACGATTAAGAGACTAAAGTTTAACGGTATTTTCACTGTCTGAAGACTGAAAACCAAAACGGGTGCTTTTTTAGTCTTAATGTTCACCTTTCACTGTTACAAGAATTGAAGTTTAACCTCGTCCTATATTCAGTGGGAGTTTCTCGTGCTAATATAGTGTGTTCACCTAGGCTGTTCACCTACCTCATAGCCTTCTGCCTTATTACATATTTGACAAACAGGGTTTTTTAGCGTCTGATTGACATTCTGAACAGGAGTAGGGACCTCCGAAGAAACAACTAGGCATGTTGACTGTTTGACGGTTGGTGGTTGGCTTTGAGACCCTTTTTTTTTCTGCATTGAAAAGAAACGGAAACATGTGTGGATGTTACGATAAATCTTTATATCGTCAAAGCTATTGAAAGGTTGATGAAGAGGAAGCATCGGCGTTATCGTAGAGTTTACGTTTTTCTTGAAAACCATAGGGTTGCGAGCAGTATGATTCATCAAACTTACGCTTCTCAGACTTTGACCTATATATTTTAGTTTCCTCCCTTGTTACTACTTGGTGGTCTTTTGTCCTTCGTATATTCATACTGATTATCGGAATAGATTCTATCGATTCAATAGCCATAATCATGTCACTCATGCTAAATACATTCACAAGCTTCAGGGTATTATAGTTTAACCGTATACCTTTTACTTTACAAACCATAAAGTATGTGTGGTACCTGGGGCTGAATACAATATAGCTGTAGTTTTTTGGCCCTCCGGAAGCAAATACAACTATATAACTTCCAGGCCCATATTCTTCGAGTTCGTCTGTCATTTCACCCAAAGAATTTCCTGTTGGTACATCCCACTCAGCAGATCTAGAAACATATATTATGGAATCTGTATCGTAGTATAAAACCCTGTCTCCAAGCTTCTCTAGATAACTATAGAGTTTTAAGCGAGCATGTGTTGTAACGTAGGCTGCTATACAAACATTAACAGTGTTTAGAATGTCGGCGGCTTCATCCTTATAAATGTAGCTAGCGATGAGGGTATCCTCGGTGACCCCATGTATATTTGTGACTTCAATCGCTGGATTTGAGAGCAATTCTTCAAGTTGATGTGGTTGTCTAATGATGTCAACTTTTGATTGATTCTCTCTCTGTCCAAACTTGCCCCTGAAATCATACAATCATGAGTACCTACGTTACAAATTTAATTCTTAATGTATGTGTGGTTACAGGTTAAAATCTCTTAATGTGTCTGTGGTTACAAGTTCAAATCTTAATGTGTGTATTTAGATGTTCAGAAAACTGGAAATTTAAGTCGATCTGATTAAATCAATTTAAATTTAATTAATAAGTAATAAATATATACCACTCGTCAAAGGTAGCTAATCTGCGTATTAAATTTGATCAATATAATTAATATAAATCATTTGTATGTATAATGAAAAATTAGGTTGATCTGATTAAATCAATTTAAATTTAATTAATAAGTAATAAATATATACCACTCGTCAAAGGTAGCTAATCTGCGTATTAAATTTGATCAATATAATTAATATAAACCACTTGTATGTATAATGAAAAAATTAGGTTGATCTGATTAAATCAATTTAAATTTAATTAATAAGTAATAAATATATACCACTCGTCAAAGGTAGCTAATCTGTGTATTAAGTTTGACCAATATAATTAATATAAATCATTTGTATGTATAATGAAAAATTAGGTCGATCTGATTAAATCAATTTAAATTTAATTAATAAGTAATAAATATATACCACTTGTCAAAGGTAGCTAATATGTGTATTAAATTTGACCAATATAATTAATATAAATCATTTGTATGTATAATGAAAAATTAGGTCGATCTGATTAAATCAATTTAAATTTAATTAATAAGTAATAAATATATACCACTTGTCAAAGGTAGCTAATATGTGTATTAAATTTGATCAATATAATTAATATAAATCATTTGTATGTATAATGAAAAATTAGGTCGATCTGATTAAATCAATTTAAATTTAATTGATAAGTAATAAATATATACCACTTGTCAAAGGTAGCTAATATGTGTATTAAATTTGATCAATATAATTAATATAAATCATTTGTATGTATAATGAAAAATTAGGTCAATCTGATTAAATCAATTTAAATTTAATTAATAAGTAATAAATATATACCACTTGTCAAAGGTAGCTAATATGTGTATTAAATTTGACCAATATAATTAATATAAATCATTTGTATGTATAATGAAAAATTAGGTCGATCTGATTAAATCAATTTAAATTTAATTAATAAGTAATAAATATATACCACTTGTCAAAGGTAGCTAATATGTGTATTAAATTTGATCAATATAATTAATATAAATCACTTGTATGTAGAATGAAAAAATTAGGTCGATTTTACACCACATGTAAACAAAACGTGTTTTTATTTCTAGCGTTTAATATTACATAAAGTGATATCGCCGGGCTTCCGGTTGATATGGAAGGTGAACGGCCAGATCAGCTGGTGGTTTTTAGTTTACAGATGGAACTCCGTGAAATATACGTGTTCTTGCACAGTAGCAAACAATTAATAATATGCAATTTTTTCGAATCTTACCTACTATATTTACAGATGCTGGTGATTTTTTGTGTGTGTGTTTATGTTTGTGTATGTATATGTGCTACTGCTGTAAGTTGAAATCTTACATGTTAAAATTTAAAAGTGTGTGGCTACAAGTTAAAATCTTAATGTGTATGTGTGTGTGTGTTGAAAAGAAACATGGTACATACCAAAAACTGTTGAGCATCAGTTTAGCTAAAGCTCTTAACCCAGGATTCTTCACGATTTCTCCAAACTCCATCCTAATCCCCTCCTTGTCGAAAAATTCGTCAATATACGCCTCCTTTTCTTCTGATGTTATGCAGTTTGAAGGCCAACCACTTGCTTGTTGCTTCATTTTAATGAACTTGTTCATCATTTTAGTGAACAAACCACCAGTCTTCTCGGTCACATCGTACTGCTCTATTTGATACTGCCAAACCTCATACACTTCAAGCATAACATACCCTTTTTCTAAAGCCTTCTTTACCTCGTCCATCACCCACGTACCAACCAACGCTCTTTGTTCAGTGGTATGTTCGCAGGCACCTTGGTTCATACACACACCACATGTACGACACAGTACAAACATTAATTTACCATTCATCTTAGTTGGTAGTACAGGGTGATATAAATTTTCAGGAGGCAAAATCTTGCATTTGATGACGCCATTCATATTGGAGAGGTCTAGATGTTTGCATTCATCACCTATGTGAACTTTTGGATGACCTACTGGGTACCCCTTGTATTTGCATACATAGGGGTACAATGAACACACATCAACGTATTTAATTTTTTCTCCGGGTTTTGCTTGATAGTAAGTCTTGCAGTTGCCCGTACGGCCTCCGTAGAAAGCATCACGTGGTTCAAGAGCTGTGGCGGCTAACAGGGGACTTGTCTCTAACGTCATTTTCAAAGGTGCGTTCTTTTCAAGCATTTCTCGAAACGTACACTCCCACATCTCAACAACTTCATAACCCCTCTGTCTCAAACGATTTGTTTTTGCCTGAGTACGCTCATAGCGGTTGTTTAGAGTGTCGGAAGGGTCGTCGTGAAGAGGATCGTCTCTTTTGTTACTTAGGCATGTGTGCCCATGGTAGTAACACCCATGGAACTCAAATATTTGTTGTGTCTCTGCACAGAAACCATCAACTTTAACACCTGCTACCAAAGCCTCTGGCTTCTTTACAGCATGCTCGATATTTATACCACGCTGTGCTTCCTCGTATATCAGCCAGAGAGTGGCTATCTTTGACTGCTTATCACAGTCTCGATAGCCTCCTTGGGGTATAATGCCTATGGTCTCAGGTTGTAAGAAGTTGCGCCTGAAGACCAGATTGCAGGCAGAGGCTATGGTGCATGCTTCTGTGAATGGACACACCTTACATTCATCCAGAAACATCTTTCGAAATTTTAAACAGGCTTTCCGTAAGATCTCGACGTCACTGACACAATAGTCGATCAAATCTCTTTGCATGTTAAAGTTGTCATTTTGATGTTCTTTGTGCCATCCAATAAGTTTTAGACGGTTATCTTCACTCATGTGGTCTGGGTCGTAGTATTTTATTTCTGGCAGAGGCCCGTTGTAATTAGCGTTCGCCAGGGTGTTGAAAAGGTGAGGGAAGTAACCTTTCTTTAGCTCTGGCCCCAAATCGAACGCTTTAGGCAGTACAGCTAACGGCATCGGAAAATAAGTGAGTGAGTCTAAAAATATTACGTTACCTATTTTCATTTTAATAATGCTGGTACCTCGCATAATCAAATCAACCTTGAGATTTGTCTTTTCCAGCACATGTTTTAGAATAAATTGGTGATCATAAGCCTTTCCATTGTGCGCCATTACCACTAACCTTTTGAAAGCCGGTGCAACACCCAGAACGTATTCTGCAAACCTCTCCAAAGGTTTTATTTTTAAAACTTGACGTCTCGCACAACATCTATAACATATGAGCACGTCATCATCTTGCTCCATGCAGAGGTCGCAGCGTTGTTGAAACACACATAGGTTGGGTAAATGTATCCTTTCACCATTGGGCCCCACTTCATCCTGCCGCGTCTCTAGATCGTAAAATACAAACAACGTACCCTCTGTTATTGGCTCTCGTTCATCAGGTTTCATGTAACAATAATGGCCAGCAGGTTGATGTTTGGAACACACTCTACAATAGACTTCGTCACACACATGGTCGCGGCCGGCTTTAATTGTCTTGAGACATGATTCACACCTTTTCACTGTGTCACACATACTCTTACTATTTTTATCAATTCTTTTATGATTGGTGAAGCAGTTTTGACCTCTAAATTTTCTATTGCAATCGACACAAGTTATTTCCTCACGCGTCTTTTCACAAGGTGGGCTCTGCTGACAGCATGGACAAGAGGCCGAACATCGATGATCCTTTTTATGATCATAAGGCACATGACACCACTCGCAATAATAACCGCAGCAAAAGGCTGATTTTAAATTGGTGATGATATTATAATGGTTAGTATGATGAAGCAGGTTGATTTTAAAAGGAGCGTCAGGACCTTCAAACAACACAGTTCGACCTTTAGAACCATACTCATACACCGTGATCTTGTATTGAGCTAGATGTTGTTGAAATTTCTGAAGTTCAACAATACCTGCGCCTTCAGTCGGTATTTCTATACCTGTTTCTCTCATTAACTTCTCGACCTCTTGATCCTGACGTTTTCCAATATTTTGACGTATCTGTTTAAGGTAGGGTACATTCATAAGGTATGCCATGGCTACGATAAGTGCTCTAGGAAGACACATATTGTCGGAGTTGTTAATCCTTACAATCCCTTTTCTCCTACTACACTCCTCTTCAAAGCTGGTGTACCTATCTTTTCGGCCTGCCCCGCTGAACGGTTTTACTTGAGTCATAGTCATTCGGAAAGTATCGGAGTGAAAACCTTCGCTGTTACTCTGGTATATTTGTCCCAGCAGGTCCCAAATATTTTCAAAAGTCACACTTGATGCTTTTCTGAATGCTAGATACGCGTCGCCTTTGTCAAAGTGTTCAGATCCAAACGTAAATCCCACTCGGTCATTAGGTTCAATATCCTTGACTATGCGGGCCACAATGTCTTGAATGCCGTTTTTCACCCACTTCTCTGGGTCATTGACATGATCGGGGATGTCATTAAGTTTAAAGGTAACACTACGCCTTGTCAACTTATATTTTTGGTTGGTTTTGCACGTGTCGGTAACGATTTGGTAAGCCATTTTAGAAAAACTGCGCGAAACACTTAAAAGGTTTATAAATTAGTGAATGTTTTCAAAACTATGATTGTTTTTTACACTATCTTACAAAAAGTACAGTTAAAATCACTAAACGATACCTGATGATGCTAAAGGTGCTCTAACTAGGTACTACAACCAAAGCGTGGCACAACACGGACGATGGCAATTTTAACTGGCACAAAACTAGGCAGTATTAACAATAACGGTCGAAGGTGGACTGAATTTTTCTAGGATCGAGCTTATATAAGTACATTGTTACGAGTACCGACGCTGGAACAAAATAGCTTTGTTTTAATTTGAGGACCCCACTATTAGCTTAATATGTAACTTGTTTTGCATGTATTTATATGGCTTGGTGTGTCATATCTCTGTATTTGCTTAAATATGCATGTGGTCTTATGGTAAACAAGCACAGATTTTTATGGTTTTCTACTGGCGTTGTCCGCACTACACCGGAAACCGTAATAAGCTTACAACTTGAGAACGGCAGGAAAACGATATCACTCTCCGATACTGGGGAAATTATGTTGGTAAATCAGCAATCATTTACAGGAAATGATATGTTTACAAAAACATTCTGCTATAAAATCGTTAACGGATATTTTTAAGAATAGAAAAACATTTCTAAAGGTTATATTTTAAATATACTTACGTTTATAGGTGTTAAAGCCTTGTTGCCAACTTTTGTTATACCATACACAAAAATATATACAACATGTAAATTTTAAGTTCAGTCTTTGTTTAAACCTAATCCAGGTTTGTTTAATGATCATTCAGAATAAACTTTCCATTTGTAATAACCCATGATATCTACTAAATTTATATACGTTTTATAAGACCCTAGCCTTCAATGGATTCAAATAATAAAAATATCTATTCACTTTAGATTAAACTCATTATAGTTTGTGGACGTTGCCTACGCTTGACAGCCGCCTGTACCGTCAACTTCAATAAGTCTAAGAGGGTGTACTAAAATTTGTCTGTAGCACGCATCACTTGATGTAGTTAACAATACGCTATTTAATACTGTTCTTTCTGGTATGGTTGAAATTTTCTCTGAAAGTAACTTCATTAAGTCTAAGAGAGAGTGTGTTGTTTTTAGGTGTTAACACAGCTTGTTCTGACTTACTTAAATATTATATTTCTTCTGTTCAACAAGACGATTATTTTGATGTGTCACACATGTATGTAGCTCTACGGCTATACCGAAAGTGTCTACCGGAAGTAACATTTTTATTGAATATGCTTATAGAGTTTGCTTTTGCTGAACAGCGTGTATGTGTTGGTTCTATCGTACATCTCACGGATCTTCCGCGATAAGGGTTTAAAGTTTTTTATCTCATTTTTCTTGTAGACCTTGTTACGAAACATACATTTTTGAAGTCGGTTCCTTTCTATCACTTTCCGTTGAAAAGATACAAGGATTTAAAGTTTAGACCGGAAGTGGTCATTTTATTGTATATTCCAATTTGATTTGGCCTCCTTAACACCGTGCATGTATTGGTTCTCTCGTACATCTCACGGATCTTCCGCGATAAGGGTTTAAAGTTTTTTATCTCAGTTTCTTGTAGAGCTTGTTATGAAACGATATATTTTTAAAGTCAGTTCATTTCTATCACTTTCCGCTGAAAAGATATAACGATTTAAAGTTTAGACCGGAAGTGGCCATTTTATTGTATATTCCAATTTGATTTGGCCTCCTTAACACCGTGCATGTATTGGTTCTCTCGTACATCTCACGGATCTTCCGCGATAAGGGTTTAAAGTTTTTTATCTCATTTTCTTGTAGAGCTTGTTACGAAACGATATATTTTTGAAGTCAGTTCATTTCTATCACTTGTCGTTGAAAAGATACAAGGATTTAAAGTTTAGACCGGAAGTGGCCATTTTATTGTATATTCCAATTTGATTTGGCCTCCTTAACACCGTGCATGTGTTGGTTCTCTCGTACATCTCACGGATCTTCCGCGATAAGGGTTTAAAGTTTTTTATCTCATTTTCTTGTAGACCTTGTTATGAAACATACATTTTTGAAGTTAGTTCATTTCTATCACTTGTCGTTGAAAAGATACAAGGATTTAAAGTTTAGACCGGAAGTGGTCATTTTATTGTATATTCCAATTTGATTTGGCCTCCTTAACACCGTGCATGTGTTGGTTCCAGCGTACATCTCACGGATCTTCCGCGATAAGGGTTTAAAGTTTTTTATCTCGGTTTCTTGTAGACCTTGTTACGAAACGATACATTTTTGAAGTCAGTTCCTTTCTATCACTTGTCGTTGAAAAGATACAAGGATTTAAAGTTTAGACCGGAAGTGGCCATTTTATTGTATATTCCAATTTTGATTGGCCTCCTTAACACCGTGCATGTATTGGTTCCATCGTACATCTCACGGTTGAACCTGTTGTCTATTTTGTTTTCTGAACTTCCTTCTTTTGTTTTGCCAGCGACCTCTGTGTGTTATTTTTAGAACCTACCCATATAACAATTGTGACGTTCTAGTCTGTCTAATATTAAACATATTAATTATTATGTCTTATGTCTACACTCTCATTTGTCGGCTAGGTTGGAGTGACGTATCTTTAAATAAGTCTTCATCCATCCTTGCACCATCTTTATCAACGAAAGCCGCCATTTTTTATAATGTCAGCTTAAGGTATCACAGGCTTCCATCTTTCATTCCGCCATTTTCCTCCGTTTTGGTTCAGCCTCTAATATTAAACATTATTTTGTAAATCATCCATTTGTCTAATAATAAACTTTAATTATGTTACATGTATGGTTTGTTTGTAGTCGTATATATATACCAACCTAAAACAATAAATTAATAAGCGTCTGCTTAGCTCAACGGGTAGCATCGTTGCCTCCCATCTGAATGCCCCGGGTTCGAAACTCACCTGCACCAAATGGTTTTTTTCAAAATATAATAATTTGAAGTAATAGGTTAGACACTTTTGAAATGTTTGCATGTGACTGTCTGGCCCAAGTCGTGTGACGTCACAGTTTTCCTAGACAGGTCAATGACCTTAGGAATAACACGGATGTGACTGTCTGGCCCAGGGCGTGGCTGGGCGCCGGCGCCGGGGCTGGCGCCGGGGGCCGGGGCGTGGCTAGGCGCCGGGGCCGGGGCAGGCGCCGGGGCAGGCGCCAGGGCAGGCGCCGGCGCCAGGGCGTGGCTAGGCGCCGGCGCCGGGGCCAGGGCGTGGCGCCAGGGCGTGGCTAGGCGCCGGCGCCAGTGACGTCACTTCCTGTCTAGCCCAAGTGTCGCATTACCTACTCATGCATATTATATTTACACACACATATGCACACAGACACGCACTCACGACAGCACACTCCCACACAGCATACACTTACTTTCCCTGCACCTTGTCCAGGCAACACATCCACTCCACTTTCTCCATACCACTCAACTATCATACTGCTCTCTACTTTAACATTGCTTTCAGTTCGACCTGTTTCAAAATAACAAAGCTAAAGATTTCTTTTTTAAATTTAGATTTAGATAAAATCCTCAAATTTGCTGGTAATTGATTATATAACTTTGGACCCCAAAATAAAACCGATCTTTTATAAACGCTCCTATTTACCGGTGGAATAGTCAAGTTTTCACCTATTCTACAACTTGTGTCATATATGTGGTCCACCACATTTATTGCCCGAAAATGATGATGCATATGTTTTAGTACATTTCATATAAACATTCCTCTTATATCGAGTAGTTTAATATAGTCGTTACTATAAAGAAAGTTCGTACTAGACCTAGAATCCCCATGAAGAATGACTCTCAATATACTATTTTGAGTAACTTGAAGCGCAGCTAATGCATTTTCATAGCACGCACCCCAGTAAATAATACCATACCCCACAAAAGACTCCACGAGAGACTTGTAAACCAGTATTAGGTTTTCTGTTGTTAAAATATTTCGCAGGGTATAGAATTTGTATATAATCTTTTTCACCTTTGCATTCATATACGCTGCATGTTCTTGCCATTTTAAATTATTGTCTACCAGCAGACCAAGATATTTGACACTGTGAGACTCAGTCAGTTTACAGCAATCATCATGTATACAAATTGATAGACTGGAGGATGGTCTTCCGGCTGCTGTCGGTGAGAAAGCCACATATGATGTTTTTGTTAGGTTCAGCGCTAGTAGGTTACTGTCTAGTACCTCTTTCACATGATTGATTGTTGTCTCCGCTCTTTCAAACAATTTTTCCCATTGATTTCCCACAAACACCAGAACGGTATCATCTGCATAAGCAATAGGTATACAGTCCAAAGTTAGGTCTTCAATTATATCATTTACATAAATAGAAAACAATATTGGACCCAATATACTTCCCTGTGGTACACCACACGTAACCACTCGTCCCTCACTCACACAGTCACCCACTCTCACACGCTGGATTCTCTCATGAAGGTAGCTACCAAAAAGTGACAACGTATGTCCTCTTATCCCAATCAACTCTAGTTTAGCCAACAACTTTTTATGACAAACTGTATCGAAAGCCTTTTTTAGGTCCAAAAATACAGCTAGAGTTTTCATATTGCTATTAAAGCTTCCGAGAACAGTACTTGTCAATTCATACAATGCCTCTTGAGTGGATAGTCCTCGTCTAAAACCAAATTGCCTTTTGGACAACATGCTATGTTTATCCAAATATTCATTTAATCTGATATTTAATAGTTTTTCAAAAATTTTTGAAAACACACTAAGTAGACTAATAGGTCTGTAGTTTGAAACGTTTTTATGATCACCTGACTTATAAACTGGAAGCACTATAGACTCTTTCAATTGCAATGGAATAATAGCTGTCCGAAATATAGTGTTCATTAAATGAGTCAAAGGTTTAGCCAAAAACAGATGACAATTTTTTATCATATTGGCCGAAATACCATCGCTTCCAGCGGCAGCGCCTGACCTCAGCGAAGAGATTATGCCGATAACTTCGTTCTCCGTCACAGAATGCAAGAAAAAGGAATCTCCATATTGCTTGTTTGCTCTAGTTTCTATATTTCGCCTTTTAATTTTCTGAAATATACCTTTTCCCACTTCAACAAAATAATTGTTGAATTCCAATGCAATATCCCTCGCCGAAGTCAAAACACCCCCTTTTTCTGTTATTATTGTTTTAACTACATTAGAACGTTTATTACTGTTTGTGATTTCATTAATAGTTTTCCAAATCTTGCCGTAATTTCCCTTGTGTGACGTAATCAAGTTTTATAATAGTCATTACGTGTCACTCTTATCAGTTTTGTAAGCATATTTCTGTAGTGTTTAAATGCTACCTCCGACTCTACGGTTTTTCCCCTATTCCATTTCTGCTTTAAGGCGTCTCTATGTTTCATGGCTGTTATAATCCCGGCAGTTATCCAAGGTTTTATTCTTCTGTTATTTGACTTAACTTGTATGCTGTATGTAGAGCTATCTATATGCTTATTTAGGATATCAACAAAATTATCAAAAATCAATTGTGCATCTGATTCAAAAAACACAGATTGCCAGGTTTCATTTCTCAGCCTCTCATGCAAGTTATGAAAATCTATCCTTCTTAGCACCCTAGGTCTCGCCATAGTTTTTTCAGTGGAACCAATAAGACCAAAGTTTAATAAAATAGCATTATGGTCTGTAATATGCGAATGAAGGTTAGCAGACTGCAACTCAAAAACTTTATTCTTGTTACGAATAGTTGGATTTATTCTAACAAATATGTGATCAATACATGTTTCGTTAGTATCAGTTATTCGTGTCGGAGAGCGAATATAAGGCACAAAACCATATCTATATAAAGTGCCCATGTAATGTGAAGACATCGGATCTTTGTCACAATTTTTTTCCGAGATGTCAATATTTACATCTCCTACAAATATATTAACATCCCCTGCAATACCAGCACGTAAATACGAGTCCAGTTCATCGACAAATAACGCTACGTTTGTGGCGGGTGACCTATAAGCACAAACAATATTGACTGAGATGGAGTCTATATCCATAGAGACCTTCATTAATCGCACATCTGTAATATCTGTAACTATCATATCTAACACTACTATATCATCTCTCACAAAAACTACCACTCCGTCATTTTGGTTATATGAGGCCTCATTATAATAACCTGTAAAACCCTGCATAGCAAAATTATCTATACTATCTAGTTCCCAAGTTTCGGTTAAAACAATTGCTATGATTCCCCCACCCATCAATCCCTCCAACATTATCATAAATTCATCATAATTTTTTTTTAAACTTCTTATGTTAAGACTAACAATACTATACTTTAATTTACTTATTTTTATCAACTTAATGTAGTCATCTGTGTTATAGCACTGTCGTTCTTCCACATTACAATAATTATCTAACAAATTAGTTAATTCTGCCACATCTCCCATCCCGCGAAGGTACGAAACTGCACCAAACTATACCAAACCTCAAGTATATTATAGGATATCAATACAGAAAGTTTACCCCTAATAGCTAGTTCGCAGGGCAATCCATCAAAATAAACAGGTATAAATTTAAATTAACGCACCTATATACAAATATTAAATCTCTTATCTAAATAATTAAACGATAATAAATACGGTGAAATTTATCTTTCAAAATAACTTAAAATGTTTTACTGACAAGCTAAACAATTCCTTCCCACTAGTTGCAAGATATCCAAAATAGCTCTATCGTATCAATCCAATTTAAATCTCAAACTTTATTGGAGAATTTTTCCTACGTTAATTTATCCACTACCACAATGCAATCCGAAAACAGTATACCTATGTACAAAATAAAATATAACGATTATGTAGATCGAACAAAAAAAAAACACAAACAAAATTTAATGCACTTATAAAGCACGTAAAAAAAAACTAACAGACTAACAATTCTATAGTTACCAATATTAGATGTAAATATTAAATAAAATTAAAAAAAACTACATTATTGATAGTCTCTTCCTCCTACCTTGTTATTCTAAGCCTGTAACTCACTTGAATCTTTTATCGCGATTCTTACTCCATCTTTTCTTGTGTAAATACTTCCCCTCCAAACCCATACTTTGCCTCTCCCATATTTTTGCTTTGCACGGTTTAACAAATCTAACCTTCTCTTGGTTAGTTCTTCCACAATATAAACATTAGAGTGTTTCAAAAGTTTTCTTTTACTCAGTACCTGATTTACTATTTCATCACTTTTGAGCTTTACAACCAAAGGACTGTCATTTCCATTTTTTTTGGTTCAGTCTCAGTTTGTAGGAAACATCAACAACTTCGCATCCAAAATCCAGACCCATATTTTCTTTTAAAAACTCGATTACCGTATCAGAAGTGCTGCTGTCATTTTGTACTTCCAATCCATATATTCTTAGAATGTTTCTATTATTGACTTTTTGTTCTAGGTCATCTACCTTCTGCTTTAATATTTCATTCTCTTTATCGAGAGTATCTATTTTCAATTTCATCGTTCTAAAATTAGAAAACATTTCTTCAACTTTCTGTTCAAGTTTCGATGTCACTGCCTCCACTATTTTTTCTGTTATTTTCTCAAATATGCTCATATCTTCCAAACACTTTGTAAATTCGACTTTTACAAAACTTCTTAACTCAGATTCTTGAGATCTTGACAATACCATTTTGTTGTTTTGGGAGAGCTGTAATTTTCAACCTAGTGTAGAGGACAAATAATTTTTTGGTAAAACAATTGATTACTGCGCAACCACTTATTGTTCTAATTCAAAACTTTACTACTTTGAAATGGCCACTTTTCTGCATCCGTTCATACCAATTTCCATATAATTTTTAAGCAAAATCACAACAAAAACGTACTTATAAACTGGAAGAGATATCACATCGACCTACTCTGCGCGGTTCATTTCAATATATGTATATAATATAATATAATATAATATAATATAATATAATATAATATAATATAATATAATATAATATAATATAATATAATATAATATAATATAATATAATATAATATAATATAATATAATATAATATAATATAATATATTATATTATAATATAATATATAATATTAATAATGTTTATTAAACCATATTTTGAAAAAATATAAATAAACAGAAAATACAAAATAACGCAATAAACAAGAAATATATCACTTAGGAGGGATCCTGTCAGTAAATAAATTACATTACAAAAAAGATAGGAAAACTGTCAACAAATCTTTTTATAGCAACCCTCAGAACCACACATAAACACCCGTATACACCCCTCTACATACACGCACACATGCACACACACACATACACATAAAGGAAATAATTACAAAATACTGCCTATTGGGGAACTAGCGCATATACATTGTAACATGTCAAATGTAACATGTCACACGCGGCAACGCCACTTGCCTTTTCAAGCTCCTGAATCGAACCCTCCTGTAACGTCAGCGTCCAAGTTCACTCAGTGACGTCAATCTCCGCTCTCGATTCCTTTACCGCGTTGGATTCATGGAAGCACGCTTGCGTTTTAACTAACTTATGACGTGTATCGATAACAAGAGTTATTAAATACCTGCGACATCTTCCACAGCTCTCTCTTCCGTATTGACTTTTAAAGATGATATATCACCATTAACCTTCCATATGAGAGCAGCATGCTTAAATGGCACCCCGCTAGGCCAGAGCACCATCCGTTAGGCCAGAATAACTCCGTTAGGGCAGAGCATCATCCATTACGGCAGAGCCCTTCATCACCATCCGTTAGTGCAGAGCCCTTCATCACCATCCGTTAGGCCAGAGCAACATGCGTTAGGCCAGAACAACACCGTTAGGGCGGAGCACCCTTCAATAACAGCGCTGTCAGCAGGGAGCCCCTACAGCATCATCATGAAGGATCCCATTACCCAGGGACGGAGAGTTAAGTACACTGCTTATCTGTAACTTTCATTCTCTTGCATAAAGTGTGCTCCACAGTATACCTGTACAGTGTCACCAATATTTGAATTAAATTACTCTTTTTCATATAACGTAATTCAGTTACTTGTACCACTTGCATTATATAGAGTCAATATCTTTTTAAATAAACAATTTTATAATAGCACCTACTTTTATTTGTACCACTCAAGACCAGCCAACCACTTGTGCCTGAACTCAAAACCCTGAGATATTTTGTGTTGTGTCATGTTATATTAGATTGATTACAGTCTTTATTATAGTCAAGTAAAATTTCATTATACTGACTTCACAACGTGGGGTTAAGTATTAATTATCTTGACAACATATATGCACAAAAGTATAAATAGCATACAAAATACGAACCCAAAAAAAAGCTATAAATATCTGCAACACACTTTACCAAAAGATCATTGATCATAATAACATTAAAATAACAACATTTTAAAAAGTAAATGGCAAATGACATCCATACATCAGTCGCAAAAAGACACACCCGTCGTCTGCCAACCTCACAAACCTCCAAAACTCAGTTTATGCATCAATGCACCAGTTCACAATCCAAAGACAGTGTGTGTTGCCTAATTTTTCTTTTGAAGTTACTCAGAGAAGCAGTATTCCTCAATGCCTGTGGAATCGTATTATATAGCTTTGGCCCTAGATATATAAAACTCTTCTGTCCGATGGCCCTGTTCATGAATGGCACTATGTAATTGTCAGTTCGGGTATTATATCCATGGCCGATGTGTGTTAATCCACTCTTAAACTTATGTTGCTGTACAATACACTTAGTAAAAAATAAGTGCCTGGGGTCCATTACAGCAGCCTCCTAATACAATTTCTCAATTGAGTACGTGGCCCTTTTTCTGTGATTTATTTTTAAAATTGCTTTTTGTGCAATTTCTACCTTTTTAATTATGGTCTTCGACACACCTCCCGATCCTAATATGCCATATTTGATGTGTGACTCTACTAAGGAGCCATATAACATTTTAAGTTCCTTCAAGTCGAAGATATCACGTAACATTTTAAATTTACATATCAGTATCTGTATCTTCCGGACTACATAGTTACAATGTATCTCCCACCTCAGAGTACAGTCGACAAAAATTCCAAAATACCTGACGCTTTTTTCCAACCTTATCTCTGATTCCTCAGATACCTTAAAGCTTTCATAATTTGGCAAAGATAACTGTAAACAAGCGACAGGTAAATAGTAGGTCATGTTAAAATTTATTGTTAACAGCTTATACTCAAACCATTGCTTAATCTTTGCCAAATCGCTTTCTGCTTTTACCTTCAATAAATCCCAAGATCTATTTGAATACACTATTGTTGTATCATCTGCATAAGATACTATTTCCCCAATACTCCGTGCAGAAAACAAACCATTCATATATATGTTAAATAACAGCGGGCCCAACACACTGCCCTGCAGAACTCCATATTTAATCAGATCTGGGTCACTATAGTAGTTTTTAGATTTGACACATTGAACCCTATCGTTAAGATAGCTCTCAAACAGCTTTAAAGGTCTACCTCTGATTCCCACATCTTAAAGAGACTACCAGTAAGGCATGACTCACGCTGTCAAAGGCCTTGCTCAAATCCAAAAACACACACACTGTCGGTCTACCAACATCTAGCGAAGAGTACTACTTAGTTGTAAGATCCAGTATGACCTCCTTAGTACACAGTCTCGCCCTAAAGCCATACTGCCTATTGGATATGACACAGTATCTGTCCAAGTAATCATTCAGCCTCCGCTTCAAAATGTTCTCAAATACCCAGACAGCACAGACACATTCTGAGAATATACCAGGAATGTTTGGAAAGAATATTCAAACATCCCCAGAACATTCTCACAAGGTACAATATAGAACATTCTATGAACATGAGAATTGGACAGATTCTGTCATACTAATAAGGTTCTTAGAATGTTATTTATAATATTCTTAGGAGCTGCCAGTATCTTCTGAGAATGTTCCACGAGCATTTAATGAATCTTCTCAAAATGTTCATACATATACTCATGGGAACATTGCGTTTTTAAAAAAGACATACAGGGTGTTTCGCATAAGAAACGACACATAGCAGGGGCATGTAGGGGAACCTAAAATATGGTGATTTAATGCAACTTACTCCTATACTAAGGTGCATCCCTAAGAAGTTATAGGCCTTCAAAGTGGGGTTTTAAATTTCGAAAAAAATCAATATCTCAGTAATACTTCAACCTATAAAAACCAAATTTAGTACACGTTTTGGGTGTACTAAGGGCATTAATCGTTGGTGAGTATGGATGTTAATTGCACTTGTTGATATTAAATCCATACGTAAACATTTAATATACTTTATTATTTCACTAACTGAATAAACTATATAATACATTTAACTATAAAACAATCACAGCAGCACATAACAGATAACTGACCGAGCGTGGAGAGACGTATCGTCACTGTGTCGGTTGGTAGCGAGGAGAGAGCGAGAGAGATCCCTGGTGTCTCTTATATAGTAGTTCTTGACAGCTTGCTGTCAAATAACGTAACGCAACGTTTAGCTGTCAAGAGAAACATAGGGTAGTGTTGACGAAAACACTGCGGTCGGAACCACCGCCACATACTCCCCTCTCAGTGGCAACGCTATTAGTTCAAGTATCTTCGTGGAAATCGAACTCTACGTCCATGGCGTGTAGTTTGAACGGGAACGGGAACTTCACTGTCACTTTCAGTTTCACTAGGTGTTGGACTTTCACTGTCACTTTCAGTTTTACTAGGATGTCTCTGAGGCTGGAAAGTTGTCTGTTCGTTATCACAAAGAATGAATGCGGGTTTAAGACGGTCAACAGAAATTGTCTCTTCTCCGTGTGATTTATTGATTTTGAAGACTTTGTCAGTTCGGGATAACACTTCAAAGGGGCCGTCATAAACTGGTTCGAGGGTTTTTCGCGGAATATCAATGCGAACAAAAACAAAAGGAGCTTCCATAAGCTTAGGATGGACAAATACCTTTTTTGCAGTATGATGTTTAAAAGGTACTGGTCGAAGTTTCCTTATGTCATCTTTCAGCTGAGATATAAGTGGTGGAACATCATGAGCTTGTGTGCTGTTGAAAAAGTCGGTGGGAAGTTTGATTGATTCTCCGTAGACTATTTCAGCGGGTGTTGAGCGATATTCTGGAATTATGTACGATCTGAGTCCTAGTAACACAATTGGCAATTTAGCGACCCAGTTTTCGTCCATATGAGCTTTCAAGGCCTGTTTCAGAACTCTATGCCATCTCTCGATTACACCATTTGCTGCTGGGTGGTAAGCTGTGGTCTTGATGTGGTCTGCACCTAGTGTTTTAGTGAGGTGTGTGAAAAGGTGGCAATCGAATTGTTTACCTCTGTCTGTGGTGATGTATTGCGGAACACCGAAACGAGAGATCCAGCATGATAAAATAGTGTTCGCTACTGTTTCTGCTGTAATATCTGACAATGGAATTGCTTCGGGCCATCGAGAAAATCTGTCTATTATTGTTAACAGATAGCGTTGACCTTGTGATGCTGGTAATGGTCCCACAATGTCAACATTTATATGCGAGAATCTTCTCATGGCTGGGGTGTATTGTCCAATGGCACTGGAAGTGTGTCTCCATATCTTGACTTTCTGGCAGGGAATGCAAGTTTTAGACCAAAGAGATACATCGCGTTTCAATTTGGGCCAACAAAATCTATCCTGGACCAGATCGACTGAAGCTGATATGCCTGGGTGAGATAAATTGTGGATAGAATCGAAAATCTTTCGGCGAAATTTGAGCGGAATGAATGGGCGAAGTTTCTTTGAAGAAGAATCGCAAATAAGATTCATTCCGTTGTCAAGAGGCATGTTTTGAAATTTGTATGAGGAAGATTTAGACTGCAAAAGGTGTTTGAGTTCCTCACAAGATGACTGAGCTTGCGCAATTTCTTGGAGTGACACAGTGGAAGAAAGTGAAATTGTTTCAATGCGAGAACAATAGTCTGCCGGAATCTTTGTAGGACCTGGTATGTAGCGAATGTCTGTGGTAAATTGACCTAGGAAGTCTAAATGTCGTAGTTGCCTTGGAGATGCTTTATCGACGCGTTGTTCAAAAGCGTATGTCAAAGGTTTGTGGTCCGTATAAATGGTGAAATGGCGACCTTCTAGGGTATATCTAAAGTATTTAACTGCCTGATAAGCAGCTAGAAGTTCGCGATCGTAGGTGCTGTAAGATTTTTGGGCTGAAGTAAGCTTTTTAGAGTAGAAACCTAGGGGTTCTAGTGTTTGATCACGTAGCTGTTGGAGGGAAGCGCCTACGGCATAATCAGAAGCATCGACATGGAGAATCAGTGGTAGCGAAGAAGACGGATGAGCTATTAGTGTAGCGTTTTTTAGTGTCTCTTTCAAACGTTCGAACGCTTCTCGAGTCTGAGGAGTCCACTCGATTTTACGTTTGTCGCGTTTTTTGGGATTCTGGCAGAGGTCGAATAGTGGTTGCTGAATTTCCGCAGCACGTGGAAGAGAACGACGGTAGAAATTTATGAGACCTAGAAATCTTCTGAGTTTTTCAATGGTATCGGGAAGACGTAGGTCGGTAATAGCTTTGATGCGTTCAGGAAGTGGAAATAATCCAGATTTATTTACACGAAAACCTAAAAATGAAATTTCGGCCACTCCGAATTCACATTTAGATGAATTGATACGGATGCCGTTGTCTTGAAGTGTCTGAAAAAGTTTTGCTAGATGCTCTTGATGTTCTTTTTCAGAGGCTGATGCAACGAGAATATCGTCAAGATAGGAGTAGGCAAAGTCAAGATGTCTTAAAATTGAATGTAAATATCTTTGAAATGTTTGTGCTGAATTACGAAGGCCAAATGGGGTTTTAACAAATTCGAATAACCCAAATGGAGTTATGACTGCTGTTTTGGGAATATCTTGAGGTGCTACTGGGATGTGATGGAAAGCGCGAATGATATCTAATTTTGAAAAAATACGTTTGCCTTCTAACTGGGCATTAAAATCCTGCAAATTTGGAATGGGATATTTGTCATGGTCTCCATGAGTCATCCTTTTTTTGCACCATGTGGAGGGGGCTTGACCATGGACTTTTGGAGGGTCTACAAATTCCCAAGTCCATCATGTGCTGGAATTCTAGCTTTGCTTGAGCTAGCTTTTCTGGGGGCAATCTTCTAGCTTTTGCAGTGACAGGTGGTCCTTCCGTACTTATAGTATGGAAGAACTCAACCTCTGGAAGGTTGCTAGAAGAAGTTTCCTTAAAAAGGTCAGGAAATTGTTGTAGCAATTTGAAGTACTGGTGTGTCGGGTCTACAAGATGAATTTTAGAATTAATTCCTGGTGGTGGGTTAGCACCGGTCTTAGAGAGGTTTGTCTTTGTATCGATTAAACGTCTATGTTTCATATCCACAAGTAAAGCAAACTCTGCTAGAAAATCAGCGCCTATAATTGGTTGCTTGATATCGGCAAGTGTGAAGGGCCAGCCGAACCTACGGCGTAAACCTAGATCCAAATCTAATAGTTGTTCGCCATAGGTATGAATAGGGGTCCCGTTTGCAGCATACAAGGTACGTTTCGATTGAAATTTCCGTTGGTCGTGAGTGGGTGGAATAACTGAAATATCTGCTCCAGAGTCGATTAGAAATTTCATATTGGAGCGTCTATCAAAAATAAAAAGGCGGCGTGTTAGGTGGCTCTCGTCTCCTGCCGCGTGAAGGGAGTGCCTTATTAGTTTTCCGACACATGTTTTGCTTTGAAATTGCAAGGTTGGATGCAACGTTTGGCCTTGTTGCCAAATCGTTCATGATACCAACACGTGGAGGTTGAGGAATTTGCGGTTATGGAATTTCGAGAAAGCTTGGGAACGCGTTCGCAATTCGTTGACTGATGCTGTTAGCTTCTATAATTGCGCTTCCAATTTGGCTAGCTTGTCGGGCTCGCGTGACTGAATTTCAGCCATGTTGTATTTATCTCCGGAAAATTCCACGATTTTGTCTGCTGTAACCGACAAATTCTCTAGAGAATCGTTGCTCAAAGCCAAAATTGAACGAACGTTGGCTGGTAAACGTTGTAGAAATAAAATTTTAAGGAAATTTTCTCCAATCTGACTACCGGCTAAAAACTTCATTTCGCGTAAAAGTTGCGATGGTTTTCTGTCGCCTAATTCTAATTCTGTTAAAAGTTTATTTAGTTTGCGACTATCGGACTCTTCAAATTCTAATAAAAGACGTTTCATTAGATCTGAATAGGGGGTTGATGATAATGGTTGGGTTAAAAAATCTGAAATTGACTCTGCGACATCAGGATCGAGTATAGCGAGTACATGACTGAATTTTGTCTTTTCAGAACTGATCTGCGATATATCAAACTGGGCGTCAACCTGCATTTGCCAGATTTTCACGTTACGTCTCCATATAGGAGGTAGTTTTATTGCAACCCTTGCCATGATATTGCTGCTTGAAGAATCTTCGGCCATTGTGAAAAAAATCAGATAATTTTTAAATTAGAAAAGACTGACCTGTTTAGATATTCGTTTTCTGTAGGCAAGAGCACGTGCGTGGAAGTTAAGCGACGTCGGCTGGAACATCAGGCTGGGCATCTTCGGCTTGCGGCACGGGGTCACCAATATGGATGTTAATTGCACTTGTTGATATTAAATCCATACGTAAACATTTAATATACTTTATTATTTCACTAACTGAATAAACTATATAATACATTTAACTATAAAACAATCACAGAAGCACATAACAGATAACTGACCGAGCGTGGAGAGACGTATCTTCACTGTGTCGGTTGGTAGCGAGGAGAGAGCGAGAGAGATCCCTGGTGTCTCTTATATAGTAGTTCTTGACAGCTTGCTGTCGAATAACGTAACGCAACGTTTAGCTGTCAAGAGAAACATAGGGTAGTGTTGACGAAAACACTGCGGTCGGAACCACCGCCACAGTGAGTAGAGTTTAATCGAAGCATTTCAAAGGGTTGAATAGTGGTGATGCACCCATAAAATGTGACAGAATTTCTGAACCTATTGCCGGATCTAAATAATTATTATTTCATTTCGTGGAAAAGTAAATTATAAAACTTTTTTACTCATGTTATTTTTCAAAAAACGTTTGTCGTTTTAAAGAAAAACCCGAATAACTAAAGACGCATATATTATTACTGTTACTTACATCAAAAATTCAATAGATGCCTGTGAAATTATCATGTTGAAGAATTTCTATAACTTATCGATAGCAAATTTTTTATGTCTGTTGTTTGAGTTGTCTGTTTTCTAACAAATTATACTTATTTACACTTTTTTCCTGATTGTCAAATTTGACCTATACATAAGTTTATTTGCAAATATTCAATCTTAGATGATTTTCAGTAAGATTGATAAAATATGTTTCTTTACTTATTCGTATTTTTCTTGAAATCAACAAAGTTTTTTGAAAATAACAGGAGTAACAACGTTTTAGAGTAAACTTCCTCATAAAATGAAATATGTTCTTAAATCTACCAATCTGTTAAAAATTGTGACATTTTAAGGGTGCATCACCCCTAATAAACCCTTTCAAATACCTTAATTTAACTCTACTTATCATTGATTAATGCTCTTGGTACACTCAAAACAGGCACTAAACTTGGTTTTTCTAAGTTAAAGTATTACAGAGATATTGATTTTTTTCGCAATTTGAAACCCCACTGAAGGCCTATAACTTCTCAGGGCTGGAACTTAATATAGGGGTAAGTTGCATTAAATCACCATATTTTACGTTTACCTACATGCCCCTGCCATGTGTCGGTTCTTATGCGAAACACCCTGTATACATTTTTTGAATTATACAGAAATTAAGAAAATGCAAAAATATGAAATATTGGATTTCTGTTCAAAATTTACTGATTTTCCACCATTTAACTGGCCTTTTATATATTTTCGTATAAGCAAGCCCAAGAGGCTAGAATTTGAACTTCAATCACTCACCCTTGTTTAGGTTACCATATTGTTCCAGTGGCTACACACACCTGTAAACTCAAGTTCAGATACGTAATAAGTCAACAATTCGAGTATTGCACATTTATTCAGATTAAGTATGTACTTATAACAAATACAAAGAAATGTCTGAATAAAATATTAATAAGACAATTAAAATTGCAATAACATAAAAATCAAATAAATAAAGATAAAGTTCTTGGAGTTGCCAAAAAATGTAATAGCCAAATACAAAGTTTCCGAAATGAATAATCACGGTTACCCCCACTGAAGTAACTTGAAATTTGGCTAGACTATTGATCCTACATGCTTTCAGTGTGGCATTAAAGGAATTGCATTACGCAATAGTACTTACACCTTTATAGAATACAACTAAATTGGACAGAACATGCCACAAAATCACACTAACTTGCACTTACACAAAACTACAACTGTCATCGATCAGACCTTTTGCCCCTTCCCTTGTATGGTTGCTTTCTGCTCTGCTTCCGCGGACTTGATTTTGACTTCTAAAGCTATTTCAATATCCCAATTCCCAATGTTTGTCACCAACAGCATGGAAATTCTGGTAGTAAAGGCATATTTTGGCAAAGTGATTCCGTATCTGATATATTGCAAGTTTTGTTGTACATTCATCTTCCTACCATATGTTCCAGTCCACATTTTCTGCACTGTAGAGTGATACTTCTTACAGCATTAACTTCTTACACAGGAGTAAAAAGCCTGAGATGTTGGCTTAGACAATTCTATAGATTTGCAGTATTCTTTGCACTTTTCCAGTCCATCCACATCAAACTGTGGTGGTTTATATTGCATGACTTAGGTACTATTGAACATAACACAATTTTTAAATTATATATTATACAATGTAGGTGTATCTAATTAGTAAGATGATCCAGTCTCAAGCAAAATTGACGAACCCATCATGAGTGTGAACTATAGGAGATGCTTTAAAACTTGTTTCTTTACTAGGTGCGTCTTAGTTCTTGATAACCTCACACCATGTTTTAGTTGCTTCTGTACTCTGGATCTATGTTGTTTGCAATTGCAAAATTCTCCGTGTTAACGTCGCATTATTATTTTTCATTAACTGTGTTAGAATATAACCTTATACAACGTTGACGACAGACAATTCATTTTGACATTACTTTTTATTTAGGTCTAGCGTCCATCTTGCCATCTCCCTTCTCGACGGCATGGACATGCGCTCTATGCCTAAAGAATCGATTGCCTAAATATACAATTTCGGGTGGGTTTCCCATAGACAGGTAACAGAATCAAACATGCAAAATAGTTACAATTATAATTCTCACCACTATACCGTAATCATCATCTATCTTTTTCATTAAATTTTAAAGTTATATAATATTATAAGGACATCTCAAGCACATTCTGAGCGAATATTCGGTATAATAATTTATTCAAATATTCTCAGAATATTTATGAAGAATTTTCTTAGGCTGTGATTGAATGAATGTACCCAGAATATTCAAGATTGAAGTTTGAAATTCCATAAATGTTATTAGAACATTCCGAAACAAATATTCTGGAAAAAAAATGTTCTCACATTGTGAGAACATTCTGAGAATATCTTGTGCTGTATGGGTATTTTCGCAAAATTTGTGATCAAAGATATAGGTCTGTAATTGTTTATACTAGTTTTATCTCCATTCTTAAAAACAGCGAGAATCACACCTAACGTCAATACATCTGTCAATAATGCATGCCAGCGGAAAGGATATTAAATCCACCTCAACAGCCTTGCTATTCTTCAAAGATTTTATGATAAAACTAACCTTTCCTGCATCTGTATGACTTATAAGTATTGAATTTCTCATTACAATTCTAGTAACTTTATAACTGGGGCCCTTATTAATATTACCCGCTAGTTTTTCACCCACAGTAGCAAAATTATTGAGAGTTGGGGGTCTTTTATTTTGTGTCCGTCTTCCCCAATAATGTATTTTATGATATCCTTAGGCATGTTTTAATTATTACATATCTCATTAATATTAGACCACAATTATTTGGCACTGTTTTGCCTCTGTTTATTTTGCCCTTATAATACTCAATTTTAGTAACTTTTATCGGCCAGTTAATCTCTTTTTATAGATTATATATTCAGGTCTTTACGTGGTTATTTCAATAATCGCCTTAAACCCCTTGTCTCTCACCACAATAGATTTTATTAGGCCTGTAGTAATCCAGATTTTTTTTCACATTTTTTACCTGTTTCCTAATTGTACACGATTCAACGCAATGATTCACAGTATCTACCAGAGAACACGCAGCAAACTTCAAATCATCACCATACAGTACCGTATCCCAAGTTTCCAAGCCCAGTACCCGTTTCGATCTCTTGTAATCAATATATTCCACTGTTTTAACTTTATTCCCCATCAAATAACCCACCCCTCTCTCTCTCTCTGAAACTATTTTAATTATAGTCATAAAGTGGTTGGTAACATTAGATTGCATCACTATAGGCAAAATAAATTCTACGCACGCACTTGCCCTGACAAACAGGTGATCGATGCATAACCCATTATAATATAATATAATAAAATATAATATAATATAACATAACATAACATAACATAACATAAAATAACATAACATAAAATAACATAACATAACATAACATAACATAACATAACATAACATAACATAACATAACATAACATAACATAACATAACATAACATAACATAACATAACATAACATAACATAACATAACATAACATAACATAACATAACATAACATAACATAACATAACATAACATAACATAACATAACATAACATAACATAACATAAAATAAAATAACGTAACGTAACGTAACATAACATAACATAACATAACATAACATAACATAACATAACATAACATAACATAACATAACATAACATAACATAACATAACATAACATAACATAACATAACATAACATAACATAACATAACATAACATAAAATAACATAACATAACATAACATAACATAACTAACATAACATAACATAACATAACATAACATAACATAACATAACATAACATAACATAACATAACATAACATAGCATAGCATAGCATAACATAACATAACATGACATGACATGACATGACATGACATGACATGACATGACATGACATGACATGACATGACATGACATGACATGACATGACATGACATGACATGACATGACATGACATGACATGACATGACATGACATGACATGACATGACATGACATGACATGACACGACACGACACGACACGACACGACACGACACGACACGACACGACACGACACGACACGACACGACACGACACGACACGACACGACACGACACGACACGACACGACACGACACGACACGACACGACACGACACGACACGACACGACACGACACGACACGACACGACACGACACGACACGACACGACACGACACGACACGACACGACACGACACGACACGACACGACATGACATGACATGACATGACATGACATGACATGACATGACATGACATGACATGACATGACATGACATGACATTATATAATATAATATAGAAAATATTTCAAATATTTCAGAAATGTCACTACAATTTTTCAACATACCAGGATTTTAAGTTTTAATTTATTTACGATTTGAACGAATGGTAATTGTAATAATAATGTCTGCGTCTGTATTTACTAAATATGGAACTGCCAGCTGATGCACAATTTTAACCGCTGTGCCACAAACAATGGCCGTAGGCCACTTCCAAATAATGCCAAGTTATTGCTGAACGGAGAGTATATTTGATGGAGGGACTGCTCGACATACCCGTTACTCCTGCCGCGTCTCTAGAGGGAACACGCGATGCATGTATGCATCTGCGGAACGCGCAAGCAAATCATTCTTGCACCAAATTTTATGTATGTTAAGTTTTCTTAAGACAAAACTAAAATCTAAAAAGTGATTAATCAGATGTCATTCAAAACAGTTCCAGGGATACTAATGACCTTAATCTATATACCATGCCATATTTTCATTTTTAATGTCAAAGAAGTTAATAAAATGATGTAACAAATATGGTGCAATTTACATTGGATTTATGACCATTTTTCTGCTTTGTCATAAACTTTCATCGAGTTGACTTATCTGCTTGTTCACTGGATCCAGAGATATGGCGTTTAAACTTTCATATGCCCACTTTAATTTGATTAATTTACTTGCAGGATAGAAATTCAGGGATCATTGCAGTGTCATCATCACTTCATGCATTACTTGGCATGGCATTTGTAGTGCCGTATTTTATCATCTTTTATATTGTAGAGAGGTCTACTAAAGCAAAACATCTTCAATTTGTGTCAAACACAAAAGTTCTCATATTTTGGTCAATATCATTTTTGTGGGACTTAGTGTTGTATATGCTAGTTTGTCTAACGTGGATATTGATAATTATTGTAATGTTTAAAGAAGGCATAAACAGTGGCTCACAATTAGGTAAGTAATTATTAAGGAAGTATTTAGTACATCGCTAAGTGACAAAAGTGTATGGCGAGTCGTCCATTGACGTCAAAAGCTTCTGCAATTGATGTAGCAGATTTACATCTGGTCGCATTAAAATTCACGACTAAGAAATAATCAGGAGCCTGTCAATTTCCGACAAGACAGTCGCGTAGATTAAACAAAGCATGGGTCAAGATCGTACAATCACTTTTGATGATCTATGCATTTTGGAAGCACCATTCATAAGGCTTTGGCTGAAAAGTAGGAATATGTATTAGAAGTGTACGGAAGATGGATCCTGCAAATGTTTACAGAAGACCACCAGCGACAACCTGGTGACTCTCCCCGCGATTTTGTTACGCTATGCAAACGGAAAGGCAGTTTTTTTGGATTCGATTATGACAGGTGACTAAACCAGGGCGTTTGACTTCATATTTGATAACCAATCGCGTTTGTAGCGGCATTCCTCTTCGCCCAAGCCGCGAATTAACAACACATTTTTAACTTTTTAAAATGTATTAAACTACAAATATCAAACTAACATAGTAAGTGCGTGACTAGAACTGAACCAATTTACCATAAAGCTACGGCTTTTTATTATTTAAACAAGTGTTTGTTAGAAGTTCTACCATGACTGGTTTGTTGTCGATTAACTCGTACTGCTGATATCCCCAACGTATGGTATACATTCGTGACACATGCTGACATGATCATTCCTGTTAATGAAAACTTCGTGAGGAAAACGTAGCTTGATATCTTCTACGTGACAGTGTGATAAGCTGTGTGTTAACTAAGTATGATAATTAATAAAATAATAAGTGAGTATCATATATTTAAAGTAACGTCACCCCAACCTTTAGATGCGACAAATGAGAGTGAGGTTGATAAGTGAAAATAATGGTATTGGTCGAGGACTCCATGATTTAAAGCTACGTTACCCCAACCTTTAGAGACAACAAATGGGAGTGAGGCTAATAAACGAGAATAATGGTATTGGTTCGAGGACTCCATGATTTAAAGTTACGTCAGCGGACATGACTAAATGGAATGTCTTAGTGGATCACATCATCTCAGGTTAGAGCTTACGCCACCAGGTTTCCAGGTTGAAAGAGATACAGGTTCGATTCCTGATATATGATCCTTAATATGGTAGTATCAAACAAATACAAAGGGGTACTTAATAACTAAACAGTAAGCTCAGAAACAATGGTTGGTTACAGGTTCAATTCCCGATGTTTGCAACTTTCGTAGTTTTTAAGTTACCCCCCACGTGTTTGATGTCATGTTACTCGTCTCAGTAAGAATAATTCAAATATAGCATACGCGCATGCGCGAACTAACTTTTATGTAAATTGGTTTAAAGGTACGATGTTTGGTGTCATTTTATTCGTCTTAGTGAGTAAAATTCAACAATAAAAGGATGAACCATTTTGATTTCATATGTCATGACGTTTTGTAAAGATAGATGTTGACGCATGCTCAAACTAACTTTCTTAGTTTTTAAGTTAACCCCCACGTGTTTGGTGTCATGTCACTCGTCTAAGTAGGCAGAATTCAAATATAGCATATGCGAATGCGCAAACCAACTTTTCTAGTTATTTGTTTAGAGGTATCATGCTTGGTATCATTTTATTCGTCTTAATGAGTATAATTCAAAAAGTATGTCTAACACTTGTGCGAAAATGAGATAAAAAACTTAAAACCCTTATCGCGGAAGATCCGTGAGATGTACGAGAGAACCAACACATGCACGGTGTTAAGGAGACCAAACCAAATTGGAATATACAATAAAATGGCCACTTCCGGTCTAAAATTTTAATCCTTATATCTTTTGAACGGATAGTGATTCAAAGGAACCGACTTTAAAAATATATCGTTTCGTAACAAGGTCTACAGGAAAATGAGATAAAAAACTTAAAACCCTTATCTCGGAAGATCCGTGAGATGTACGAGAGAACCAACACATGGACAGTGTTAAGGAGGTCAAACCAAATTGGAATATACAGTAAAATGGCCACTTCCGGTCTAAAATTTAAATCCTTATATCTTTTGAACGGAAAGTGATAGAAAGGAACCGACTTCAAAAATATATCGTTTCGTAACAAGGTCTACAGAAAAATGAGATAAAGAAACTTAAAACCCTTATCGCAGAAGATCTGTGAGATGTACGAGAGAACCAACACATGCACGGTGTTCAGCAAGTCAAACTCTATAAACATACACAATAAAAATGTTACTTCCGGAAGACACTTCCGGTATAGCTATTCTTAGAGCTACATACATGTGTGACACCTCAAAATAATCGTCTTGTTGAACAGAAGAAAAAAATATAGTTTTTAAGTAAATCAGAACAAGTTGTGTTAACACCTAAAAACAACACACTCTCTCTTAGACATAATGAAGTTACTTTCAGACAAAATTTCAAGCTTACCATGAGGACCAGTATTCAATAGCATATTTAAATGTTGACTACATCAAGTGATGCGTGCCACAGGCAAATTTTTGTACACCCTCTTAGACTTATTGAAGTTGACGGCACAGACAGCTGTCAAGTGTACCTAACAAACCAAAGTAAATATGTCTTGAAGAACAGTCTTCAATTGTCCTAAACCAAAACGTCTCTATCATTTCAGAGTAATCTTAGCCATGTGACCAGTCAAACTAAGTATCTTGAAGTGTAGCTTTTATGTATATGGGATATAAAATAAGAAAACTAAAGAGTTGATTGCCTATTACAACAGTCAGCTAAAGGAACATTTGGGGTATCGGAATACCGATACCCTAAATATTCCAACCGAAGGAGCCCACTTAGAGTCATCTCCAGGAGGCCAGAATACTGCCCCTTTAGAAGCGGAGGAAGCAACATCTCAATTAACACCAAGAACCGCTACATACTTGTACTTTGGTATGTTTGGTATTAAATTCGGTTTGCTACATAACCAACCATTTTTTATGAAAAATTCAACAAGTTTTTATTTCTGCGTAAGTGAATTTAATCAGAAATATAGAGCCAATCTTCAAGAAACCGAAGTAAAATGATAAGAACATTAAGAACAAACATTCCGTGCTCCTAAACGCGCCATATGATGCAAATTCTATAAATCTCTTTAACAGAAGAAAAACAGAAGTGAAATATCTTAAGACAAATAGAACCGACGTACATAACAGATATTCCTGAGAGGTGGTTCTGATTAACTTTAAAACCATATTTTTTTCTTCTGTTCGAACGACGATTATTTTGAGGTGTCACACATGTATGTAGCTCTAAGAATAGCTATACCGGAAGTGTCTACCGGAAGTAACATTTTTATTGTGCATGTTTATAGAGTTTGACTTGCTGAGCACCGTGCATGTGTTGGTTCTCTCGTACATCTCACAGATCTTCTGCGATAAGGGTTTTAAGTTTTTTATCTCATTTTCCTGTAGACCTTGTTACGAAACGATATAATTTTGAAGTCGGTTCCTTTCTATCACTTTCCGTTCAAAAGATATAAGGATTTAAATTTTAGATCGGCAGTGGCCATTTTATTGTATATTCCAATTTGGTTTGACCTCCTTAACACCGTGCATGTATTGCTTCTATCGTACATCTTACCAATCTTCCGCGATAAGGGTTTGAAGTTTTTTATCTCATTTTCTTGTAGACCTTGTTATGAAACGATATATTTTTAAAGTCAGTTCATTTCTATCACTTTCCATTCAAACGATATAACGATTTAAAGTTTAGACCGGAAGTGGCCATTTTATTGTTTATTCCAATTTGGTTTGGCCTCATTAACACCGTACATGTGTTGGTTCTCTCGTGCATCTCACGGATCTTCCGCGATAAGGGTTTCATACTTTGTCCCCATATTGGGGTAGAAATAGGCCAGGGCTGACAATTTTCTAAATTGTTAGTTAGTTGTATACAGTCTCTATTTTTTAACACTTTGTGTTATTTGAAGCTGGCGTGACAACATACTACTTGGTTCCGCAACTAGGTGGTGGCACGTCCACCACTCACTTAGTGATTTAAGGCTGGCTATACTATAGCCGTATTACTTTTGGTGCATTTTTGCTACAATTAGTATGCCGTACTGAAGAGCTCTAATGAGAGCAAAACCGGTCTACGGTTCTAGTTGTTGTGAAAATGCATCTAGCCTTACATACTTTGTCCCTATATTGGGGTAGAAATGGGCTAGGGCTGACAATTTTTTAAATTGTTAGTTAGTTGTATACAGTCTCTATTTTTTAACACTCTGTGTTATTTGGAGCTGGCGTGACAACATACTACTTGGTTCCGCAACTAGGTGGCGTCACGTCCACCACTCACTTAGTGATTTAAGGCTGGCTATACTATAGCCGTATTACTTTTGATGCATTTTTGCTACAATTAGTATGCTGTACTGAAGAGCTCTAATGAGAGCGAAACCGGTCTACGGTTCTAATTGTTGCGAAAATGCATCTAGCCTTACATCTGTTTCAATACCTAAATAAACGGGCACGAAATCTTTGAGAGGTCCAATCGGTGACGTGCTAAGTGACTGCGAACAGGGTCCAGTAATTGGCTTCGAGAGAATTGATTGTCATATATCCACAATATGCAGAATTATACTAAGCAAGGGTCAGCAATATCTACCCGACTTTTCCGCGGCTATAAAGTCCGGAAACTGTAAAGAGTATTTAAGTGTAAGAGATCCTGGTCCTTTGTTACACTCAAGGTGGTTGATAACAGCAAATCGAACTTTCAGATTATCCTTAAGTGAAGAAAGTCCCGCCTCTCAACTTCAGGAAATAGTTGTTTTTATTTTAAAGTCATACATGCCAATGTGGTTTAGAATTAAAACATGTAAATATTTTACACATCGACCAAAACTTCTGTACCAATCAATAAAACCTTCAACGTACCTGCCTGCAAATTTACGTATTATTGTCCATTCTGTGATCGAACTAAATGGCTTTTTCGCTCATCCAGAAGATTTAATGTTGGCCATGAAATTTTACACTACAGCCTGTCATATCTCGCCAATTATTAATAATTTTTGTGCGTATTATAAGTGTAGCATGACCAGTTAATTTTGTTTGTATAAAATTGATTAAAAAATTATTTAAATCTGCCATTTTCAACTTTATAAAATGTGTTCATAATGAACTGGCATGCTTTTACAAAGTTACCAACATTTCCCGGCTCTTCATCAAATTATATTATCATCTTTAAATAGATATCACCAAATTTAGCGGCATTGTCGTTAGCGTTGATCATGTGTGCGCTATTTTCAGAATTACTAATTTAATTATCATCAATTTGTTTACAAACTTAATACCAATATTTTTAAAGTTAAATTTTTTGTATTTTCTGTTTAACAACATTACTTTTCAAATAATTTTCTCTAGAAATAACTTCTAAGTTATTTATAAAATGAAACGAATTAATTTTGCTTATTAACTAATCATATCCGACATAAATTTACATGCTTATGACATGGGAAAAGAGGAAATACAGGGACCAACTTACAGCAGTAGCAGGAATTAGATGGACATTTGTTCTTGTTGAAAAACCAAGGAACCAATATTTTTTTGATGTCTTAGTTTACTGGGAGATCCATTACTGATTGCGCCAACTAACAACACTTATACTAAGGTTGCTTAAAAGAACATAGTAACTGCTTTAATACGACTGATCTAATTTAACATAACACAAGGGCTTCTTATAGTAATGAAACAAGTGTCCGTTAGAGTGTCTCACAAGAACACGCTTAGCTTGTTGTCGATGAACACGTATTGCTACCAACATTGTAGATAATGAAAACTGCTGCATGGAAATGTAGCCTGATATGTTATCCGCGACTTTAGTGTGAGAAGAAGACATTAAAACACATTCTGCTGGCAAAGCCATGGCAATTGTGATTTGTGATAGAAAAGGGGATTGTGGTCAACTTCATGGCACCTGGGACCACAATAAACGTTGAGAGGTATTGTGAGACACTCAAAAAGCTCAGACGGGTGACTCAGGACTGGAGAAGAGGGATGTTCACTGCCACAGCGCGTACAAAAATGCATGATTCGGAATAACGATTATGCGTAAAAATAGAGGAATGCTCAAGCCTAAAGTTATTAATATCGAAAATTAACGGTTTTTTTTCTATTTATAAAAAAAATGAAACTTTAGTTTTGGACCATCTCGTAACTACTTAAGTTTTTTAAATTCTATTTCAGGAAGGATAATTCTTATATTATTGTGTGGTGGGATTGCTGTGTTGGCGGTATCCTATTTTTGCTCAAACATTTTAGAAACTCCTATAGGTGGATTTAATGTACTCTCAATATATGGCGTAGTTGGTAAGTATTTGATTTTCAATAATATTCTACAATAATATGGAAAAAGCTATATGTTAACCCTTGGTTAGGTGCGTCACTTAAGGTAACGCGCTTAGACGCGTGGGTCCATCAGACACTTAGCGAATTATCATGTTGTTTGTCGCTGATTTCTGAGAATTTATAATGTAATCTATTTATATTAATTGATATAAAGCTTATTAAACATATTTTAGAGAAGGTTCTTGTAAAAAACGGGATATTATATTCCATTCTTTGCGAATACAAAATTATCAAACCAATTTTTCATTTTCATTTTTATTTCCCTTTTATTTACTAGGACTCTGAATTTACCTCTTGTTCTTCTTCTTCGAGAGCTATTGCAAAACTTTTCTGGCACAGTCTTTTCGTATGTAGACGCAAACACAAAATTTTATTACACCGCTCCCACGAATATTAAGTCTTACACTTCTTTTTTATGGTACTATAGCAATGGGTGCAAATTTTTCGCTTCGTAGTTTCAATTGGTCCTTGTTGAACTTCTTCAGCAGGTTTTTTTTCCCCTCAGGGCTCGTCCGCGGCCTTGCCGCCCCGATAGCACCGCAACCCTTGGTTGATTGTGCATACCCTTAGTCTTACTCCACCCATTCCAAAATCACTGTGCCTTGAACTAGTCTGCACAGCGATTGGTAGGGTGAAGTTTTATATTGCTCTTTCTCCGGTTTAGAGTGACCGTAGATCAGTTGTCTTTTCCGGTCCAGAGCTATACACTCACACAAGATGTGCTGGGCTGATTCCTCCCCCTCGCCGCAGAGTCTGCATGCGAGGTCCCCTTCGAACCGCCCCATTTTATGCAGGTGTTTCTTGACGGCCATGTGTCCCGTCAAGAGACCTGTTGTGTTTCTGAGCTGTCCTCTGCTAAGGTTTAGCAGCTCCACAGCTCTCTTTGAACTGGGTCCGTCAATTATTGACTTCCCATGTCTGAGCCCTGGACAGTCCGCCCAGTACACCTTGTGTTGGTTTCTGACCCAGGACTTAATGGCTCCCCTGGCAGTGCTCTTTGACACGCCCAGAGCCGGTTCTGGTCCCATAAATGGTTCTGCTGACCCTCTCTTCGCGAGACTGTCAGCTTCTTCATTGCCTTTGACCCCCGAGTGACCCGGCACCCAGATGAGAGTCACCTCATTCTGCCCAGCCAGGTCGCTCGTCTCGTCTCGGCACTCACTCACCAGCCAGGAATTTCTTCAGCAGGTTGGTCCGGTTTATATTTTTTGAGGAGGATTTGCAGTTCATACGGCAAAGTTGTCATAACTGACCTTCTTTGTAACTGACGAGTTACTAACCCCAAAGCTAGCTTTTTCAAGTAAACCCGTCTAAGAGTATATTCCATTTCATTTCCCAAAAAAATTATTCGAGGGTTGATTCCGGTTACATTTAGCTTATTGTAAAAAAATAACCATTGGCCATCTTCTTGAGAATCGTGCTGTATTGTATGTAGCGCACAATTTATCCACGATATCTACACCTGACTTACTCTTGTTATAAAAGTTGATTATTTCTGGTTCCTTAGCCTCTTCAGTCGACACCGCAGAACCACCTGTATGAAAACGACATCAATACAACAGTCTTGTTTTTTTTTTTGGCACATATGACACCATGTTTCTTGATTTGTGTACCCAAAGAGAGTGTCGTATTGGTTTCTCGTTTTGGAAACAACGAAAACAGAAGATATCTCACGTCGTTTTTTTTTCTCACAGTTCCGACGTAGGATAATTTTCTATTCTTCAGCTCCTTGACAAGGTTCAAACTTGTGAACCAATTATCGGCAGTTATAATTATAGCACTTCCAAAAATTGTCTCAGCTAACCTGAGGCCAATATTTTTAGCTGAATTATTTTTCGTATACGGTCCTTCTGGCTGCTGAGCGCAGTATATCTCCATATTGTATGTGTAAAACAGTTTTTCATCGCATAGACAAAAGATTTTGACACCATATTAACTGGGTTTTGGTGGGATGGACTGTCTAAATCAACAGCGTCCCCGGAGAGCCGGAAGCATTTCGTCGATAGTGACATTCCCAAGATGGTAGTGGAGCTAATTTATCTGTCACTTTCCTGTCAGACCTTGTCGCTCTGTCATCAAACCGGACACATCTGATAAGAAATCTAAACCTCTTTTCCGACATTGTCGTTCTGAATATGTCTATTCCAAGGCAATCAGTTGACCAAAAATCTGTAAGAGTTTGATGACCGCCCGAAAAACTCCTGCCAGGTACAAAAGCCCTATGAATGCCTCCATTTCTATTTGATCAGTTTCTTTGCAGTCCCTTTGACAGTAAATTTTTTCTTTTATACTATATGTATGCAGGTTTGTTTTTTCGACAAGCAAAGTCAAATTTCTGACATCAAGCATCTAAAATATTCTTCGCGTTTTCCCCAGTTTGACTAAGAACTCCTGGAAGCTTTACCAGGATATTATGCGGAGGTGTTTGAGAAACTTTCCAGGGAGTTTTCCTCCATTGGGTACCATCTCGGCCTGTAAGAATTGGAACGAGTCATAGCTGTAATCTTCAGACATATTATATGCGAAATTTTCATGAAATGTAGGGACGATAAATAGAAGTATTGAATGCTTATTTTAGCATTTTTCAGTATAATAATTTTGAAAAGATCCGAGTACAATAATTACGGGCTTACGGATGATATAAATTGAAATAAAAGAATAACAAAATGTGAATAGAAATCTTACTTATTACTGTGAAAGTTACCACTTTTCTCTGCCCTAACAACTTCCCCTAATTCCCTCTCATCGACTTCATGATCCGTGTCCGAATCAACTGACCTAGTTTCCAAATGATCATCCATCTCAGACTCCGATTGAGACTCCTCAGAGTCATCTTTAGGTTCGTCAGGTATAGAATTACCATCAAAGTTATTTTCTTCAAACAAAAGTCGATTGAGTTTCTCGATATCCTCGGGATTATTCAGACTGTAAATTTTTCGGACATTTTTGAAAACAAAAATTCTATGTTAAAAAATGGTTTATCCTGTAATATTTACTAACACTGAGAAACACAAAATCCAACTGTGCGGTGGCAGCACGAAAACCAAAACACACACTCACCATTAGGATTATTCGCACCGACTGGTAACATACTAACGGGACTGGGCGCGTAAATCTGGCAGAGCTATTCATGAACAAGCTCTGCTTAGTCATTCATTGCGGGGCATCTAGGGCCGGTAGGGGGGTGCGGCTTTGAAATACGATTGTAAACAAACTCTTATGAGATGTCACAAAGGTATGATCCACTATCTTAAATAGTTTTTAAAATATAAGCGAAATAAAGACGCAGTAGTCTGTTGGACCACCACGCGCCTAACCGAGGGTTAATAAGGTGGTGGTTTAAAGTAATGACAAAAAACTACCTCTTGTATATAGTGCGTCTCAGAAAATACAATCAATCTCTAAAATTTAGATATACAGGTTATTTTCCAAGTGCGTGTAGAGCATTTAGGGGTATATTTCTGGTAAAATCTGAGTGACAAGATTATATAAATGTACGTTCGACTCTTTCTTTCTCAGATAAAGTGTGTTAATTTGGATAGTTAAATTGGAGGACCGTAAATTTTGCATAACTGGAAAACCGCATGAGACAATAATTTCAAAATTGATACGCTCACATGTCAGTGCCGGAGCTGTCATTCTGTATAACAGAAATATTTTTTCTCCATCAGCGACATGCGAATGGATCGCTTCAACTGCTACAATCGATCGTTTTAGATTGGGAATTAAACATTTTAACCCATAAAAGCCCCGCTTTTTTTCCAAAAAAAATCAAATATATCACCAGTTATTACCCTTTGAGTATTAAATCTGGATGCAAATTATACATTTAAATGTCTAATCAGTCATGTGCTTTTTTTAATGTCTGATATATCATACGTTTGGAAGTAATGGGTACTGCTTTTGAAGAAAAAGCAAAACGTTTTTTATTCAAAATTAAGATGATTAGTTTACTCAGTACAAAAAGCAAGGCTAAATCGACTCGTCCAACGAAGAGGTTAGTAACTCAATATGAACACTTTCGAGATAATCTCAAATGAACATTAACAGTAGTATAAATTGTTGCTCGGACTCTCCGTAAACCCAGCGAAGACGGAGATGATTATATTCACCATGAAGAGGAATATGTAGGGGTTCAGGGCGCCCGTGATGTTTGGAAAACCTTCAGCTTTAGTGCGGGAGGTCAAATATCTGGGGGTGGTCCTGGACTCCAAACAAACATGGAAATCGCAAATAGAAAGAATATTAAGGAAGGGAGTATCGACCCTCTGGCAGCTGCGTCGAGTGATAAGGAGGACCTGGGAACTTAATCCTCGGATCCTTCTTTGTGTTTACACTGTAATCTACAGGCCGAGAAATCTCTACTGGTCTGGTGGTGTGGTGTGAACCAAACTGCTACCAAGAACCTGGCCAAACTCTAAATGCTGGCAATCTTCTCTTTCACATGCGCTATGAGGACGACACACTCAGACGCGCTAGAGGTCTTGCTTATGCTGCCACCGCTTCCCATCTGTATCAGAAGGGGGGCTATCAAATATCTGGGGGTGGTCCTGGACTCCAAACTAACATGGGGATCGCAAATAGAACGAGTAGTAAGGAAGGGAGTAGCGACCATCTGGCAGCTTCGTCGAGTGATAGGGATGACCTGGGAACTTAATCCTCGGATCCTTCTTTGTATTTACACTGCGATCGTCAGGCCGAGAAATCTCTACTGGTCTGGTGGTATGGTGTGAACCAAACTGCTACCAAGAAGCTGACCAAACCCCAAATGCTAGCAATCTTCGCTTTCACATGCGCTATGAGGACGACACACTCAGACGCGCTAGAGTCTTGCTGATGCTGCCACCGCTTCCCATCTGTATCAGAAAGGGGGCTTTGGCGTCTCATCTTAGAATGCGAGACTCTGGAACCTGGTGCGGAGAGGAAGCAATAACAGGACATGCAAGAGTCGCCAAAGAGGTGGAAAAGGGAATTCCGATTTCCACAATCAAGGTACGGAATGCAGAGGACGGTATTAGGTTGACTAGGCCATATACCCTCAGAATCCCCAGTAGGGATCAGTGAAGGGAAAATGAGGTTGACCTTCCTAGACATAGAGGGGGCCTTCAGCAACACCTTATTCGGATCGGTACTGGCAGCTGTTAGGGAGCGGGGAATAGAGGAGACCTGCTGCAGGTGGATCGGTTCCATGCTCAGGGAGAGGGCGGTGTTCACCTCACTCGCAGGAGCGACTCTGCTGGCGTGGGTCGTGGCTGGGGTCGCGGCGGGATGTCCGCAGGGGAGCGTTGTGTCTCCCCTGCTCTGGTGCCTAGTCGTGGAAGGCTCTCGGGAGGGGGGTACGAGGTACAGGGCTATGCGGACGACATTGTCATCATAGTCCGAGAAAAGGTTACACAGTCAGTGTAGGAGCGCATGCAGACAGCACTGAAAGTGGTGAAGAGGTGGACGGTTGGCCAAGGGCTCGGGGTGAGCCCCGAGAAATCAATCGTCATACCGTTTACTAGGACGAGGAAGCAAAAGAGCCACAGAACTCTCACTATATATATATATATATATATATATATATATATATATATATATATATATATATATATATATATATATATATCCCAATGGCCAGAGAGGTAAAATATCTTGGGTCGCATTGGACTCTAAGCTAACCTGGAATGGTCACGTTGGAAAAATACTTTGTAAGGCAGTTATGACCCTAGCCGTCACTAGGCGGCTATATGGAAAAACGTGGGAACTAAAACCTAGTATGGCCCACTGGCTGTACACAAGGGTGGTGAGACCATCGTTAACATACGCGGCACTGGTCTGGTGGCCTAAGGTGAAACAATCCAGTGTCGAACAAAAACTAGGCAAGATCTAAAAGATGGCTTGCCTCGGCATCATAGGGGCGATGATTTCAACCCCAACAGCCGCCATGGAGGTGTTGCTGTATCTCCCCCCCCCCCTCTACACTTAGTTAGCATGGGGAAGGCCAGGTTAGCACTATACAGACTAGCCTGCAATGATAGACTGAAGATCAACCCAGGCTGCAGGGGTCACTGCAAAATTCAGGAGATCGTGAAGGAACCCATGCTTGAAATGAGGTCACACTTCGCGAGCCCGCGAATCTGCAGATAAAACAAGTTTACAGTGGAAATCCCTGACCGCGAGGCATGGCGGGGGGAGACGCCGGGCCCACCACGGGACGCTCTCGTCTGGTTCACCGACGGATACGTCGGAGAGCGTGGGATGGGGGCAGGCGTTTATTCTAAAGGACCGAGGGTAAGTCACAGTATTTCCCTCGGAGCTCATACAACGGTTTTTTAGGCCGAAATGTACGTCATCTTGCACTGCGTGCGAGAGAACAAAAGGAGGAGCTAACCCAACAAGCGGATCCTCATAGCCACAGACAGCCGGGCAGCCCTCAAGGCCCTAAGTAGCCCACGAGTAAATTCCAGGCTGGTAAGTGAATGCCAAGACGAGACTAGCGACCTGGCTCTGCAGAATGAGGTCACCCTAATCTGTGTGCCAAGTCACTCGGGGGTAAAAGGCGATGAAGAAGCTGACAGTCTCGCGAAGAGAGGACCATTAGAACCATTTATAAGACCAGAATCGATCCTGGGCGTGGGAAAGAGCACAGCCAGGGGATCCATTAAGTCCTGGGTCAGAAACGAACACAAGGTGTACTGGACAGGCTGACCAGGGCTCAGACATGGGAAGTCAGTAATTGAGAAACCCAGTTCAAAGACAACTGTGGAGCTGCTAAATCTGAGCAGAGGACAGATCAGAAACCTAACAGGACTGTTGTTGGGACACATGGCTGTCAAAAAACACCTGCATAAAATGGGGCGGTTCGAGGGGGATCTGGCATGCAGACTCTGAGGCGTGAGGGAGGAATTATCCCAGCACATCTTGTGCGAGTCTAAAGCTCTGGACCGCAAAAGACAACTGATCTACGGACAGCCTAGACCGAAGACAAAGCAATATATAATTTCACCCTACCAATTGCTGTGCAGACTAGTTCAAGGCACAGTGATTTTGGAATGGGTGGAGTAGAAAAGACAAAGGGCATGCACAATAAGCCAAAGGCTGCGGTGCTATCGGGGCGGCAAAGACGCGGACGAGCCCTAAGAGAGAGAAAAAAGGTGACCCACTGTTCAGGTACATACAGAACAGATTGCCTTTCCTTGACGTTTTCAATGACAGCGTGCATTCTGTCGCCCTCATTCTGTCGCCCTCATTCTGTGTATGTCCCTTTTCCGGAAATCTGTCCATGATGTCAATTTAAAAATGTCGAGCAGCAAAGGCAAACATCGATGATATCAATCGGTTTCTATTTTGCCCACCGCAGTTGTCCGAATCAAATATTATTCTCTTCACACCTTTGTTCGCTTTTAAGTTTGAAAATTTGCATAGGCAACTAGCAATTTATTAGGACCGCTTTTGGTGTTTGCTCATGCTACACTAACAATAACCTTCATTATTGCTTGTGTCGGAAATCCTGAAATTGTATGTGGAATACTTGCTCTTGTAATAAAAATCGCCAACATTTGATTGTGAGGTAGCTAAAACTTTTTGCATGTCAAAGCAGGCCACGTACACACTTTTATCATGTACTGCAAGATCTTTGTCAGAATGTTTCAAATCTCTGGCTGTGTCCGTGTTCTTCAAATGAGTCTTATATTTTTCAAGCAATTTGTCTTTTTCTGTTTCTGGTGCAATATTATAAACAGAGCAAACTTTACATAGGTCTCTTTTTGGTTTTAAGAAACCAATATTAAATTTTACATTGAAAACGTCACTATACTGGCGAGGAGTAGCCAATCCAGTGATGTTATTTTGCTTGCAGTGTTCAGTGCATAATCGAAACATTTTCTGAATGCTTAACCCTTCCTCGAAGTACATTCTCTTCGAATTTTTTCAAGTGTAGTGAGAAGGTGCCACGGGAAAAAGTTTAGTGTGGTCTTTGATGCTCTCTGTAGTATCTGATTTTAGTTTGTGTGGACTTGTATAATGTTTCCCACGTTTATATTCTTCCAAGCTTGCGCCTTCTTTTACTTTGCCTAATGCAGTAGTAACCCAAGTGTCCGAAATATCAAGAGTTTTAAAAACATAACTTTACAAACACTTTTTTCATCACTGTGAATGGTGAAATAATATTCTCTTGAATGAGTTCTTCGAGATTGCAATTCAGCAGTAACGATGACAATTACTTGTTCCTTGGCCATTTGTCTCACATGGCGGGCGATAAAATCCCGTTGTCTAGTATGATCTTTCAATTGCCAAAGTTCATTGAAGATCAGATCCCTACCCTCCCAATTCATCACAGTAGAGCATTGTAACCTGTACGTATTTTTAAAAGGTTCATCTAGATTACTTGCTTTAATTGTGATTTGTTTTCGATTTATATGTTCAAGTCCACGATCGAATAAAGTTTTTGATCTTTTGTCTATCCATTCACTAACGTTTCTAGCTCGATTTCTATTTACTTTCTTTATGCAACTTATCATGCTTTTATTTTTAGTGACGAGAGACCGAGCTATATTTTCAATATTTTCCGTTGAAGTTTCATTGGTGTATTCGCTTTCTGATGGTTCATAATCTGAATCTATATCAGAGTTGGCATCGAATGGATCCTTATGAACGCTTTGTTATCTAATAATCTGTTTCAGTTCACTTGCTTCACTACTCTTATCACCACCAAAAAGTGGTGAGAAGAGTAGTGAGACAAGTGAACTAGAAAATAGAGAACTATTTTCTAAAGTTATAATAATGATAAAATTTCAAATTATTTATAAGTTTACAGTATTTCTACCAACCTGTTGAAGAGCACCCAGGTAGAACAGCAGGTTCAATATCAATTGCGTACTCACTTTGGTCTTCAGTTATTCGTTCCTATTCACAATTCTCTCTAGCATTATTTTTTTTCAGCACATCTGTTTTCCGAGAAAGAAATAATAACACATGTTAGTTTTCCGATAGTTTAGGAGTAATAATACTAACCTGTATAGCACTCAGGTAGAACGTCACTTTCAGCATTATTATAAGACCCCTTTGCCAACTTTAAGATTAAATTAAAGCCAGAACTTTTGGAGCACGTTTTGTTAGTCAAAACAGGTATCGTAATTTCTCATCATAACCTCAAAGCGACGACGAAAACTGCCGTAACTCTAGCTACAACTGACGCTTCCTACTTCAACACCAACGAAGGCTCATTTTGAGTTACTACAACGATTGTATTCGATGGGATGACGCCAACAAATCTGAGATGCTATATACACCAATAGTGTAATATTGTTTCAAGGATAATTGGTTTATGAGATACGATACACTTCCAGGAAACGTTACGGCCAAATATAACGTTTGGCATATGTAACTCAAAAAGTGAGAAAATTGAGTTACTGTAGTCTTCGTTGGACGTATCAAAATGCAGAAATTTTACTTGATAATTTCGAAAGCATTTGTAAGAATGTAGAGCAATATAATATTTTACACATATAAGCTTTGCACATTTGCCGCAAAAACCACAACGACCTTGCATTTCCTTCTTATCTACAATATGATCTATTCTGTCATATTTCACTTCATCTAAAACAACCCTAGGAGTTTTTGGTTTTGGCCCATGAAGAAGAATAGCAAGCACAACTCGACGTATAAACTATTGAGGAGTTGGTAGGTGAAGAAGAATTTGAACACTTGCACTAAATTTTGTTTGTTTTCCTTGGTTCATTAATTTTTTCCATTACACGTGCGTTTCCATTTTTTTACGCAAATAATGCTATTTATGAATTATGTTTCAAACTTTATCACACTGTACATGGAGCATTTCGGATTGTTTGAAATACCGCTTATATATATATATATATATATATATATATATATATATATATATATATATATATATATATATATATATATATATATATATATAATTAGAAAAAAGTTGCGCAATGAAGAAGCAGCGTCCGCGAAAATCAACTATCTTTGTGGGTTTCTTATATTTTAGAAAAAAACTTATTCTTTTTATTTTTGTGTTTATTTTTTAATCGAAAAAATATCGAAAAACAAAAAGCAGTTTATTATTTCCACTTGTTAAGCTCTACGGCCAAAGTTAACACATTTTGATTTCAACATTTAGTTTCGGAGAAACCATCATCCACTTAAGTTTTTTAAATACCGTCCTGGATTTGTCAAGTTTTATTTCGGAGCCTTTTTTATTCTGTTTTCAACAACATATGATAATTCTTTTATTGAGTTTTGAACTGCAACTTGCTATTATTTTAAAATTATGTTAATACGGCCCTGCTTGACTAATGTTCAACTTGGGTATTTAGCGAATGACATTCTCCAATTATGGACAAAAACTACAGTTGACGATAGTAAATAAATACAATCCTCGATTATTAAATCCGACTCTGACGCCCCTTTCTCTTCGGCTTTCAATAACACTTTTTATTGAATATTAGCCTACGATTTTCTATTATGATTATTGATCTATGTTAACACGACCCGGCTCTACGCCAATTTTCAACTTACGAATTCAGTGGAATTCATTTTTTGTTGGTAGTCATTCTTAAAAACGTGGGGCACCCTGTATATATGTTATATATATATATATATATATATATATATATATATATATATATATATATATATATATATATATATATATATATATATATAGTTGGCATAATTAAAATATGGTAGAAATGTCAAAAACATGGGTTTATTTAGAATTAAGAATTTTAATGAACAATAAAATGGTAAACATTATTGAAAGATATGCCTTTTTGCCAATAATTGCTCAAAATGTCCGCCCCTAACTTCGATAAATTTATCAACGCGGTTAATAAAAATAGTATTATTTTAAAATAAAAATTCTTATCGCGAAATGACTCAGCAGCATTTACATACAGCTTTCTGTCGTAGTTCTTCCCGGGTATTTCTAGTTTCTCTATTTCATGTAACCCCATGAACAAAAATCGATAGGGTTAAAATCAGCGCTACTACAGGCCATGACATTCGACTCCCACGACCAATCCAATGATTCGGAAAAATGATGCTGTAGGAACTCTAAACACAAGTCACCGTTCCAATTCGAAGGAAGCTCATGTAGACCCAAAATGTAGTTTCCTATACTTCCACATCAAACATTTTCCTTCAATTCTGGTTGAAAGTGACGCTCAGTTGCTACGCAAGGGTTTTCATTATCTTATATGTGCTTGTTTCTAAAATTGAAAACGCCTCGGCGAATAAACGTGGCTTCAGCGGTAAACAGCACATTGTTTAAGAATTCAGGGTGAAAGTTTTGCTGAGCGCACATAAAATGGGCAAACTGTAATCTACCTGTTGGGTGTCCTAGTAAAAGATTTTGTACGGGTGTAAAATGGTAGGGATACAAATTTTCCTCATGAAAGATTTTCAGGACTGTTTTACTTACGCCGATGGTTCTAGCTATTTGTCTACTATTAACTTGTGGATTTTCTGCCACCCCAGTTAAAATTTATTCTTCTTGGTTTACTGTAATACGTCTTATGTTTCCCAAAGTTCTTATAATAGGTTTCGATTTGGCTGCCTTCTATTTGAATATAACCCTAAATACCTACGAAATGCTCTACGCCCAATAACCTGATTGCGCATAAACGCAGACCATATCGTGCATTTCTACATTTGAAAACAAATTATGTCTCGGTATTCTATCTCACTTTTATGTATGAAGCTGTTTGAGATAAAAGTGTCATGGTAGCTTTCATGTGTTTTGTTAAAGACTCTAAATTAGCTAAGTTTATATAGCTCTTCGTAAAAATATGATATTTTGAAAATAGGACTGTTCCAATAAATATTGTACTAGTGGCAATATACTATATAGTCTGAAGGGATAGTACTAAATAAACTTAGCAGGGTAATGTGTAATCAGAGAGATAAAAGTAAGTTCATTTGTGTCTTTCCTTGTGTTAACCTATTTTGACCGCAGCCTCTCCAGTGTGTTAAATGACAGGCTCCATTGGTGTGAAAAGTGTCCCTGTGTTTCTCCTGCAGCAACTTATAGCGTAGATATGTGCATGTGTATGTATGGATGCGTATGTGCACATGAAAAAATAATGTGCATTTGCTGTCCTGCACCTAGTGTTAAGTACTGGACGTATAAATCCTGTTGACGTGAGTGCGTGTACATGAGTGTATTTGCGCTCGCGTATGTGTGTGAGTGGATATGTATGTAAGTTTTAATTTCAATATCTATTTTTATTTATCTAACATTCAATTTATAGGGAGATAAAAGAAATAAGTTGGAAGAGCTTATTAGATTAGCATTCTTAAGACAGGTTTTGCAATTGTGAAAAACAAGGTAAAAAGCATTTTTGTTCATTTTAAACATTGACAGTGACGTACTGTCTGACAGTTTTCAAAGTCAAAACTCGAACAAAAAAAAAAAAAAACTTTTATAGGCATAAAACTTAAATTGTAGACTAAGATGATATTTTAATTAGGAACGAATAATACTAAATCGAAAGTAGCATACAAATGACAGCATTAAGACAAGTGGAAAACGTCAATATTTGATTTTAGTCCAAAACATACGTAAAAAGCCTGGACGCAGCAAGTGCGTTATGGTAGTGAATTTTCATAGAAATGATCTGGCACAAAATATTTTATTATAACTTTTTTTTCTTGTAACATAGAAATCTAAATTTTGGTGTATAGTTTACTTTTTATATCGTAAACCTACCTACCAAATTTGGTTATCATAGATTTTTTATTTTTTAAGATAAAATTTTTTTTCAAATGAAAACTCAAAATTTTCCCGGAAAACTTAGTCAGATTTTTTTGATTAACGAACTTGTCAAAGTCATTTACAAAAGGAAGGTACATGGCAAATTTTATCAAAATCGGCCTATTATTCTTTGAGATAAAATTTTTTTTCGAATGAAAACTCAAAATTTTCCCGGAAAACCTCGTCCGATTTTCCTGACTAACAAACTTGTCAAAGCCATTTACAAGAGAAAGGTACATGCCAAATTTTATTAAAATCGGCTTATTACTTTTTGAGATAAGAATTTTTTTCGAATGAAAACTCAAAATTTTCCCGGAAACCCTCGTCAGATTTTCCTGAATAACGAACTTATCCAAGCCATTTACAAAAGAAAGGTACATGCCAAATTTTATCAAAATCGGCCCATTATTTTTTGAGTTATCGGTGTGATACATATATATATATATATATATATATATATATATATATATATATATATATATATATATATATATATATATAAATTGAAACTGACCCCGGATATGGGTTCTAGGGGTCCTAGATCGCGCTCATTTGAAGAAATTTTTTCAAAATTCGAAAGTCGAGATCTCCTCATTAGTGAATTTTTTCTAAGAAAATTCACTAAAAATTCTATCGCTAAATGAATAATATGTAATTTGTATTTTAATGCAACAACACTGAAAGTTTGAAAGCTGAATATCTAGAAAACGGTGCGAGACAGCGGCTAAGGTATATGTTTTTTATGTAAAAATAGATCTGGACGCAGCAAGTGCGTTATGGTAGTGAATTTTCATAAAACTATTTTTTAATAGCAATAATGTGTGTTTTTTTAAGAAAGCAGGCATCAAATTTGGTTACCAGTATAATCTATATAGTAAAAACAATGTGCCATGTTTCATCAAAATAACTTTATTGTTTGAAAATGTACAAAAATTTCCGAAAGTAAACTTAAAGTGTTCCCGAAAAAATTCGTTTCTTGGTCAACCTTATAGGTTAATAGCAAATTGAGCTATTCAAATATTAAGCATTTGATCAAAATTCGCTACCATAACGCACTTACTGCGTCCAGAATTTTTTTTCTTACAAACATGCATTATATTTCGATGGAAAATGCAAAAATGCAATAACATAAGACGTGTTTGATTAAAAAAAAAAGAAAATTTGTATCACCAACGACTTATGGGCCAGCCTGTGATTGTAGAAATAATTTTTTAAGATGTAGCTCAAGACACCCTATAATTAATATATACAATTTTTTTTAATGTTGTATAATAACAGATATATTGAACTTTATTGATTTTTTTACGAAAATTCTACAACAATTATATACTATTAAAGGATAAACTCTATAGCTAAGGCTACTGCCAAGCGTCAGAAAGGGTCTATTTGAAATGAATTTTCTGGAAACATTTTATTAAAATGAAGGACAATGACGGTTGAAACTAAGACTTCAGGGTTTGTAAAACATTCTTCTTGAGACACTTTATTTCCATAGCCCGTATTAGATTCAAGTTCTTTTCCTAAATGTTGCCAATTTTGACGTTTAAATCGCAACTTTGACGTTTTGTGAAAAACCTCAATTTATGTTTCTTTAAATGCCTATAACTTTTTTTTCTTTTGACATATAGAGCTAAATTTTGGTATGTAGCTTACCTATAATGATGTAAACCCGCATACCAAATTTGGTTGTCCTTACTTTGTTAATTCCGGAGATATAAATTTTTTTTGAAAGAAAACACAAAATTTTCCGGGAAAACCTGGACCGATTTTCCTGGCTAACGAACTTATCCAAGCCATTTGCAAAAGGAAGGTATTCACCAAATTTGATCAAAATCGGCCCATTATTTTTTGAGTTATGGGTGTGATACATATATATATATATATATATATATATATATATATATATATATATATATATATATATATATATATATATATATATATATATATATATATATATATATATATATATATATATATATATATATATATATATATATATATATATATATATATAAACATATAAAAATTTTAACTGACCCCGGAAATGTGTTCTGGGGGGCCTAATTAGCGCTCATTTGAAGAAATTTTTTAAAAATTCAAAAGTCGGGGTCTCCTCATTAGTGAATTTTTTTTAAGAAAATTCACTAAAAAGCTGTAAAATCAGTATTTGATACCAACAATGAGGTTTCTTAAAGTATAAAAAGTTGAGTCGTTTTTAGCACATTCAATCTACCACCGCTAGCGCTTTCTATGAACTATAACCAAATTGCAAACAGATTTCTGTTCCTCGACCCAAAGAAAAAACAAAATCCACAAATTTTGTATGAACATTAGCATTTCTCAAGAAATAGTTTGAAAAAAAAAACTAAAATATTATTTCCCATTTCACATCCTGTATAACTATCAAGTTTTGGGCTAAACTAGGTTCGGCTAGTTCGAAATATTTTTACCTTAGGAACCTACTCATTAATTTTGACTTATTTCCTCTGGACCACTTGTATAATAAATACTGTGAAATTTTGTTCTAGGTTTACTGCTCTGGGTGGTCATTCGTGTTTACGAGCTAATACAGTTTGGTAAAATCTCAACTTTATTATTGCACCTACACAATGTTTTTGTATTCTTGTTTGCATTTGGAATACAGGATGTCGAGACCAGAGCTAACGATTTTAAAACGTGTAAGGAATTAATTGATGCATGTAAAACATCAGGTCTCGTCCCTAGCAATAAATGTGCTTCATTGATTTGTAAAGCTATTAAAGCTTGTTGTGGTAAGTAGATACACTTAATAGTGTTAATTATAAATACATAAGATGCAGTGGCGTCTCCTGACCAAAATGTTCGGGTGTGCGGTAACGAGTTGCTGTTAGTGGTGGTTTTAAAAATTATTAACACTAAATGTACATATATATATATATATATATATATATATATATATATATATATATATATATATATATATATATATATATTCGACCTATATGGGAATGATACGTAGATAAATAAATTAATTTCCCACTGCAACACTAACAAATTAAAAAGTCACTTAAAACTTTAAAACACGAAAAGAACATGGAATTATTATCAAGCTCTTCTCTTCACACAAATTTGTGTTAGCGTTAGCACTGTCCGGAACGGGGTGAAAACTGTAAACATTAAAAGTAGTTCAATGTTAATATGGTACTAAATAATAAAATGTGTAAAAATCCTGGATGCAGCAAGTGCGTTATGGTAGTGAATTTTCATAGAAATGATCTGGCACAAAATATTTTATTATAACTTTTTTATCTTGCAACATAGAAATCTAAATTTTGGTGTATAGTTTAATTTTTATATCGTAAACCTACCAAATTTGGTTATCTTATCTTTTTTATTTTTTGAGATACAAATTTTTTTCGAATAAAAACTCAAAATTTTCCCGGAAAACCTCGTCCGATTTTCCTGACTAACGAAATTATCCAATACATTTACAGAAGGAAGGTACATGCCAAATTTTATCAAAATCGGCCAATTATATTTTGAGTTATCGGTGTGATACCTATGTATATATATATATATATATATATATATATATATATATATATATATATATATATATATATATATATATATATACAGGGTCATTGATGGTCGATGGTAGGTTAGACGTTTATGGAAAACGGGACATACGATTAATCTGAAAATTTGGATGCTGCCATAAATGGACACGACCTGTCTTTTTAAAATATTTTTATTTTGGCGGTGTTGCCGCTTCTACTCAAAAGGAGTAACAATTTTCTTATTTTAAATGGGACATCCTGTATATTATTTTGTTTTTAGAATTGAATTTTCTTTATGATCATTTTTTTCTTAATAGCTTCCTATACCCATCTACACCGGTTTTCGAGATAATACTTATTTAATTATTTTTTTCTCATAAAAATGGTACCACTAAAATTTTAATTTAGCTGCTATTTGAAACCATAGAAGACTGACATTTTGGGCACAGTTTGCGAAAGCCTGGTATTTAATAGCTTTATAAATAAATTAATTTAATTTTATACAGGGCGGTTTAAAATTTATGATTTTAACGTGACACACAAAAAAAAAGACAAAACTTTATTTTTTCAAATAGGACATCCTGTATATTAAGGACAATTATATTTCCTCCAAATTTATGTAGCACAGTGGTATACCTAACTGGTCAAGTTTTCGAAATAATCGCAATAATTACTAAAAATCACATGATCTTCATATAATTTGAATTAGTTGGTCATGGAACGCCCAGTGATTTGACAATTGCTTAATTGTTTACTGTGTTTGACAGACGCCGAAGTTTTAAGTTTCGTTTGCTATTTTCCACTTAATATTTATTTGAAAACAAGTTAGATGGAGCGAAATAGTTACTCAAATGAAGTTTTGATGACACTATTTATTCTTCATGGACAATGTGACAAAATTGTAGCAATAACATGTAGAAAATTCAATGAAATGTATCCTGAAATGCAACCAATGAACGAAAGAAAGTTTATGCGAATACAAGATCATTTTATCAATTATGGTTCAAAACTTGGGGCAACTCGAAGTTTGCCAAGGCCTGTAACGTCGAATGAAGAAAATATAGTGAACGTTTTAGCCTATTTTCACGCATATCCACAAACTTCCATCCAAAGTGCAGCATATGATTTAGGCGTAACTTATTATGCGGTGCAAAAGATTCTGGCCAATCACAATATGCATCTTTTTAAATGTATAACACTTCAACACCTGAAACCAGATGATTACCAACGTCGCATTCAACATTGTGAGACACTCCTAACACGCATTGAAGAGGATCCTCACTTTTTGACAAAAATAATATTAACAGACGAAGCCAAGTTTTCGAGAGAAGGCATTATCAATAAAAGGAATCTACATTTTTGGGCCGATCAAAATCCACGCATGGTCAAGCAGAGGGCTTTCAAGAAAAATTTAGTTTTAATGTTTTTTGCCTCTTAAAAGACAACCAAATAAGATTTTTCATTTACAATGAGCCATTAAATAGCCATCAATACCTCCACATTTTAAGGACAGTAGTATCAAATTGTTTGGAAAATTTAACATTAGAAGATTTTCGTACTTGTTGGTTCCAGTTGGACGGAGCACCCGCACATTGCACGCAAGAGGTAACGCGTGAGCTGTTTCAGATATTTGATGACTACTGGTTTAGGCATTTGGGCCCATGGGATTGGCCTGCAAGGTACCTTTGGGGTACTTTAAAACAAAAGGTATACCAGACACCGGTGAATACTAAAGAGGAGCTACGTCAACGTGTGGCCAATTGCATCGACCAACTAGATGCTAATGAAATACATAAAGCGACAACTGATGGTGTACATCGCCGGATTTTGAAGAGCTTAGAAGTCAATGGGGGATATTTAGAGAATTTGTTGTAAAATGTTTAGAATCTAATATTAAATAACAATTGAAAAAATTATCTGGTATTCGCATAATCTTTCTTTCGCTCATTGGTTGCAATTCATGATACATTTCATTGAATTTCTTACATGTTCTTGCTACAATTCTGTCACATTGTCCATGAAGAATAAATAGTGTCATCAAAACTTCATTTGAGTAATTATTTCGCTCTATCTTAACTTGTTTTCAAATAAATATTAAGTGGAAAATCGCAAATGAATCTTAAAAGTGCGGCGTCTGTCAAACACAGTAAATAATTAAGCTATTGTCAAATCAGATGGCGTTGCATGACCAACTAATACAAATTATGTAAAGATAATGTGTTTTTCATTACTTATTGCGATTATTTCGAAAACTTGACGAGCTAGGTATACCACTATGCTACATCATTTTGGAGAAAATTTAATTTCCTTTCAGAATTTTAAATAATATACAGGGTGTCTTATTTGAAAAAATAAGGTTTTGGTCTTTTTTGTGTGTCACGTTAAAATCATCAATTTTAAACCATCCTGTATAACAGGAAATGAATTTATTTAGGTAACTATTAAATACTAGGCTTTCCAAACTGTGAATAAAATTTCAGCCTTCTATGGGTTCAAATAGCAGCTAAATTGAAATTTTAGTGGGACCATTTTTGTGAGAAAAAAATAATTAAATAAGTATTATCTCGAAAACCGATGTAGATAGGTATAGGAAGCTATTAAGAAAAAATGATGGTAAAGAAATTACAATTCTAAAAACAAAATAATATACAGGATGTCCCATTAAAAATAAGAAAGTTGTTACTACTTTTGAATAGAAGCGGCAACACCGCCAAAATAAAAATATTTTAGAAAGACAGGTCGTGCCTATTTATGGCAGTATGCAAATTTTTACAATAATTCTATGTCCCGTTTTCCATAAACGTCTAACCTACCATCGACCATCAATGACCCTGTATATATATATATATATATATATATATATATATATATATATATATATATATATATATATATATATAGTTTATAGTTTATTGTTATATAAATAGTACAAAGCATCTTACAAATAAGTCTAAACTTGTGACTGCAAATGATGCAATTTTGACTAAATTTTAATCTAAATGTCAATTGTTCTAAAGTTCTGTCATCTGATTTCTAATCTCCAAAATTACCTCACCTCATTATGTACCATTACAATTTCTAGAAATATGGATGGTACTTGAAATCAGTTTCTTTATTTTAATCAAAAATTTCTATATTTTAAAACTTGACTCAAATTAAATTCTTATATATAAAAATTGAAACTGACCCCGGATATGGGTTCTAGGGGTCCTAGTTCGCGCTCATTTGCAAACAATTTTTCAAAATTCAAAAGTCGAGATCTCCCCATTAGTGAATTTTTTCTACGAAAATTTACTAAAATGTATTATAGTCTTTGATTCTAGAATACTGTGGTCCAGGCAAGCGCAGTTGTAATGTTTGTAAATAATGCTATCACAACGTTTGTTAAACCGGCGTTCCATTCATTTGTCTTGAGCGGTATTTTTACCGCTCACTGCAGTGTTAAAACGAATGGTATTTCCTTACTATTTTAAACACATGGGTGGGGGACTTTATTGTATACCAATACAGCTCTGTCGAGTGAAGTTGTTCGGAAATAACAACGCACACCTAACCCGAATTCATTCCCAGTTGCTATTGACTAGTGATGGGAAAAACTGTTATATTGCTTTAACAGGTCGCACCTGTTACTGTTATTTAGAAATAACAGTTAAATATAACAGGTTGAAAATAACAGTATGAACTATGAATTATTAAGAATTCCACGTAGACCTAGTAACAGTAGCTGAACCCGTCCGGTGGTGTAGTTGGGTAATGTTTAAAATAAAAAATATTCTTGTATTATGTTTAAAACAATTAATAACTTTTTTATTAAAAAAATGATGGAGGTTTTTTTTGGGTATACATCACTAATAATAATTTGGTAAAAAATTCAACAATGCAGAATTTCTTTCGAATTTTCTTAACTAATTAGGTATTAGTTAAGCATTGAGCTTGAAAACCTCTATAGCCATCTTTTCCTTGAAAATGAGAGCTATATGAAATAAATGAATTATTGTAAGCAAAAAATAAAATAAATAATTTTAAAAAAATTAAAACTAATTTTTTTCTCTCTACCTATAGGGCGAAGTGTGTCTGGTTTCAACTATACCGGGTACAGGGAATATTTTTATAATTTCATTAAAATTGGTACTGTTTCTGAGATTTTTTAAGTTTCAGGGATTTTTTATTTTGCAGTAGTAATAAAAAAAAAGATGTTTAAAATCGGACCTATTTCTTAGATTTCCAAAGTGAAAAGTAAAAAGGAATATTGATTTATTAGTTACATAAGGCAAAGAAGAATGAGCAAAAAACTACCTAATATAATATAATACCTAAGGACTCACGTTAAAGCATAACTGTACGTTTGTATACATATCAGTTTTTTCTTAAAACAAAAATGCCATCAGCATATCGAGTTATCTAATGAAGATTGAGTTTACGTCAACGCCTATGTGATTATTTTTTTACATACGCGGTGACCTGATTTTATTTTTACAGTGATATAGTTCGTTTTTAATAATTTTCACTTGCTACATATACAGCTTTTTTATTTACATTTTTCATATTTTGTGTTTGTTTATAAATTGTAAATATATGTGTGTGTCTTGTGTGAATCAACAACCTGTCAAAATTTAAGAGTTTCATTGTACCGACGACCCTACGTTCCCAAAGCTGTGAGCACACTAGTATAAAGTAGTATGTTATGAAGTAAAGTCCGCTCTATACTCTATACCCCATTCCCAGTCTCATGTCCATTCATCCTGTTATAACAGTTGCGGATGAAAACAGTATTATGTTATGAAGTAAAGTCCGCTCTATACCCCATTCCCAGTCTCATGTCCATTCATCCTGTTATAACTGTTGCGGATGAAAACAGAAGCTGCTTCATCGTAGCAGTGCAACAGAAACAGATACGACAACAGAAACAGATACGACTCACTGCGCAACAGCATTCCCTCCACTGTACCTGTTATTTGTATATATCCATAACAGGTTGTTACTGCTGCGGCTCGACAACAGTTAAAATATAACAGACTGTTAAATAACAACCCATCACTACTATTGACCTACTCATATTTCCGAATGAAGACGTGGTGCCGACTTCATTCCAAGTCACTATTAACCGACTATTTATGAAATCAAATAAGTAAATTAAATCGATTGTCATAACACATGTAGTGTATTAAGACTAAGGAAAAAAGAAATAAAACATATTTAACTGTGCACATTTTAATTATATTTTAGGGTGTGCGGCGCACACCTAGGTCACTAGGAGAAATCGCCACTGATAAGATGTTCTAAATGTGCGGCAGCATACACGCGGATACACGATAAACGTCTAAAATATAGTCGATTCATATCACCTGGACAGTATACGGCTGGAAAAAGTTGAGAGATGCAGGCAAAATAAATTACAAGTGCTTTCATATACAAATTAAAGGTTATTAATACATTAAGTTTGTTATTAAGATGTAAATAATTTTGAGTACAATCTATAAAGCAAATTTGTTGTTACAGGGTGTTTAAATCTTAGGTCGCTGTTATCAAAAAATTCACTTACATACATCAGATCAGCATTTTTTAACGATAATTTCGGCAGTTGGAATGTCTCGGCAGAACGGCAAGAGATGCTAGAGCTGATTTTTTTTCTTGTGATTATCAAAGTACCAGATCAATACTTGCTAACTTCCTAATGATGATGACCCTTAGCATTTGGTAAAAATTGGCTGGGGGTTTAAGACACAATAATGCACAACACAAACAATTTATTTCACTTCTATTTGAAACCTCAACAATGTGTCGAATATTTAAATTAAAATTTTGAAATGCAAACCATTTTATGTACATGACAACAATACAGAAGCAAGCAGGAGATGGAAATAAATACATAAATATTCTGGTATAGTGAGCCCGTAGTTTTTATTATCAATCAGCCTTAAAATGTTGCAAATAACGATTTTTACACATTTTTCAGGCCCAATATACATATAGCGTTACCTCTTGCTTGTAACCTGATATATATATATATATATATATATATATATATATATATATATATATATATATATATATATATATATATATATATATTGATATGATTATACCCACTGAACAAGGTAATATTGCATTAACATTGCAGAATCTTTTCCAAAGCAAGTGTAAGTTTGAAAGATTACTCGCAGAAAGCCCCCTGCAAGTTTGTTGAAAATGGAAAATCTTCCCCCCCAGTGACTTTACATATGTAAGTGTTTCTTTTGTAACGTTACTGTTTGTAACGTTACTGCAAGTTTACTGTAGTGAGCTGTTACAAACTTTCTTTATACTTACACATGTTACCTTACAGCAGGCTTCAATTTTAAAAGGACCTAGCAAAGTTGTAAAATTTAAACTTACATTTGCAATTTATCTGCAATTGTATATACTATACATACAGTGCAAGTTTGTAACTTGGAATAATTCCAATTAATCTACTTTAGCTTTTTTTTAAATGCTCGGAGTCAGATAATATTCTCAATTATAATCTTTTCAAAAATGTATTATACAATTTGTGTCAAATGTCATTGATAATTTTAGTAAATGACAACCTTAGCTTTTTGTTGACTATTTTTAAAGTACACATCAAGCGATACAAAACCAGCAAATTTGTTTGTATCTCAAAATCAAATTAATCGAATCTGGTCTAATTTTCACAGGTTGACAGATGTTGTTTGGGGCTTCTGACTGGTAGACAATAACAAAATTTGCGCTTACTTGCTACAAGATACAGGGTGGAATATAAGTAGATGTTTTTTCAGCAACATTTTAATCGATGGCCGTTAGTCTGCTATGAGAGTTATATATATATATATATATATATATATATATATATATATATATATATATATATATATATATATATATATATATATATATTAGAGGTGTGCGAAGCTTCGAAATTCCGAACCGAACCCGAACTCGAACCGAACCTTCGGTTCGAAAATATGTTCGCACTAGCGATGTTGAAATAGTTCGAAGTTCGAAATATGTTATTCTTCAAAATAGTTCGAAGTTCGTTGCTCAAAAATACTTCGAAATTTCACTTTACAGGCATTGAATGTTGCCAAAGGTAGCGAAGTTGCGGCCCCTTTAACTCTTTAGCGGCGCTTTAAACTCGTTATCGGTGTCATTGAGTCGATAGCGTAATTTCAGGAGATTTCACTCATGCATATTTTTGAAAGTAGATGGGACACATTGATACACGACGAAGCCCTTTAGCAGTCACAGAATTACTTTTCTTGTATATCCTAGCCTCCCATCACCAATTTCAATAACAACATTATGATGGCAGTGTTCAAAGGCGATCGGTAACGTAAATGTTCGGAATTTGAGGATAATTACAGATTGGCTTTGGAAAACACTGGTTTCAACATTCTTTATTACACAGTGAGTCAAAACAGTTAAATATTCACAATCAGGAGACAGTTCAAACTTGTAAGTGGTTATTTTATACATATCGTGCTCAGTTTGAACCCTCTCAATCTGTTTGCTAAAACGGCCTAGCCAATACCAAACAACAACATATTTATAATTGAGCTTATCTATAGATCTAGAAATCTAAAAAAGTTTCAAATATTTTGTGTTTTTGATTTAACGTTGCCCCATCTCCACAACGATCAGAACCGGAAGGCATTTTCACCCAATCAACCTGCAAATTTATTGAATCCTTCCTTTTTGTAAAAAGAGTTGGAATCTTTTACATATCATATATTATATGTTACAATATTCCAAAATTTTGTATGTAAGGAAATGATATATGAGTACTGAAGAATTTTTGGTAGTTCGATGTTCGATTTTGAATTTCTAAGAAGTTCAAAGTTCGAATGTGAACCTTAGACATACTATTTCAGAGGTTCGAAGTTCGAGGCTACATATTTGCTTGGGTTCGTTCATAGTTCGGTTCGAACAAAACATGGATTCGCACACCTCTAATATATATATATATATATATATATATATATATATATATATATATATATATATATATATATATATTTGGTATGCAATTTAGAAATACACCTTGATACCTTGATAACTTGAGACGTTTTCAAGATTTTATTGCTATCGCAGCCCACTACGTTTTTATAATAAATTTTGTATTTTAGGTCAAATCCACCCTAAGTGAAAATGCAAGCAATGCCCATTAGTCGATGAGGCGGATTTTGTTCGCTTTTGGTATTCAGTGCTGAATATTATCTCTATACCTCAGGACTTTCCCGAGATTTTGTTGATATCGCGTTCCACCCTGTTGCTGCATCACTTTTGTCTTTGAGGTCAAATTAGACTCCTAACCACATTGTTTTTTCGTAAAACGCGGACTTCAATAGTCAAGGGGTTGGGTTAGGTGATTTTTTTGTATGCAATTCAGAAGAACACCTTAATATCTCGGGACGTTTTCGAGATTTCAGTAATATCGCAGACCACTACGTTTTTATAATCAATTCTGCATTTTAGGTCAAATCCACCATAACTAAAAATGCAAGCAAACCCCATTGGTCAATGAGGCGAATTATGATTGCCTTTGGTATTTAGTGCTGAAGAATATCTCTATACCTCGGGACCTTCTCTAAATTTGGTTGTCTGTAAGATGACTCAGGTACAAATTCTGTACGGCGGCACCTGACGTACAGAATTTGTACTGGAGTCATCTTACAGGCCAAGTTCCTTTTTTCGTCGTAGATGTGAGGAGCTTGTACATCTCACGTTTTGTTTTAGTTTTGGCTACGTTAAGCCAATTAATTTAGATATGTTTTGATTATTTCTGGTATAACACACTGATGAGCTCAAATAAGAGCGAAACTGTATGTGTTTCCAGTAATAATCTTGATATATCTATTTTTAAATTATTCTTATATATATATATATATATATATATATATATATATATATATATATATATATATATATATATATATATATATATATATATATTCGCGTATGGTATTCGAAAATTCGAACATATCTCGCATAAATTAATGAAGCGAAGTGGCGTAATATGCGTAATGGTTTCACGCTGAGAGCAGCGACTTTGTCCCCTTATATTATTGTGTGTAGAGTCCCAACACGTTTAAACCTATCAGATATACGCTATATACAATGGTCTTAATGAGAGTATTAAGAGCTGTTCTGTGCATTCCTTTGAAAATAAACTGTCTGTGATTGATTATACGTGGTGTTTAGGCAGGCTGCTGGGTTGGTTGTTGCCAGTTTTACATAACGCGGTAGAGCAGGGGATGATTTTGCATCCGTCTGAACTTCGCCCAATTCACAGTTTTTTTTTTAATTTTAATTTTAATTATGCACATGGACCTGTGTTTTTGTTAAGCATGATTTATTGTTGTATTTATATTTTTTTCTTTTTAATTGTGCTCTTGAGTATTGTATTATTTACTGTGTGAATAAAGGCTACATTATATATACAGAGTGTTTCTAAATTGATGCGAAAAATTTTACAGGGTGATTCTTTGGCGAAAAATATGGGGTGTCTTTTTTATAAAGTTTTTCTTGAAACCCCTTCTCCTCCAAGTTACAGCCCTTTGAAATTTTGGCAAAAAAAGTTTTCATTAAATTTCTCCGTTATGAAATAATTTTAAAAAACGAAATTTTGCAGATGCATAAGGCTAACAAAATGACAGTTTTAAATGAATTTTGTAACCCTATAATGTTATCACAAGGTGAAAAAAACTACCCTTACATTATTTTTTATCAGTACTTTTTATTGTGTGTACCGTTTTCTATTAAAGAAAATGATTTAGAAAGAAGGATTCATTTAGTAACTTTTTTATGTCTTGAAATTTTCTCACAAAATTGTTAGTTTCATCACAAAAAAAAATATTTGCTGAAAAATCCAGTACGTGGTAGGCTGTCAAAAAACGTCATAATTACACTAATATTAATTGTTGTGGTTGTTGTCAATCTATCCAGAATTTTTTAAACACTTAGAACAAATAAGTTAATAAAATGGTAAATTATACCAATTCCGAAATGGCAGATATGCATTTTGAATATGGTCGTGCTAATGGCAATGGATTAAGAGCACAGCGCTTCTACACTGGGTTATATCCAAATAGAACTGTACGCCATCACAGCGTATTCGCACGCATTCATCAACGTCTGCAAGAAGAAGGAAAAATTTTAAGAAGTGCCGCCGATTGCGGGAGTTGTAGAGAAGTAAGAACTGTAGCACTTGAAGAGGCTATCCTCAATTTAATTGAATAATCTCCTGGTACAAGTACAAGAATAATCGTTCAAGTATTAAATGTCAGCTATTCCACGGTATTTAGAATTTTAAAAGAACAACTACTGTATCCCTACCATATCCAACGAGTTCAAGCGCTCTTACCTCGTTTAATTTTTTGTCAATGGATGCTTCAAATGATCACGCAAATTCCACAGTTCTTATCTCGTATTTTATTTACTGATGAGGCCAACTTTTCACGAGAATCTATTAGAAATTTTGATAATAACCACATGTGGTCTGAAGAAAACCCACACAAAATTACGGAATATCATTTTCAACACCAGTTTTCATTAAATGTATGGCTTGCTGTCATTGGTGATGACTTAATTGGACCATATTTTCCTCCGATAAGACTAAATGGAGAAGTGTACTGTCACCTACTCAAAGAAGAGTTTGCACTACTTGAAAATATTCCTTTAGAAATTAGACAACAAATGTGGTACATGCACGACGGGGCTGCGGCTCATTTTAGTATCACGCTCGTGATGCGAAGTTTACCCAAATCGTTGGATAGGTCGAGGAGGCCCACAAAATTGGCCTGCCCGATCTCCTGAAATGAATCCGTTGGATTTTTGCCTGTGGGGCTTTCTGAAAACCTTAGTTTATTCAAGTCCTGTTGAAAACATCGATGACCTCAGAAATCGTATTATCGCATCATGTGATATTATAAGAAACACACCCGGTATTTTTCATAGAATACGAAGTTCAATGAGAAACAGACTAGAGTCATGCGTTCTCTCCGAAGGGGGGCATTTTCAACATTTATTATGATGATACGTACTGACATTTTGTTAATACTTCTTTTCGTTTCTTAGTTTGTTAATTATTAATTATAAAATAGTGGTACAATAGTTGTTGTTTCTTATTATGAATTTTTGGAAATTAGTAAAAGCCAGAACAAAACATATTAGTGTAATTATGACGTTATTTGACAGCCTACCACGTACTTGACTTTTTAGCAAATAATAACCACTCTGTAAATTCATGTGACAGCAACCTAAGTAATATTTTATTTTTTTGTGATGAAACTAAAATGCTAAATGAATCCTTCTTTCCAAATCTTTTTTTTTAATAGAAAACGGCACACACAATAAAAAGTACTGATAAAAAATAATGTAAGGGTAGGTTTTTTCACCGTCTTGTGATAACATTATAGGGTTACAAAATCCATTTAAAACTGTCATTTTGTTAGCCTTATGCATCTGCAAAATTTCATTTTTTAAATTATTTCATAACGGACAAATTTAATGAAAACTTTTTTTGCCAAAATTTCAAAGGGCTGTAACGTGCAGGAGAAGGAGTTTCAAGAAAAACTTTATCAAAAAGACACCCCTTATTTTTCGCCAAAGAATCACCCTATATATATATATATATATATATATATATATATATATATATATATATATATATATATATATATATATATATATATATATATATATATTGTAGACTAATTCACATATTAACCTGAAGTAAATGACGTTCTGTTTAAAATAAATAACGTTCAAAAATTATAACAGCTTTTCTGGCATATTAAGCTAGCAATTTGACACAACAAACATAAATGCTGAAGTCGACATGAAAAGAGCAAAGTAATGATGGAAATTTTAGTCGTGACATTTAAGATGATTGGTTTGAAATTTATATTTGGAAAAAATTAATATCTAAATTCTGTTTCTTTACAAGCACAAGCTTGGTTAGCTTATTTGTAAGACACGTAAAAATATTATAACAGATATACCAGATAAATAAATGAAATATATACATATATACACACTTCCACTTCAAAAAATTGGGGTGCGAGTTGCTCTCGAAAAAAATAGTGGAGGTAGTTCGTATAACATTTTAGTGAATTTTCTTAAAAAAATTCACTAATGAGGAGATCCCGACTTTTGAATTTTGAAAAAATTTCTTCAAGTGAGCGCTAATTAGGCCCCCCAGAACACATATCCGGGATCAGTTTCAATTTTTATATGTTTATATATATATATATATATATATATATATATATATATATATATATATATATATATATATATATATGTATATATATTATATATATATATATATATATATATATATATATATATATATATATATATATATATATATATATATATATATATATATATATATATATATATATATATATATATATATATATATATATATGTATCACACCGATAACTCAAAAAATAATGGCCGATTTTGATCAAATTTGGTGAATACCTTCCTTTTGCAAATGGCTTGGATAAGTTCGTTAGTCAGGAAAATCGGCCCAGGTTTTCCCGGAAAATTTTGGGTTTTCCTTCAAAAAAAAATTATATCTCCGGAATTAACAAAGTAAGGGCAACCAAATTTGGTACGCTGGTTTATGTTATTATAGGTGAGGCGTACCAAAATTTAGCTCTGTAGGTCAAAAGACAAAAAAGTTATGGGCATTTAAAGAAAAATAAATTGGGGGTTTCCTCAAAACGTCAAAGTGACAATTTAAAACGTCGAAATTCGCAACATTTAGGCAAAGAACTTGAATCTAATACGGGCTCTGGAAAGAAAGTGTCTTAAGAAGAATGTTTTACAAACCCTGAAGTCTTAGTTTCAACCGTCATCGTCCTTTATTTTACTAAAATATTTCCAGAAAATTCATTTGAAATAGACCCTTTCTCTGATGCTTGGCAGTAGCCTTAGCTATAGAATCTCCGTTATTATACAAGATATGAAAAAATATTGTATACATTAATTATACGCTGTCTTGAGCTACACCTTAAAAAATTATTGCTACCATCACAGAGTGGCCCATAAGTCGTTGGTGATACAAATAATATTTGTTTTTAGTGGAAAACGCCTTATGTTTTTGCATTTTCCATCGAAATATAATGCATGTTTGTAAGTTAAGAAATTCTGGACGCAGCAAGTGCGTTATAGTATCGAATTTTGATTAAATGCTTAATATTTGAAAAGCTCAATTTGCTATTAACCTATAAGGTTGACCAAGAAACGGATTTTTTCGGTTACATTTTAAGTTTACTTTCGGAAATTTCTGTACGTTTTCAAACAATAAAGTTATTTTGATGAAACATGGCACATTGTTTTTACTATATAGGTTATACTGGTAACCAAATTTGATGCCTGCTTTCTGAAAAAAAACACATATTTGCTATTAAACACATTTTTATGAAAATTCACTACCATAACGCACTTGCTGCGTCCAGAGTTTTTTTATTTTAAGGTCGTGATACAGTTGTTGTTAAAAATGTTTGGCTTAAAGAGATTTTCCTTAATTATTTTGAAAACGGTTAAAGATAACATTTTCTAAATTTGTACACGAGTAAATATTAACAGCATATAAAGAAAAAGTCTGGACGCAGCAAAGGCGTTATGGTAGTGAATTTTCATTAAAATGTCTATAATAGGAAATATATTTTTTTTAAGAAAGCTTGCATTAAATTTGGTTACCAGTATAACCTATATAGAAGAAACAATGTACCATATTTCATCAAAATAACTTTATTATTTGACAATATACAAAAATATTTCGAAAATAAACTTAAAATGTGCCCAATAAACTGGTTTTCTGGCCAACGAACCTTACGTTAATAGTAAACTAACCTATCGAAAGAAACATTGAATGAAAAATCGCCAGCATAACGCACTTGCTGAGTCCCGAATTTATTTTCTTACAAACCTGCATTATCTTTCGATGGAAAATGCAAAAATTGTGCCACCTCTGATTGTAAAAATAATTTTATAAGATGCAGCTACAGACATCGTATAATTCACATATAAACATTTTTCTTATATGTTGTATAATAATGGATATATTGAGCTTTACCCTAGAAATGCGTCACCCTGTATATATAAAATCAGATAAAAACTGAAATTAATCCGGGTATAGGTTCTATTGGGCCTAGTTTGCGCTCATTTGAAAAAATCTTTTCAAAATTCAAAAGTCACTAAAATTGTATCCAACTCTATGAGTAAAGTTGTGATGGCCAAAAATAAATATAACCGTAAGAAGAAGAGCATGCCTACATTTGTATTAGAAATGTCAGAAAACAAGATACTCATTTATATGTCACTTTAAAAGTAGATCTGGCATTTATCAAGATAATTTGTCAGTTGAATATAACATGCACTCTTATCGTGGACTATTATGCACTATTGTATTACGCCTAATAAGAATCTTGTTTTTTTTTTTTTAGTACGAAAGCTTATTTTACTGTTTTAATATTTTTCGATCCCTTAACCTGAAATGGCTTTCGTCTCATTTAACGCTGTTTTATTATAGCATCGCAATAGATTTTAGAATCTAGCAATTATTCTATTTTGTGTTAATTTTTCGTTGCATACCTAGAACAAGTTTTATTTTCCGTCAATTATAAATGGCAATTTTAAGTAAATTCCTATATTTTCTGTGCCCAATGTGTTGAACGGATGCGAAAAGGGAGAAGGAAATTTCATTTAAAGTTAAAATGACGAAGAGAACTTTATTCGAGGCACAAGCGTTGTTTCAATTTTTTTAAATATTAATAACTTTTATAGGTAAATTAGCAGATTAGTACATTGTTCGTTTTTTGAAAAAAAAATCAGAAACATGCTTAGAGGAACTTTATGCATTAACCATCGGGCAAATGCTGTGATCTCAACTCGACAATACAGTTAAGAGACCTAAAGTAAATTTGAGATTCTTTGCAAGGTAAACATGCTACAAGGGAGCTAGAAATGCAAACTGTAAAAAACTCACCTTATAGAAGTTCATAGAATGGAGAAACTACTTACCAACACCGTTTCTCCATAAAAAAACTTCCACATTTTTCAATTGAAAAAAAAACGTTATATAATAAGCGTAATCTGATTCGTTATTAGAATTAAAGAAATAACTGAAACTGCTACCAAAGCATCACATAAAGGATCTATTTTAAAATAATTTTCTGCAAATAATTTAATAAAATAAAGAACAGTGAAGATTGTAGCTTAAATTAAGGCTTTTTAACTTCTTACAACATTTATGCTGCATAGCCGTTCATTTAGGTTCTCTATCTAGAACATGTCAATTTTGACTTTTTGAATCGCGACTTTTAGACATTTTAAGAATAAAAATTCAAAGCTTATTTTAGCTTTTTTATGTAAACATAGAGATTTTTAGCTATTTTTGTTATACCAACATATTTTTCCGTATTGACAATCTTTCTGCTCGTCCATTCCGTTCTCTTATGCCAGTATTTGACGTATGTACAGAGTGGGCCAAAGTAGACGCTTTCTTACGGAAACTCACATTTCTGACAGAGATATAAACAAATTTACCACCGTCTCCCGATCTCAAATTTTATGTGAAACTCACTGGTGCAAACAAAATTTTGTTATCTCATTTCGTTTTACCGCTAGAGGGCGTTTTGTCATGCGCCACTGTCCAATAATGGTTACTTGGTTTTACAGTTAAAGCCTCGGTGGTTCAACGGTAATAACGTGTGCCTCAGAACCGAAGAGTACAGGGTTCGATCCCAACGTTCTCCTTTGACTTTTTCAGTGCATACTGTAACATTAAAATCAACCGAGGTTCTGGCATTGTATTTGAGCAAGTTTAATGTCTGCACGTTTCGCCCTTCGGAGGGCACGTAAAGCCGTCGGTTCCATGTCCATGCGATGTTGGACACGTTAAAGATTCCTATCCTTCTTATATAAAGGCAGGGGTTCGGCAAAATTTCCAGGAGAATGAGCTGAAACTGCACCCTGGCGTCGGTGATTGGCCATAGTTGCGGAAATAGACCTATGTTAAATAAACAAAACAAAAAAAAATTATAGTTAATTTATTTTAAAGCCGTATATCGTAAAGTGCTAGAATCAGATATATATTATTATATATTTTTGAAAAGATGATTTTAAGAACTACAAGAAAAATAAGAAAATACCATAAGCTAACTTTTTTGTTGCTTTAGCGAATGTTTCATTCATATTGTATTAAAACAAACCACTGCAGCTTTATCTACGCCAAAAACTGGTGTGAGAATTTTTTTCACAAATCAATTATATTTAGAAACAAAAAAGTTATAAGATATCAAAGAAATCGACTAAATTTGAGAAAGGCCATCTAGCGGCAAAACTATATGAGAAAGCAAAATTCTGTTTATGCCAGTGAGTTTCTCATAAAATTTGTGCTCAGGGGTCAATTTTTTTTCTACGTCTGACAGAAACATGAGTTTCCATGAGAAACCGTCTAGCCCATCCTGTACATCACCACCATGTGTCTCTTTTTAACCTGACCACTGTTTACACTAAATTTTCATAGCTATCTCTCAACTAATATTTTCTCAAACCACATGTTACCAGTTTTGCCTTTGGATCTTTCTCCTTTGGCTATTGTACTTAATTTCATAAACCCTATTGCTTCCTCTCTTTTATAGAGTTCAACAATACACACTTTTCATATAAGTTTTCTTGCTTGCTTTATTTTCATTTCGACATCAAAATTATGTTAAAAAATTAAACATGTTCTTTCAAAATCATTTCAATTCGCTTGTGCTTACCTTTAGCCCTTATAATATTATATGATTTATTTTGGGTTTTGGTGAATTTTCTTAAAAAAAATTCACTAATGAGGAGATCCAGACTTTTAAATTTTGAAAAAATTTCTTCCAATGAGCGCTAATTAGCCCCCCCAGAACACATATCCGGGGTCAGTTAAAATTTTTATATGTTTATATATATATATATATATATATATATATATATATATATATATATATATATATATATATATATATATATATATATATATATATATATATGTATCACACCGATAACTAAAAAAATAATGGGCCGATTTTGATTAAATTTGGTGAATAAATTCCTCTTGCAAATGGCTTGGAGTTTGTTAGCCAGGAAAATCTGCCCAGGTTTTCCCGGAAATTTTTGTGTTTTCTTTCAAAAAAATATATATCTCCGGAATTAACAAAGTAAGGGCAACTAAATTTGGTACGCAGGTTCATATCCTTATAGGTAAGTTACCTACCAAAATTTAACTATGTAGGTAAAAGACAAAAATGTTATAGGCATTTAACGAAAAATAAATTGGGGTTTTCCTCAAAACGTCAAAGTTGCGATTTAAAACGTCAAAATCGGCAACATTTAGGCAAATAACTTGAATCTGATACGGGCTATGGAAATAAAATGTCTCAAGAAGGATGTTTTACAAACCCTGAAATCTTAGTTTCAACCGTCATTGTTCTTTATTTTACTAAAATGTTTCCAAAAAATTCATTTCAAATAGACCCTTCTCTGTTGCTTGGCAGTAGTCTTAGCTATAGAGTTTATCGTTTAATGGTATATAATTTTTGTCGAATTTTCGTAAAAAATCAATAAAGCTCAAGATATCCGTTATTATACACATCTTAAAAAATATTTCTACAATCACAGGCTGGCCCATAAGTCGCTGGTGATACAAATTTTCTTTTAGTGAATTTTCTTAAAAAAAATTCACTAATGAGGAGATCCCGACTTTTGAATTTTGAAAAAATTCCTTCAATTTAGCACCAATTAGACCCCCGAGAACACATATCCGGGGTCAGTTTCAATTTTTATATATATATATATATATATATATATATATATATATATATATATATATATATATATATATATATATCACACCGATAACTCAAAAAATAATGGACCGATTTTGATCAAATTTGGCAAGTACCTTTCTTTTGCCAGTGGCTTAGATAAGTTCGTTATCCAGAAGAATCTGCTTAGTTGAAATAGATTAAACAATGATTTGGCTTAATTTGACAGACGGATTCCCCCGGTCAGTACCAGTTCTGAGCTGACCTATAAATGTATGGAATTTCGACAACGGAATTATAATGCATGTTTGTAAGAAAATAAATTCGGGACTCAGCAAGTGCGTTATGGTAGCGAGTTTTTATTGAATGCTTCAAATTTGAATAGCTCAATTTGCTATTAACCTATAAGGTTCGTTGGCCAGGAAACTAGTTTTTTTGGGAACAGTTTAAGTTTATTTTCGAATTAATTTTTTTTACATTTTCAAACAATAAAGTTATTTTGATGAAATATGGTACATTATTTTTACTATATATGTTATACTGGTAACTGAATTTGATGTCTATTTTCTTAAAAAAAACACATATTTGCTATTTAAAACATTTTTATGAAAATTCACTATCATAACGTACTTGCTGCGTCCAGGCTTTTTTTTTAATCAAACACGCCTTATGTTATTGCATTTTTGCATTTTCCCTCGAAATATAATGCATGTTTGTAGGAAAAGAAATTCTGGATGCAGCAAGTGCGTCATGGTAGCGAATTTTGATCAAATGCTTCATATTTGAATAGCCCAATTTGCTATTAACCTATAAGGTTGACCAAGATATGAGTTTGTCCGGGAACACTTTAATCTTACTTTTGGAAATTTCTGTACCTTTTCACACAATAAAGGCATTTTTATGAAACATAGCACATTGTCTCTACTATATAGGTTATAATGGTAACCAAAATTGATGCCAGCTTTCTTAAAAAGAAAACACACATATCTGCAATAAAAACATTTTAATGAAAATTCACTACCATAACGCACTTGCTGCGTCCAGAGTTTTTTTCCTTTCTAAATACTTAATTTCTCTTTATTACTCTTTACCCCTTTCTTAATTCATTTCCTTTTTTTGAATGACTTTCAATAGTTTTAATAGTTTATCTGCCCTCTAGGCTACTGAGTTTTCAAATCAATTTTGGCACGCTAACCTCCACAGACCCTACTGTTTAAAATGGTGTCCATCTAGACTTCGGCGAGTAGGTCTCAATGTCAGTATCTAGTTGCTCTGGTACGATCAGTAAATACACTGCATGCGTGTTTCTACCTGATGTTTTGATTGCCATAACCGATAATAAATTCAATTTAACTACGCACAGTATACTTGGTTTTCAAATATTTTGGAAAATCCCATGCTACTGTTATCACTGATTAACTATTTTCTAGCTTAATTACTACTCAATACGGTTAAATTGACTTGAATATCGGAGTAAATTTACACACTTGAACATTTACTTTAATTAAGCTTAATCAACATAAACTAACTTTTGAATCAAGTGCGTCGGTTTGTTAGTTGAGTTTCTGGACACACGTATATGTATATTCATCTACTTACAGATTTAGAAGCCAGCTACTATGCTTGGAAAAGACCTGGAATTGCGACCCCTTTAATATTCCCACTTATACTGGCGGCCCTTTTATTTTGTTTCATATTAGCCAAAGACTATGGTCTTTTTTCAATTAGGGTAAAATCAAAGAAGCCCAAAAAGGTAGCGTATGAGGACTTAGATGTAATCAAAGAGAAATTACTAATACACATCACACCAATATCCAAATTAAAGAAGGAATATAAACTTGTGCTTAAGGATTTGACAAAATACTATAGGGGTAGAATTTTGGCTGTAAACGGACTAAACCTTGCTGTTAAATCATCTGAGTGTTTTGGTATCCTTGGTATAAATGGTGCTGGCAAAACTACAATATTCAAAATGATTACCGGAGATGATACGATTTCTTACGGTGATTGTTGGGTGAACGGATACAATATTAGGCGCGAACTAAGTGAAGTTAAGAAGTATATTGGTTACTGCCCGCAGTTTGAAGCTCTGTTGGTCAATTTAACAGCACGGCAAACACTGGTCATTTACTGTCTGATAAGAGGGATTCCAAGAAATGAATGTAATCTTGTAGCTGAATCACTGGCCAACGATTTTGATTTTGTGGAGCATCTTGACAAGCGGGTGAAAAGACTAAGTGGAGGTAACAGGAGGAAACTTAGTACAGCCGTCGCTGTAATTGGAGATCCTCCCGTGATTTGCTTGGATGAACCAACAGCTGGTAAGCATAAATCAACTTTTTACATTATATGAACCTTTATTGATTGTTATTATTTTAACTAGGAAAACCATATACTAAATAAACACTTTTATTTTGGCTTTACAATTAATTTATAAGATCTCACTCCCCACAACCAGTTCCGATCTTGCAACATCTTTTGCTTAAAACACCGATGGTGATTTTTAAGCAAATACTCTATTTTTTAGTGAATTTTCTTTAAAAAAATTCACCAATGAGGAGATTTTGAATTTTGAAAAAATTTCCACAAATGAGTGCTATTTAGGACCCCTGGGAGCCAAATCCGAGGTCGGTTTCAGACTTTATATGTTTACATATATATATATATATATATATATATATATATATATATATATATATATATATATATATATATATATATATATATATATATATATATATATTTGTCACACCGATAATTTAAAAAAATACGCCGATGACAAAAAATCTAGTGAATACCTTCCTTTTGCAAGTGGCTTGGATACGTTCGTTACCCAGGAAAATCTGCCCAGTCCAAATAGATTAAACATTGTTTTGTTTTAATTACACAGACGGATCCCCGTCCGTGCCAGTTCTGAGCTGACTTTTAATGTATCTAATTTCGATCACGTAATTATAATGCATGTTTGTAAGAAAAGAAATTCGGGACGCAGAAAGTGCGTTATGGTAGCAAATTTTTATTAAAATCTGCTCAGTCCAAATAGATTAAAGAATGCTTTATTTTAGTGAATTTTCTTTAAAAAAAAATCACTAATGAGAAGATCCCAACTTTTGAATTTTAAACAAATTTCCTCAAATGAGCGCTAATTAGGCCCCCTAGAACACATATCCCGGGCAGTTTGAATTCTTATGTTTTCTTTCTAAAAAAATTTTGTCCACCGGAAATAGCAAAGTAAGAGCCATCAAATTTGGTAGGGGTATTTTTGTTATAGAGGGTGAACCATGCAGCAAAATTTATCTCTAGGTTTAAAGACAAAAAATTATGGACAGTTAAAGAAAAAAATGTTGGAGTTTTCCTCAAAACGTCAAAGTCGCGATTTGAAACGTCAAAATTGGCAATGTTTAGGCAAAGAACGTGAAACAAATACGGATTGTGAAAATAAAATGTTCACTATGTGAAAACTGGAACCTGTGATGAGCACTAATAAGTACACTTGGAGAACACCCAAATCACCACAACACATATTTCAGAGACCTTACGATTGTTTCGTTGACAAAGTCAACATCTTCAGAGGAAGAAAAATTCTGAAGAATATATCTATACCAATGAAACATAGAAAGACGGAGAAAAAGAGAGAGAATAAAAAATAAGATATTGGTTTAAAAATCTCTTTCTCTGACTGCATCAGTAACAAGTTCAAAATAATGCACAATGAGCAATAATAATGTTAAAATATATGTGGATTTACTGTCTGAAAGTATTAAAGCCCTGCAGAAAGCGATGGAGAAAAAGAAAGAGGAGAATTTTTCTTTCTCTGAAGATGTTGACTTTGTTAACGAAACGATCGTAAGGTCTCTGAAATATGTGTTGTGGTGATTTGGGTGTTCTCCAAGTGTACTTAAAAGAAAATGTTGCAAGAAGAGTGTTCTGCGAACCCTTAGGTTTCAGCTTCAGCCGTCATTGACCTTCATTTTACTAAAATATTTACAGAAAATTAATTTCAAATAGACCCTTTCCCTGATGCTTTGGCTGTTGGTTTAGTTAAGTTGATAATTTCGCTGTGGATTTAGTTAAGTTTATTGTTTAACGGTCTACAATTTTTAGCTCATTTTCGTAGAACAAATTCGTTAATGCAATTTTGCATTTTTGATCGAAATAGGATGCATGTTTGTAAGAAAAAAATCTGGAGGCAGTAAGTGCGTTTTGATAGCGAATTTTTGTTAAAGCCTTCAAATTTCAGTAACTCAATTTGCCACTATTTGTTGGCTAGGAAACCAACATTTTAGTTTATTTTCGGAAAATTTTTGTACATTTTCAAACAATCATTAATTTTGATAAAATATAGTACATTGTTTCTACTACATAGGCTATGCTGGTAATTAGATTGATGTGTCCTCGCATTTGCTATTAAAAACATTTTTATGGAAATTCACTTCCATAACGCACTTGCTGCGTCCAGACTTTGTTTCTCCTCTTTCTTTTTCTCCATCGCTTTCTGCAGGGCTTTAATAATTTCAGACAGTAAATCCACATATATTTTAACATTATTATTGCTCATTGTGCATTATTTTGAACTTGTCACTGATGCAGTCAGAGAAAGAGATTTTTAAACCAATACCTTATTTTTTATTCTCTCTCTTTTTCTCCGTCACTTCCTGACGGAATTTTATACAGTCACGCCACATCTATTTAGCTTTTTGTGTCAGAGAAAGTATAGGCTTTCATCTAGGAATAAAGCACACATATTTTCAGGAAAATCAGTTTATTTTGATTAAAGAAGCTTGGGATTGCATTTGACAGAACAAAAATATAATAAAAATTGCTGGGACTTTTCATAGACTACCAGGTGAAATAGAGAAAACGTATGAGTTGTAATTCTTGAAACAGCTTTTAGTTATTGATAAACATAAAGGAATTCTGTTAGTTCTTATTTCAGCTCTGAGATACTACAAAACCCACATCTGCGTCGAGAAGTGCGAATAGGTTGGTAAGCAGTTTGAGAAAGAGAAATTCATTTTGGCTTGCAAGGTTTTCTATGTTTCATTGGTATAGATATATGTTGTGGCAGAGTACTAATTTTTATATCCAAAGTGTTACGAGATGTCCAAATATACCACCACAAAATTCTTTCATTGGCATATTTAGATTTACAGACAACAGTTTGTATATGACAAATGAATTGACAACACCAGTGCTTATAAAATAAAAACGCTCTTCTGCCACCATCTATTCTCGATCGATAAAATATGTAGGCTTTGCTTGGCCGAATTTGTCAAAATTCTTATTTTGGCTGTAACCATCAATAAACAAGCAATTGCAGCAGATTACCAATTCTTATTAGTGAATTTTTATTTTAAAAAATTCACTAATAGAGAGGTATCGATGGTGAGATTTTGCAAATGAGCCCCTAGAACCCATATCCGGGGTCAGTTTCGATTTTTATATCTTTATATATATATATATATATATATATATATATATATATATATATATATATATATATATATATATATATATATATATGTATGTATGTATGTATGTATGTATGTATGTATCCAACCGATAACTCAAAAAATAATTAACCAATTTTGATAAAACTCGGTAAGTGCCTTTCTTTTATTAATAGCTTGGATGAGTTCGTTAGCAAGAAAAATCGGACACGGTTTTCCAGGAAAATTTTGAGTTTTCTTTCGAAAAAAAAAATCTCCGAAAATTACAAAGATAATTCGATAAAATTTAGTGCACATATTGCTTTGTGAAAGACCTAACTATATGCCAAAATTCAGCTTTATAGGGTTACAGAAAATTGAGCTATTCAAATTTGAAACATTTATATTTAATATCACCGCCTTTCATTGTCAATGCCTTATATGAGATCTAGTATGTGGTTGCCGTGGTAACGGAACATTTGATATTATTGCGCAGGTCTGTTAGACACTGTAACTGATGTCGTATGGTATTGGTATGAGATTATTTATATGTTTATTTGTTTGAGTCGACGAATTATTTGTGTCATTTGGGAAATTTTTATATACAAGTGCAAATTATTCCTTTATTAATGGTAGTGGGTGGATTAAACAGTGTTTGTTATGTTTTATCAACACATATAAAGGATCGAATTTTTACAAACGGGCTGATATGCAACAGGTTAGTTCTTACTCTCTAGTGCTTTGGCGGTAGTTTTAGTTAAGTTTATGGTTTAACGGTCTATAATTTTTAGCTAATTTTCGTACAAAAAATTCGTCAATGAGGAGACCGCGACTTTAGAATTTTAAAGATTTCTTCAAATGAGCGCAAACTAAGCCCCCTGGAATCCATATCCGGGTTTACGTTCACAGTTTTGATCTGCTTACATATATACAGGGTGACGCGTTTCTACGGTAAAGCTGAATATAATTATTATTATACAAGAGACGAGAAAAATTTTTATAAGTTAATTATAGGGTGTCTTGAACTGCATCTTATAAAATTATTTTGACAATCACCGGCTGGCCCACGAGTCGATCGTTGGTGATCCTTACAATTTTTTTTCGAACAGCCTTATTTTATTGCATTTTTATCGAAATATGTTTGTAAGAAAAAAATTAAGACGCAGTAAGTGCGTTTTGGTAGCAAATTTTCATTAAATGCTTCAAATTTCAATAACTCAATTTGCTATTAACCTAAGATTTGTTGGTTAGAAAACAAACGTTTAAGGTATATTGTCGGAAAATTTTTGTACATTTTCAAACAATAAGTTATTTTGATAAAATATGGCACATTTTTTCTACTATATAGGTTATACCGGTAACCAAATTGATGACTGATTGCATTAAAAAGACATATTTGATATTCAAAGCGTTTTTATAAAAATTCACTGCCATAACGCACTTGCTGCGTCCAGAGGTTTTTTCCTCTTGATTTGTGTTTTTTGTGGATAATAATAGTTTCATAGAAGAGGAACGTATCTCTTGGTAAATCAGGAGAACAGCTTTCTGAACAAAATTTAGAAACATGCCAAGAACACACCCCTGGATGCATAAACCACAAGAAACATGTTGTATAAACAACTACCAGCAAAGTTAAGATCACAGTGGTGCTGGGCGAGAAAGAAGAATAAAAGAAAAAATAAAAGGCGAAAATAACAGCTAAGTGTGACCTCTATAAGCTGTCTTTTTCTCATTTTGCAGCTATTCTTCCTTTAAACCCCTTCACCGCGCACAGCACCCTTATTCTCCACAGGTCCTGTTACCTTCTTGGAGTTTTAGTCGCATTTGTTTTGTAGTTAACGCATTCACGGATGGTACTAAATATGTTCGCCTAAGTGGAAATCTATGGAAAGATAAAACAACGTTACCATAGAAGTACCCTAGATGGCACTCCAAATCAAAAGCTAAGGCAAGGGAGAGAAGTCGAACACACAGAAAATATTATCAAAAGATCAACATAAAAATAATAGTAAATTTCCAGACTGCTGCCAAGGTTTGCGCAACTACAAAGGCAAGGGAAACAGAAACGTCCTGGAAAACCATTGAAAATAGTGAGATGTTTAAAAAAACAGTAATGTAGATAAGTCAGCAACGAGAACGAACCAAAAGTTAAAAATTGTGTTAGCGTGCATGTAAGATATCAGACTTATCTATCAGAAGTCGATTTCTCTAAAACTGCCCGTGAGGTTATTTTCAAAGTCGGCCATCTTTTATCTCTCCATTCCACTGCAGACAATCCGTCACTGTTGTGCCACCGGTTATCATCCACCTGTCGTAGTTCTGTAGGTACAAAATTGAGTAAATTTCATCTAGAAACATCAACAATGTAACCAGCATACAAACTCTCTTTGAAAAAGTGCTTAATTGAATTCACATAAAGAAACGATTGTTAAAATGTAGCGATGAATAATTATATCTTAGCACGAGGGTAAATAGCTTGAAGAAGTTCGTTCGCTTTTTAGTGAATTTTTATTTAAAAAATTCACTAATAGAGAGGTATCGATGGTGAGACTTTGCAAAAATCTTTCAAATGAGCGCGAATTAGGACCCCTAGAACCCATATCCGGGGTCAGTTTGAATTTTTATATGTTTATATATATATATATATATATATATATATATATATATATATATATATATATATATATATATATATATACAGGGTGGGCCAAACTCGATGGCCTATTAGAAGTATTTAAAGCATCAAAAGTGATAGAGATCTGAAATTTGGGTTATTTTTGTAAGTGGTCGCGATCTTTGTTTCGAAAATATTTTTAACAGTGCAGTGTTGCCACATCTACCCTAAATAGATACTAACTTTGTTTTTTCAAATAAACCACCCTATATATTATGACATTTTCGGGTCCCCGGAACATTTACAAAGTTTTTTATATAAGTTATTTCTCACCTATCTAGAGCCGTTATGGAGATAAAAATAATATTTAGGAAATTTGGCAACTTTCATTCCTCAATGAAAAAACGATTATTACCGCAACCGACATAGCTAGGATTCTGTATTTATGGTTTCTGTTTGTCAATGGATTAATATATGATGATATGCTGTGATAATTCAATTACTGCATACAGGGTGTTCACAAAATGATGGACTTCTGATAGGACATTGAAAGGCAAGTAACTCGGAAATTTCAAATGGAACACCCTGTATTTTATAATGAAATAAGCAAGACTAATTCATTTCCATTCTAAAAGTGCTGGGCGATGTGGTACCTATTCTCAGCGGTTTTCGACTTATAAGCAAAAATAGAAAATATTGCAAGTAAAGTGTTAAATAATACTAATTTTTGGTTCCTCATCCAATTGCTATGTTAAAATCTGATTCATTATTCAACACTAAAAAATCAGACCATTGACAGCTGGCTATATTCTCATATAAAATAACAAGACGAAAATAAACATACAAACAAATAAATTAACAAACACAAATAAATAAATAATGAAATGAACATCAATAATTAAATTGCTTGAATCGTCCTCCTTCAACTCTCAAACATTCTATGACTTGTGTCAGAACATGAGTTGTTGCTGCTTCTATCTCACATCCCCCTAGAGATAGTAATGCGCTCGACACTCTATTTTTGAGTTCTTCCTTGGTGTTAATGGGCGTCAGATAAACAATTTGTTTGATTCTACCCCAAAGATAAAAATCCAGTGGGGTGAGATCTGGTGACCTCGGTGGCCAAACCCAAGGACCTCCTCGACGTATCCAACGATCTTCAAACATTCTCACAAGTTCATTTGTCACTTGGTTTGTGCAATGGACTGGAGAACCATCTAGCTGATACCAGCAATCTCGGAGAGTCTCAAGATTTAATTCATCGAGGAAGTCAGATACTGTGGTCCGTAATATCTGAAGATATTTTTCCGAATTTAAATTCTCTTCGTAAAAGCAAAATTTTATTTGGTCGTTCATCATCAAGCAAAAGTCATTGAACTCAAATTTATGTTGAAACCCTGTCTCTTTAACGAAGTGTGGATTTTCTGCTGCCCAGTAAGGTGAATTTCTTCGATTGAAGATGCCATCTCTAGTAAACTTGCTTTCGTCCGTCCAAATAATTTTCTTCAGAAAATTTGGATCTTCTTGAGTACGAATTAACATCATTTCACATAAATTTACGCGTTTTTCCGGATCAGTTGGCTCAATGGCTTGAAGTCTTATGAATTTATAATTATGCATTCCATAGTTATGCATTATTCTTTCTATGGATTTATAAGATATTCCTAAGTCTTTCTCGGCGGAATGAAGTGATGCATGAGGATATGCAGAAAAATATGCTAGGACAATTATTATATTGTCATCGTTACCTGTAACAGGGTTCATTTGGAGTCTTGGATTGCTCATGTGACCGTTATTCAAAAAGTTGGCTTGTAACCTCTTGAATTTCTTCCCATTCATCGGAACAATGCCTGGATACTTTTCGTTGAAGTTTCTGCATGTCCTTGAAATAATCTTGTTACACTGGCCATGCATGAAGAACAAGTCCAAAATTTGCTCATTTGTATATGAATTTGCCATTTCCAATAAAAGATCACTAACAATATGTATAACGAACAGAGTTATAAACTGACAGTTTAATTCTGACAATCGATCTTGACAATTTAGAAGCATCGCCTACTGTTTATAACAAATCTATTCAAGGCAAGGCAATATTTTCTATTTTTGCTTATAAGTCGAAAACCGCTGAGAATAGGTACTACATCGCCCAGCACTTTTAGAATGGAAATAAATTAATCTTGCTTATTTCATTATAAAATACAGGGTGTTCCATTTGAAATTTCCGAGTTACCTGCCTTTCAATGTCCTATCAGAAGTCCATCATTTTGTGAACACCCTGTATGCAGTAATTGAATTATCACAGCATATCATCATATATTAACCCATTGACAAACAGAAACCATAAACACAGAATCCTAGCTATGTCGGTTGTGGTGATAATCGTTTTTTCATTGAGGAATGAAAGTTGCCAAATTTCCTAAATATTATTTTTTATCTCCATAACGGCTCTAGATAGGTGAGAAATAACTTGTATAAAAAACTTTGTGAATGTTCTGGGGGACCCTAAAATGTCATAATATATAGGGTGTTTCATTTGAAAAAACAAAGTTAGTATCTATTTAGGGTAGATGTGGCAACACTGCATTATTAAAAATATTTTCGAAACAAAGATCGCGACCACTTACAAAAATAACCCAAATTTCAGATCTCTATCTTTTTTGATGCTCTAAATACTTCTAATAGGCTATCGAGTTTGGCCCACCCTGTATATATATATATATATATATATATATATATATATATATATATATATATATATATATATATATATATGTATGATAACTCAAAAAAGAATTAACCGATTTAGATGAAACTCGGCAAGTGCCTTTCTTTTATTAATGGCTTGGATGAGTTCGTTGGCCAGGAAAATCAGACGGGGTTTTCCGGGAAAATTTTGAGTTTTGTTTCAAAAAAAATTTTTTTTCCGAAAATTTCGATAAAATTTGGTCTACATATTGCTTTGGGAAATACCTAACTATGTGCAAAAATTCAGCTTTCTAGGGTTACAGAAAATTGAGCTATTCAAATTTGAAACATTTATGTTTAAATCATAAGTATGTGGTTGCTGTTGGTTAGTCAATGCTTCTCTTATTGACTCATGAAATTCTTTTTTAAGTTTCCGAGAAATGTCAATAATACTGAATTCACTGATTGTTAATCATTGGAAGCATTTACGATTATATATAACCCTATTGTAATTTATTATCATTTATCACCTCTGTAGTTAAATCATAAGTATGTGGTTGCTGTTGGTTAGTCAATGCTTCTCTTATTGACTCATGAAATTTATTTTTAAGTTTCCGAGAAATGTCAATAATACTGAATGCACTGATTGTTAATCACTGGAAGCATTTACGATTATATATAACCCTATTGTAATTTATTATCATTTATCAACTCTGTAGTATAATTATTTTTTTCCTTACAACTCGCAGCGTTTTTAGTCAATTGTTGTTATTAATAGTCAATAGTTTTTTTCCGAATACACACACCTTCCATTGACTTCTGCTTCTGCCGCTGTTACAGTCCTTTTATTTAGAGGTACAGTTGTAACCACTCATACAGCCAGTGTTTTTTAACCACGTGGCTGGGGGACAGACCGAATTCATTCCCAGTTGCTGTTGGTTTACTCATATTCTCTTAATATGTTTGAAGATGTGGTGTCTACTTCATTCCAAGTCACTATTAACCGACTATTTATGAAATCAAATAAGTAAATTAAATCGATTGTCATAAAATATGTAGTGTATTAAGACAAAGGAAAAAGAAATAAAACATATATAACTGTGCACATTTTGATTATATTTTAGGGTGCTTGAGAGAGGTATTGTCACAGCATAATATCTTATTAAAGTTCATTTGTAAATACGTTTAATTTTTATATGTATATATATATATATATATATATATATATATATATATATATATATATATATATATATATATATATGCATAGATTGATAGATATAAGGATTGTGTTCTAAGGAAGGCTAGTTCGTGCTCATTTGAAGACATTTTTTCCAAATTTTTAAGAAATTCCACTAAAATGCTCCATAAAGTCTGTTTGTAACGTTTAATTATTTGACTAAATGTGTCGTTACTTTCTTGGAAACTGAAAAATTGAAAGGTTCATAGTGTCACTTCTATAATTTCTATACATTAAACGAGTATACACGTCACATAAGTAAACTACAACTTATAAACTTGGATCAATGATAACTTACTATAGTTTCTAGTCTATTACAGGGGCGTGCGGTGACATTTGAAATAAGAGAAGCAATTCCCAGAAACTTACCTATTTATAGTGTAACTCAATTCTTCTGTCGTTTTTGGAAAATTCTTTAATAATGTCGTCATGTAACTGTGGATTCTGGAACATTTCCTGGACGAGTTTATTTTCAACTGACAAAATTGAAATTTGGGAAAGTCTTTTCTGTCGTGATGAATTTCTAACAAAACTCTTGATACGTTTCAATGTAGAAAAATTTCGTTCTACTGACGCACTAGTAGCAGGACTTGTTAATAGTAATTCACAGAATTTGAACACTTCAGAATATGCATTTTCCAATTTTGATTGTTTTAAGAAAGTTAAAAGTTCACTCGCGTTAGTTTTTGTGTCAATAACATCGGGTTCATAAAGGACTGTAAGTTCTGATCGTAATAAGGCTTTGTCAAAAGAATGTCCATAGTGGTGAAATAATGATTTGAATGAATCTTCTGGGAAAGGTATCCCTTTAAATCCTCCAAAATTACACAATTCAAGAAATTTCAGGTCACTGAGATTATCAAATCTGCAGTTAATTTGCTGCTGAATTTTATCTATAATTTCGTAGAAAAGGCGGCGGTAAGAAGTTTGAAGGTCTGCAACATTATCAGTGCGCAGACGCTTTCTTCGTGGCTCCACTTCTCCTAATTCAATTGTTTTTTCCTAGAACTGATCAAATTCATTCCTTTTTTGAATTATAATGGATTTAAATTCACTAATCTTTTTCAGGCAAAAACCCCAATGTCATTTATTTGACATTGCAATATGTTAAATACATTATCTGAAAACGGAAATATTTTCGAAAATATATTAAGTAAAAAATTAAAATTAAAGTCTCCTTTCAAATCATCCAAAAATCCTCTAGAACTATTTATTGTTTATGCGTTCCAATGTTTGCTATTTTCCATTAGGTTTTCAAAAAGTTCAATTAACGATTTACGGTGTTCAAATATAGTTAACACAACCCTGCCGTTGTAGTTCCATCGGGTTGCAACTACTTTGGGTAAACGTTTTTTAACAATTGGGTCTAACGCTTGTGCTCGCTACGTAGATTTGGAAAAAAGCAGCCATTTAACACTTTACATTCTTTAATATTATTTATAGATTGGGATAAAATTAAATTTAATTTATGAGCACAACAGTGTACAAATAGAGCAATGGGGAACGTTTCCCGTACTTTAGCTTGAAGACCTCCTAAACGTCCGACCATAACAGCAGCCCCATCATATCTTTGGGCAATTAATGTATTATCAGCCTCCTCAATATATTTCATAATATTAAGCACAATTTTATATAGAGGGTTTGCGGTACGATCTTCTGTCACATTTTTAAAGCCTAAAAATATTTCTTGTACACTCCCATCCATTTTTACGTAGCGTATTACTACAGATAGTTGACTTAAATTAGTTACATCGATGGTTTCATCTAGAACAATAGCAATGAAACGAATCTGTTTAATTTCAGATTTATTTATGTTCAAAATAATAGTGGGAGCAGCCGAAATTAAGTCATTCTGAATGCGATTTTATGTTCCGCGAAAAACGTTAGACTGTCCAAGTGATTTTTTAAATAAATGGCGTATTTGGCTATAATAGAAACTAGGTCTTGAAAGTTTCCTCTATTTGCAGATGTAGTTGTTTCGTCATGACCCATAAAGCCCAATTCATGCTGCGACCAAGAAAACACACAGCATCAATAAGTCATTTTAATATGTGCGATGAATTTCTATCTGCTTGTCAACGGCGTATTCAATTCGCGTTTTTCCAAAGACACTTAATTTTAAAATGGTCTGTAAATGCGCTTTAGACATACAATGTCTTTGTACTAGTTTATGTAGATTATTCAAGTCGGAAAACCCACTTTTATTCCACACCCCTTTTCAGTCACAAATAGACTACAAGACCAACAAAACAGTTTATTCCTGTTTTCACAACCCGTTAACCATTCATATTGTTTATGAGTTTTTTCCGCGTTGAAATGTCGAATAGGTACATGTTTTAATTATTGTATTCAAGTTTTTTATAGTAGGTTTCGGCCTACCTATATTAATAATAGCAAGTTTTTCAGCAAACAGTAAAGCTGAAAATCCGTTAGTTATCAAAAAACATACAATAGAATCACATTTATTATTACCACTTGTTTGTAAAGTTTGTAAATCGCGACCCCCACCGTCACCGCTGTTAAAAGCTGATCTACTTGCAGCCATATTAATAATCATAAAATGCCAATGTATTTAACATACTCGACTGCTTATACCTACGAAATAATCAGCCACATTCGCTTTGAACCCGCACCCGGTCTTCGTAGTAGAACACGTTCTAAAAACACGCGTACATCGCGCCGAGTCGAATTTATAAACTGAAGGCATTGCATGCATCCACTCGTAGTATCAGACCAGGTTCATGCTGTCCGCATGCGGTCGCATTCACTGAGACGAACCACGTTCTTGCTAGGAGCGTATATACAAATACAGTATGATGCATAATAAATAATTATGTGTGTGAGCTTGCGAAATAAAAATTTCAATAATTAAATTAGTTTCAGAATTTGAAATTTAATATTTAAAATACAAAAGGGATTTTAAATAATGCGGTTTAGGTATGTAGTCGTTATTTTAAGGGAAACAATGCTTCCCTTGCTTCCATGGACCGCACGCCACTAGTCTATTATATACATTGTTTTACATATCAGTTTTAATAAACATGCTGGTAGTTAAGTAAACTATAAACTTCAAGGTATGGACCCGGGCACCAAGCGACATGTATTGAATGCGTTGGGGAAAATAAGAGACAACGGAGGTTGTATTATATTAACTTCAGACAGAATGGAAGAATGTGAAGCCCTCTGTACCCGGCTAGCCATAATGGTAAATGGTAATATTCAATGTCTAGGATCTGTTCAAAGTTTGAAAAGCAAATACACTGATGGATTTACTCTTATTGTGAAAATGAAGAAACCAGCCAATCCAGAAAGGGAAACTAAAGATTTCGAAGCGGTTGATTCTCACGTGCGTAAGCACTTTTCCCGTGTTGAACTGACAGATAGGCATCAACAGTTGATAACTTACAGTATTACTGAGAACTCTTTGCCGTACTCAAAAATGTTTGGTATAATGGAACAGGCAAGGACAAATTTAAATATTGACGATTATACTTTAGGACAGCCCAATTTAGATCAGGTAAAACTCACCTTTTAGTTATTATTATTATTTTATTACCATAAGAATTGAAGAAAACTATTTCTACAGCCACAATTTAAAGTTGTAATTCACTAAGTGAAGATTGGAACCTGATGAGTATAGTTGGAGAACCCAAATCACTACAACACATCTTTTAAAGACTAATTTTTAGAAAATATAATTTTTCATTCTCTCATGACGTCAACTCTGTTAGTGAAGCGACCCACAGGCCTTCAAAAGATGTTTTGTGGTGAATCGGGTTCTCCAAGTGTACGTATTTAAGTTATAGTATTGTAACAAAACCACAATATTCAAATTCAGTGTCGTTTTGTTGTTTCTGAAGGATCCTAACATTTTATCACTTTCAGGAACAACCAATTACTGCTCACTGACAAAAATAGGGACAAATTGGGTGAGTGGTAGACTCTGGTGTCATCTAGATTCTCGATCTAGGTATTTACGGAGTTACATTGCACTCTTTCATCAAGTTCTAGAATTCCAGAAAAGAGTCTGGGCGCAGAAAGTGCGTTTGATAACGAATTTTCATTTTTAATGTTTTCAAGGTCAATTTTTTTAAATGAAAGACATCACATTTAGCGGACAGTATAACCTTGATAGTAGAAACAATATACTATATTTCATCAAGATACCTTTGTTTAAAAAAGTAAAAAAAATCCGAAAATAAACCTCGAGTTAACTTGTCCGATTTCCCTAGCCAACCAAGCTATTCAAGCAATTTACACAAAAACTACACCAAGATATCCTTATTCAGATGGAGCTTTGTGACGAAAATTTTAGAAACATTCTTTACATGAAATTTCGCAATCAACTTCTTTCACGAGAATTCGCCATTGATTTGTACAAAAATTGCTTACGTAATTTTACACCAAAATTATATAAAAATCTTTTTACGATATGTGCGAAACATTTTTTTTTCACGAAATTTAGAAAACAATGTTGTTACAAATATTTTACACAAATTTGCGAAAAAATTATTTCAACCAAAAGATTAAAAAAAAACTTCTGCGAACTGACAAAATATTTTTTACACGGAAATTTACTGATAAAATACATAAAATTCAAAATGTGAATTAAAATTGAAAAAAAAACAACTGACAGTTAAAAAAAAAAGTTATTTTTAGTTTCCACGAAAGTAAATAGAAATAAATGTGAAAAAAACTCATATTTTCATATTAAAATATGTCACAAACAAGAAGCTTATTTAAGTCTCTCACTTTGAAGTTTCATATCATTTGTGAAAACAATTTATCAATTGTTATATATTATAAAAATGTAAACATAGATAATGCTATCAAATTAATTATTTTTTACCTTTTTCTGTACCCAAATTATATTCAATATTTTAACATTTCTTATTGAAAAATTCGCTTTACATAGTCTGATCAATTTTTGTGAATTTTCTTAGAAAAAAATCACTAATGGGGAGATGCCGACTTTTCAATTTTGAATTTTGTTTTCAAATGAGCCCGAATTAAGACCTCTAGAACCCTTATCCTGGCTCAGTTTCAATTGTTATTTGTTTATATGTATATATACAGTGTGTCCACGGATTGAGTGTAGGTAAGGTATAAGTGAAAAAAATTTTTTTGAATTAGATTATGATATTCTGGGAATGGCTCCTGCTTTGTCTGAAACTAAGGTCTTGAGAAAATGAACAAAATCAATTAATATACAGGGTGGTTTAGAACTGATTTAATTAAATGTGTTAAAAGTAAACTACTTTCGTTTATAAAGATACCGCAAAAAGTTGTTAATAAAACTTGTTTAGAATTAAAATTTATGACAGACTCTTAATTTTCAGTCAGATCAGCCTACTTTGAATTTTCAAGTAAATTATTATCATTTTTTCCCAGCTTTTTACCTGTGGTTTTATTTACAACGCAGGTGCGCAAAGTAAGTAACCATGCAATGTTAAATAATAATTTATTAGTAAAATACAAAACGCCTATTGCTAACAAAAATCAAAACAAACAACGAAAAATAAAGAAATTATTCAAATGTGCTGCCACCAACCGATACACGTAACTTGGCCCGTTTAGTAAATGCTTTGTAGGCATTTTGAATAGGTTGAATTGGAATACCGTCAATTGCCTCTCTCAACCTCAGTTTCAACAAATCAAGATCGTTTTTTAATGGAGCCGCGTAGACTTTCTGTTTGAGATAGCCCCATAAATAAAAGTCCATTAAGCTAAGATCGGGACTTCTCGGAGGCCAAGATATTGGCCCATATCGACCAATCCTTCGCCCAGGAAATTCGCAAAGTAACCATTCTCGAACGTTCCTGTTGCATGTGCTGGGTGGCGGTCATGCTGAAAGTATGCTGTTTGTCTATCTTCTAGTGACATGTTATGCAAATGGTCTTGAAGAATATTTTCCAGCATTTCCAAATAACTGTACTGATTCATATTCCGCTCAAAAAAATATGGTCCAATTATCCCAGTGTAAGAAACAGCACACCACACATTTACTTTTTAATTGCATTAACTCTATAATTTGGATTCTCCATAGACCAATGCCGTGCATTTTGGGAATTTACCACCCCATTAGTGGTCAAAGTGGATTCGTCCGAAAAAATAATACTTCTGCCAAAATTGTGAATTTGTAGATATTGCTCGCCGTATCATAAACAAAAATCTAATCGTTTTAACTCGTCATTTTCTTCAAAGTGTGTATAAGTTTTGCTTTGAAAGGTTTCACCTTGTTGGTACGATAAATTTGTTGCAAATGCGATTTGCTAATATTGCCAATTTCTAATGCCCTTATTCTTAATGATAATATCGGAAAATGCCTAACAGAATCCATAGCTAATGCAGCTGCAGCATTGCCTTCTTCATTTAGGTCGGATTTTATCTTCCTAACATTTAAAACACTCCCAGTACGCATAAATTTTGTAACAACTTTTTTACACCAGTAGCGGAAACCGAATAATTTGGCCAGCGTTCAAGGAATTTTCTTATCACTCCCTGATAAGAATGTTCTTCACCCAAACCATAGCACTGCACAATAAACACTTTTTGTTCTGTTGTTAACATTTTTGAACACAGAAGCTTGCCGTTCTTGACAAATTACATTTGACGTTTCAATTTTCCAAATAAGTAGTATCCCGGGAAACAAACAAGGCAGTGCTCAAGTAGCCATGCAACTCGCCATTTATTGCTTCGAATGATCAATTGTGTGTTTACTTTACTTTTTTTATTGGTTGAGATGAAAGCAAACCTACCCCAAGTTTGATTATGGTAAATACTTGTTTAAATACAGTTTCAAGTATTTTTTAAGGTACACCTAATCACAGAAGCCGTCGAACGTCATTTAAATAAAGTCGCAGCTAAAAAAAATTCATAGCAGACTGATCTGTTTGAAAATTGAGAACCTGTCATAAATTTTAATTCTAAACATTTTTTTTAATAACTTTTTGCGGTATCTTCATAAACGAAGGTAGTTTACTCCTAATACATTTCATTACATCAGTTATAAACCAGCCTGTATATTAATTGATTTTGTTGATTTTCTCAACATCTCAGTTTAAGACAAAGCAGGAGCGAATCCCAGAATATCATAATCTAATTCGAAATGTTTTTGTCACTTATACCTTATACCCACACTCAATCCGTGGACACACTGTATATATATATATATATATATATATATATATATATATATATATATATATATATATATATATATATATATATATATATATATATATAAACATAGAAAAATTTAAACTAACCCCGGATGTGGGTTCTAGGGGTCCTAGTTTGCGCTCATTTGAAGAAAGTTTTTCCATGTTCAAAAGTCTCGTTCTCTTCACTAGTGAATTTCTTTAAGAAAATTCACTAACAGAGGGCAGACCAACCACAATTGCTCTAAATAGAGATCTGAAGACCGAACCGACCACCGAAATGAAAAAGGTAGTGGAGACGAAATACAAGTGGATGAGGTAATGGAGGCGATAAAGAGCCCGAAGAGAGGAAAATCACACAGATAACCCAGAATACAATAGGCCGGTTTTGGTAAAATTTGTCACGTACCATTATTTGTATGTGGCTTGGATAAGTTCGTTAGCCAAGAAAATCTAACGGGGTTTTCCGGGAAAATTCTGGGTTTTCTTTCGAAAACAAATTTTATCTCCAAAAATAGAAAGCTATGGAAATCAAATTTGGTACACAAGCTTATGACATTAAAAGGAAACTATATACCAAAATTTAGATTTCTATATTACAGGAAAAAAGAAGTTGTAAAAAAATATTTGGTGTCAGATAATTTCCATGAAAATTCACTACCATAACGCACTGCCTCCAGACTTTTATTTGGAATTGAACGAAAAACTAAAAAACTAAACAAATGATTCTTAAAAAAACTGATTCCCTGTGAAGATTCAAACCAACGTCCTTAAGGATCAGTCTTAATATATCGGGCATTTAAAGTGAAGCGGACAGGGAAAAAAGTTTCAAGTGTCCAATTTCAGTTACATTTGAGTGTGTTATGCCTGTACATACATAATATTTTTATAATAGCAAGCCTGGTTCACAAAATATGAGTCTTTCAAGATTTGAATAACCATGAAGTTTGTACTACTTCGAATGCCGTTATTAAGCTTAAAAAAATGTATACTAAAATAAATTAACCACTGGATTTGATATTTCGTTTAATGGCCTTTTTAACCCCATAGCTGTATTTCAAAGAAACAAAAAAAATTAACTGAAAAAAAATCAAAATTTTTTTGTTTATCGTTTTTTACAAGGTTCGCATATTTAATTGTTTTTAAGTTCAATACAAAAAAGGTAATATTGTGTTTGTACTGCATGCCACGTTTAATAATGGACCACGCAGTAGTTTATAAGCTATCAGTATTATAATGACAAAGTGCGGCTTACATAAACATCCATTCAAATAATATAACGTCGGCTAATAATGTCCTATTGCATATTTCGAGTATAATTTGATCATTTTAGTTTCACTAGCACCATTTACACTATTTCTTAAGTGGGAAATAACTTCTTAGTACGTGAATGTAACTAGCATGTATGAGACATTTAACTTTTGCCGTTATTTCGTTAGTTGGCTTAGCAACTACCTCCTGACAAGTGTTTTTTTTTGTTTGTTTTTTATTTATTATTATGGCTCCTTATGGTGATCTGTGTTTTAATCCATTTCGTTTACCGTTTCATAAAAAAACATAAAACCACCATTTGCGAGTAATTTATATGTGTGTAAACACTGCAGACAACGTCCTAGTAGTAAATTACCGCCAAAAGTTAGTCAAGATGTCGCCCCGAGTAGTCAATCATTAATCGAACTTTCACAACACTCACAAGGTGTATCTTGTATTCTTCCAGATGATAGTAAGTTTACGAATGCGTCGGCACAGACAGACGACATAAATGACAATGAAATTCTTTTACAGTTAAAGGAAAATTTTAACGACCTTTCCACATAATATACTGCTGTGAAAACAATGATTCTAAGGAATTTCACACATCTAGATAGCAACCAAAATAGGCAAAGGAATTGATAAAGAACAACGGTATTTTATAATCACCTAATCCGCGTGGAGGTCGAAAAGTCATCTGAAACAAAAAACCCAATAAGAACATTTTACCTAAGAGAAGATGACGTCCCCTGTGGGTCTGGGGACTAACTAAAAGAATAGGCCCATGGTAACTCCTGCCTGTCGTACGAGGCGACTAATCGGAGTCAAGCAGCTGGTAGTGGAATTTTCCTCTACGTGATATTAAAGGATTTTTTCACGCCTGAGGAGGTACCACCCCATACATCAAGGAGCCAGTGAAGTCCCAACGGACGTTTGCAGTTCTGGTGTATGAATCGATTTCCCTTATAAGATGATGATGGCTCCTCCTTCTACAAGAGATTCCGGAGGTAAAATACCCCTCCATTCAGATCCCCGGAGAGGGGTGTACAGGGGGCGCCAGCATTAAGATTTAACATATCCTTCTCGAAATTTATGTGGCCTAAATTCTAACCTGAACTCCGTCCACCATTTCTTCCAGGCTAATAGGCCCCAACTCCTCTTCCTCACCGAAACCCAAATCAGTGCCAAAACAGCCACCAATCACCTTAATTTCCCGGGGTATGAGCTTCTTACTTCCTTTAGATTGCATAGAGGCGTGTGCGCATACGTCCATAGCAATCTACCCTGCACCAGACTCCCCAATTTGGAAGCTGGAAGGAAAGACATACTTTGGATTAAACTCTCTCTCAGGGTTGCAACTAAATTCATCTGTTGCATTTACCGGTCACCTTCTGACAAAAACTTTGTCCAGCTCTTTGACTACCTTTCTGAAAAAACCGACCACCTGATTTCTGAATATCCTTCCTCAGAGGTCACTATTCTTGGTGACTTCAATGTCCATAATAAGGAATGGCTCGGATCTTCAAAAAATAATCCACAAGGGAGAGCAGCCTTTGCAGTCAGCAATTCTTTAGCCAATATTGTTCAGTAACCTACTTACTTTCCTCGCATCCCAACACACAGCTCAAATCACTTGGATATCATTCTTACTACAAAACCTGAATGCTATAATATATCAGTCACCGCCCCCCTTGGTCGCTCAGACCACGGCATGGTCACTACTTCCTGCGCAATGCAACCCGATGTCACATAGTCATCACACCCACGTATCGTGGCAACTTTTCCTCATTTCCATGGGTGTCTGTCTGCTTCTTTCATCCTGACCCCTCTGATATCACACAAAACATCACCGAAATTATCCAAGATGGCAAGGAATTATTTATTCCACATACACAGAAAACCTCTTCAGCGACTCAAAAGCCCTGGTTCTCTAAATCATGTGACAAGGCCAGACTTGAAAAGGTCAAAGCTCACAAAACGCTTCTACACAATCCCAGTCAAGAAAACCGTCAATCATTTAATGACGCAAAAAACCGCTATGTCCGCATTCTTTCTGAGGCAAAAAGCTCGTTTAATAACCATATCAAAAACAAAGTCCTCTTGAGCTCCAACGGCAGCAAACCCTTCTGGACTCTTGCTTAATCTATTGTGAATAATTTCTGCAAGAGCACGTTCCCACCTCTTGTCTCAGGGGATAAAATTGTTTCTACTGCCCTGGGCAAGGCTGAACTTTTTGCCTCGTTATTCTCCGGCAATTCTATTCTCAACCCACCTCCAAATGTGCAACCACCAACAGTGCCCAATGTCGCGCATAAAATGACGGGTATCATTTTCAAAACTAAAAAGGTACGAAAGATGCTCTCTTCTCTTAATACCAGGAAAGCCTCTGGCCTTGACGAGATCCCAGCAATTGTTCTCAAAAAATGCGCAACATAACTTGCTTCTCTCCTGACTCGTCTGTTTCCCACATCTTACAATAGAGGCATATTCCCTAGTAACTGGAAAACTGCTCGAGTACAACCCGTCCCCAAGAAAGGATCCAAAGCGCTTCCTAGTAACTACAGGCCTATTGCTCTCCTTCCAGTCGTCTCTTAAGTGATGGAAAAGTATATAAACACCGAATTACTAAAGTTTCTTGAAAACACAGTCTAATCCACGACAGGCAGTATGGATTCCGTCAGCGCAGATCAACTGCCGACCTCCTTTCCTTCGTCACCCATTCTTGGAACAAGTCTATGGAACTACACGGTGAATCCCAGATTGTCGCCATATCCAAAGTATTCGACCAGGTCTGGCGCGCAGCGCTGCTTGATAAACTTCCGACCTATGGCCTACCACCAAAACTCTGTACCTGGAGAGCAAATTTCCTCTCCAACCGGAGCATTTCTGTTGCCGTGGATGCCCATGCCTCTAAAATGTAACCAATTAATGCAGGAGTTTCTCATGGTTCAGCTTTGGCACCTACTTTATTTCTTTTCCACACCAATGACCTCTTATCTAGCACATCCAACCTAGTTCACAGTTACGCGGACGACAACACCCTCCACTCAAATATACAATATTCTAAGCCTGTCTCTTTAGCCCAATTAGATGAGGATCGCAGACTCATGGGGGTTCTATCTCCGTGGATCTCCAAAAAAAATTAAACTGGGGAAGTAGAAATCTTCTACAATTCAACCCCACCAAATCTCAGTCTTGCTTTCTTTCTCATAAGAGATTCACCAGCCCTAGACCCATCACAATGAACAACCAAGTTATTCAAAGTAATGAGTCCTTTTCACTTGTTGGCATTTCTGTGGATATAAATCGCGGTTGGCACCAACATGTCACATCAGTTGCAGAAGCAGCTGCTAAGAAATTAGGTTTCCTCTTCCGGGCTCGCAAATACGTTCCATAAGCTAATCTCTATACCTTATATACTTCGCAAATAAGGTCAAATCTTGAATACTTCTCCCACATCTGGGGTGCCGCTGTCGCTTCTACACTTGCTATCCTGGACTCCATTCCGAAGAGAGCTATACGTCTCATCGGGGAGCCTAACTCACCCAAAGGCTTCCCTTTTCTACCGACATGCCGTTGGTGACCTCTCTCTCTCTCTTTTATAGATATCTGCACGGGCACTGCTCGGAGGAGCTTTCTTCCATAGATCCTCCACCTGCTGCCCCCAACAGATCTACCAGGGGAACAAAGCGAATGCACCCTTTTACTGTCCAGGTCACCAGACATATAACATATTTTTTATGCCCGCTCTTTTGTCCCGAGGACTTCTAAGTTGTGGAATTCCTTGCCAGCGCATGTTTTTCTGTCTCCTCCAAAGCTTCAAGTCCAGATTCAACAAGTTGCCTCTTTCCTCCTTGTCGACATCCACGGTATGATAGTATTTAGGCTGTAAGCCTTCGTAGTGGGTTGTTGAAATATAAAAAAACGGCAAATGCCTGGAAAAAGACTATGTGTCTCAAATTTGATGGCCGGAAAAGAGTACATTTACAGAAGCAGCTCTTAACGCGCAATATCTATATGAGCTATACCAACACTTTAAATTGGAAGATCCTGATACTAAGGTAGGCCTTACGAAATTCTTCACATCGCGGCCTAAGCAATCGATTTTTGATGGAAACTCGGCCACACATGTAGTCTGTGTATGTATTTATCATGAAAATGTGAAATTGATGTTAAACGGTGAGGCTATTTCATCTCTTACGTCTCAGTCAGCGATCCCCTTAACATCCTATAAAGACTGCCTAAAAACATGATGTATCCAAATCCTACACCAACTTGCCATTTTAATGACATATAAATCACCATCAAGCGAACGTTGTGGCCACTGTCCTGTCCATACTGAAATCAGTGAGCACCTAAAAGTAACAGTTGATGAAAACCCAATAACAAGTGTGCAATATAGCACATGGATTGGTGAAGATCACTTCATAGTGACCACTCAAGTTCTTCCTTCAGATAATTTTGTAGATAGCCTGTGCTTTGGATATTTTGAAACCTTATGCCTACATCGCAGATCAGCATGCTAGATATCTTAAATCATAAAAAGACGATATTGTCGAAGGCGACGTTATTGTTCAGTGTGATTTTGCTGAGAACTACGGCTTTGTAGTACAATATGCTGCCCAGTTTTTCCACTGGAACAACGATCAGGCCACTCTTCTGACATCAGTTTATTACTAGTACTTTTATGATACAATATAGCTGCAAATAGCATAGTCTACTTGAACGCAGGTGTTAAAAAACTATTTTATTGTTGGATGGAACGCGACTGTAGTACAAAATTATTCCTTTGCATAAAAGGGCGTTCGCTGCGATCTTTATAAAACATATTAGAGCTTTTGTAAGAAGCACCCTTATATACTTTTTATTTCGTAGCAAGTTGTGTATTATGTAGCGTGTAATTTCTAAACATGTCCAATTTGCAATAAATAAATAAATGGAAACAGGTAAAAAGAAGCGGTGCTTTTCGAAGGAAAGTCAATAAATATAAAAATATTTTAGAAAGTAGCAAATTTGTTAATAAACATGTTAGTAGTGTTTTACATAGTAAGCAGTACAACAAACAACAATTTGGGTTTGAGGTTAAGTCACATTGCTACTACATGTATGTTGCATAAATATCGCAGCTAACGCGAGTTTAGCACTATACTGATATGTAAGTGTTGCCGAAAATGCTTTTATATAACACCATATATGTTATAGAGCTACGCGCAGATCGTTCTCAGTGCAGCAATGAGAAAAAATATTATTTTAAAGCTCTATAAGCGCTGTTTGTGTAACAATCTGCTTACCGCGCCATCTGAAGCCACACTGTCAATATGATCATCAGTTTGCCAAATTTTAGGGCACAGGACCGTACTTAGCCATAAATAGTTGTTAATCGTTAGTTACCCATGATGATGATACAACAAGTAGAGATATTACATACCCATCACATTACATATTACATACACATACACATCCTCACACACGCACGTGCATGTATTAAGATCCGAAATTATTTTCTGACTTAAAATTAATTAAAGTGAAGAAATTGGCTTTGTTATTATTAACTGCAGGGGATTATAGTAAAATGAAAATACCAAAAATCTAAAACTTTTTGATCCCTTGTAGGAATGGGGAGAAAAAATGTAGTAATAATGTAAAGCATACATAGAGACTTGGCAAATATCGGTGGCGCTAGTCTACTTTTACTGTAAAAGCCAAACTTCAAAATTGACAATACAGGTCAATGCCAAGCCTACTTTATTTTTGTTTAAATACGTCTCTGTTCATATTACAGGTTTTAATATATAGTCTGTTTTGTAGCAGTGTTTTAAGAGATAAAATAGTTCTGTAATGGCTGCAGTCGTGATAAAATTGATTTATAAAGCAGACGCCATGTTTTTATGCAATTCGTGTATTTGTTTGGTAGCCATCTTGTACGGAAAAAAAATTATTTAACAAATATAGAAATATTTGTGACCTGACCTGACCTGACCTGATTTTCACAATATATTATGAATATAAAACAGGCGAAATGTGTAACAGAATGAGTTTAGGTCAATAAAATGAAACAAAAACGAAAAATTTCGAGTTGATTTTTACAAATTAAAGAAATATTCATTCCTTCGAGGGCCCTTCAAAATTTATCGTATATGTAGCATATTTTACACCGAAAATTTTTCTTCGTAGGTGAAATCCATCTTGCTTTTAGCCAAAAGGAGACTTTTTGAGTTTAATTTTCACACCGTACTAACATTATTTCTTACACCATCATATTTTAGTACTTATATTACTTTCATAATATTAGAGAACAATTTTAGGATAAAATAGTTCTAACAAAAACATTTAAAAGACATATCACTCTTATAGGTATTGCAGTATGCAACAAAAAGTTGCAAAGTAAACTATAAAGAAATTCTAACAAAACATGTTTTATAGTAATTCTATTAAGGCTCTATAACTGGCACCATGGTAAATGATTTTTAGTTTTATTATTGTTCCTTATAAAACTGTTTTGTAAGTATTGTATATAATATTCTTTTACAGCTCAATAAACATTTCTAAAACTATTCTATAACACCTTACACATCCCTTATAAAATAAAGTAAAGAACTAAAGTATTGTATAAACCTGCGCCCATTTTGCGTTTATAAGCGTTGTATAAGCGTTACCAAAACGTTTATAGGTACAGTCATGTTCTTTAAAAACTGTTTTATAAACGTTCTTATGACTACAATAAAACATCAAATTGCTACATTTCAAAAACAGACTTAATTTCATAAACCCCTTCTATTTCACTCACGATTTTAGCACAGAAGTAGAAAGTCATTTCCATGCTACTTCTAATGGGAAAGAACAGTGTGATGGTCTTGGTGGTAACATAAAACGCATGGAGACACGGTCCAGTTTACAGTTGGGTCCAAACAAAGCAATCACTACACCCATGCATTTGTATGAATTGGCTAAAGCATTGTTGCCTCACACTACAATTTATTATTCTGATAAATAGTGTTACGTTCTTCGGAGTTCTGTATTTGCTGACTAACAAACCACAGCTTTTCAAACCACTGATTTATTATAACCAACTATTTCCCAACACCACCATCAACTAAAATATTTCTCTCTATTACTATGTGCCCATAAAACTATATTTCACTATACGCCTTCTATGATCGCTTATTACACACGAACACTACTAACTCACTACTGACTCATTCCCTCTATCTTCGGCTCCTCTATTTATACTATCCATAGAGTAGTTCTAGACCCTGTGCCAATTTAAACCTAAAATATCGAAGTGCATTTATTTGATATTTGCCCGCAATTGATATCTTGTCACAGATTTCAGTTGGATCTAAATCCGGTCAATAGTGAGTCTATAATCACCTCCCAAACCCTAACGTACTTGCACATATCCCCCAGATTTATTATTTTTGTAACATAAAGAACACACTGTTTGGTTTGAAGATGAAAAGGTAATCAAATACTCACTCAGTTTTAGTCTTTGAGACGGTTCTAAATCTCTCTTTATATTTATAACAGCTTGTAACTTCAGGGGTGAAAAACATAGTTAATATATGGACATAATACTCACTTGTGAACACTCTGTAGCTTATAGTTTGCATGTTTTGGTAAATAAACAGCTTGTTTGTAATGCACACTTGTAAAACCTTGGAAAGGCGCCAATTACACTTTCACTTTTGTTGTAGTTTAAGGTTTAATACAAATAAACAACCTCTAATTTCACTTGTAAAGAATTAACCTAAGTCCAAAACAGTAAACAAGTTTATATTTGAGGTTTTGTTTACATTTTTAATAGTAGCAATTGCCCTTAGATCTGTACTGTCTCCTTCTCTCTTATGACAATCCATGTTTTTCTATCTCACTCTTCAGTGTATAGTGTCATCTTTTTCATTCTCTCTTTCTACCAAATATAATTTCTGAAATTAATAAAATTCATTTTTAAAGGAAATATTAAGATCTCTCTTATCACTTCTTATCAAATTACAAGTTTTTGTTGTTTGGTTAAAGATTAATATTCGTATGAAATGATGATTTATTAAGATTCGAGTTACCGAACCATAAGTTGTGGCAGTAAAGGTGCTTAAAAGTTGCCTTCAGCTATATGCTGGATATTTAGCCTACAGCTTGCAAAAGTGGTTTTAAAGAACGGTGTTTGTTCTGTATTAAATTTCACATCAATTTTGTTGAGAAATAAGTCAGTACGAATCACTTTATATATTTTTGTGAGAAAAGAAACCTCATCTATTGGGGTTTCTTGTGTGGGTCTGAAATCATCTGGAGTTTTCTGCTTGTTGTGTGTAATCGTCCGAAGCTGTACCTGTCAAGTTCTTTTAACTGATTTGCGGAGCTATCCGTAACTGGGTCCACACTACCATATTAGCGGCTGCAGACCAGGACCCCGTCAGATAAGTCCACAAAGTGGTTTCTTTTGTAATTCTGTTCAGTATATCCATAACTACAATCATAACACAGTATTCAATAGTAACTTTTATTTACAGAAAAAATCTTATACTTTTTTTAAGTCTTAAAGTCTTACAAATCACTCAATAAACTTGTCGGGCCTTCCCCTGAAGTCCCACAGGTGTTGATTGCCTGCAGACGGAAATCTAAGAGCTGCCATTCAGCATTTAGCTCTCACCATAGGCGCTTAGTTACCCCCCAAGAGAGAAGCCAGTAGTTGTCAGAGAAGCTTGTGGAGGTGGCGACAAGAAAGTATACTTGAAATGTACACTCAAGAGGTAAGGTAGAGAAATGGATGGAACTTGAATGTGAAAATAACTGAAAATAGACCTAAAGGTAAACCTGAATCTGACCAGCGAAGGTATATTTGACCGGTAACGATGTACGGAGAACTTGGATGTAAAGGTAAACTTGAAGCCGAAACCGAAACCCTACAATTGCTAAAAAGAATGCGGTTAGCCTGCTGCCGCTGTGTTACAAGCTTTATTGAATACTTACCATAATCATTTTTTAAACGGGTTGTGACAATCACTGAACTAACTCAACTAACTTGCACAATATTTACACCAAGTTGACATGCCATGAAGACGTTGCGTTTCACTCGCCTGTCCGACAGAGTCTCTCCTTGAACATCGCTGTCGAATGGTTTTGTTTTACAGAATTCCCCTCCCGAAGTCGCTAGTGCGTGTGTCAATCTGACTGGATCAGAGCCTAACTGTCACATTTCTTGAATAGAGTAGGAGTCAAATTACGCGGGAAATAGCTTAACGTCGGTTAGGTAAAAAGGTCTCTCTGATGTCATTCAAAACCTTCCGGAAATTTCCATGCTTGATGTGTATATTTTTACCAGTGAACTTTAAGGCTCTCGTTATGTCAGTAAGGGAGTTACTGTAGTGAATAAAACATAACCGTTACAACCTTTCTACATCATTCTCTATATGTTATTTCTAGTCCATTCCCGAAATATAACTGTATTCGCTGTTACCAACACACTTTACAACCTGCCTGGCGGTAACTATGGCTTTCTGTTTTGCCTTTCATATCCCAATTTGCAGCTCGACGTTAGTTTCTCCGAATATCTGGATCCGTCCAAATCTGGCTGCATTTACTCTGTACGCTCTGTCTGGCTCCCTTACCCGCCATCTTGGTACCATGTCGCGGCAAATAATCGTCCTAGGTGCGCCAGTGTCGACGACCATCTGGGTCTTGCCGCTTACGTATCCATCTACGACGGGAGCGCTGCCAGAATCGCTAACCCGAAAAACAGTTACCGGCCTTAGCTTGACTGTCTCCCATGTGCATGATCTTAGAGCCCAACATTCGCTCCTTATATGTCCCCTCTTGACGCAGTTCCAACAACGCAAGTCATTTGCACGGTTAGCTCTTATTGGGTCGCCATGAGACGTAGGATTTATTTTCTTCAGTAGTTGCACGAACTCGGATGCTTCTGTTTTTATTTTCTTTTCCTACTTGGAGACTGCGAACTTTAACGTAGCGCTCTGCAGTTTGCAGCGACAGCTGGTTTAAAAACTCCATCGAAACTATGGGGTAGGCTAATCGTGTCAGTCTGACAACGTCGGAGTGGAGATGTTGGAGACTTTCGCCCGATTTCTGACAACGATTTTGCAACTGGTATCGATACAGCTGTTGTAAATGCTGGTAGCGAAACCACATATCTAATTGCTTTTTTTATTCAACTTTTAAAAAATGCGAACTTTATAAAAAACGCTAGACAAAAATATTTTTCAGTTATTTTTTTTTTAATATAACTATGGCGTTAAAAAGTCACTAAATGGGTTATACCAAATGTTAGAAGATCGCTGGTTTAGACGTTTAGGAGCGTGGAGTTGACCTGCGAGATCACCCGACCTAACGCCACTTGATTTTTACTTGTGGGGGGTAATTTGAGAATAAAAGTTTACGTAACACCGGCAACCAGTAAACAAGAACGGCGCCAACGAGTGATCAATTGTGTCGAGGAGCTTGATTCCAATGAGATAGGGAGGGCCACAAATACTTATACGAGTATCCGGATCTTAGAATGGTTGGAAACCAACGGTGGCCACTTTGAACAATTAGTGTGAACGTTTTTTAAATTTGTATACATATAATGTTATTGTATTAACATTGGTAATTGTTGTTTTATTGTTTTGCTATTTGTTATTTTACGTAATTGTTTTTATTACTTTAGTAAATTTCGTTGTGCTTTCAGTTTTGACCGATAACTGATGAAATTATTTTGTAATCTTACAAATTTTCTCTCGTTCATTGGTTGTTAATCTGGATACATTTCATTGAACTTTGTGCATGTTCTTGCTATAATTTGATCACATTTACCATGAAGAATAAACAATTTCACCAAAACTTCATTTGCATAGTTATTGCCTTCCATTTTGATTCTTTTCAAAACAAGTTCCAGTTAAATAACGCACAAATGGTTTATTATTGATGCACTAATTGTCAAATTTTCATAATAACGTATTCCATGACATACTAATACAAAATATGACATAATAATCCTATATTTACAGAAACGTGTTTTTATTTTGTAAACCTGACTATATAGGTATAGGAACATGATACATTATTTGAAAGGAGCTTTGATTGTCTTTTAGGATATTTTATAATATACAGGGTGTTCAATTTTTAAAAAATGCACTCCACCATTTTTGTATCTACCAGTAAAATCGCAAATTTTTAACGACCTTGTATAATGGAAATTGAATCCCCTTAGACAAACTAATGCACAGGACATTTGTAAACTATATCCAAACTGCAGGTTTTTGCATTTAAAATATCACAGTTGTTGATACCTTTGAATATAAGCGGCAACGCCGCGCAGTGGGTAACAATCGGCAACTTTCGGAAAAAAACCTGTAACACAAAATGTTCGAATATTTCACTTATATGTTGTTGTTTTTTGCAGACGGTAATGGTAGCAAGTATATTTTAGCATTATATATATATATATATATATATATATATATATATATATATATATATATATATATATATATATATATATATATATATATATATATATATATATATTAATCTATGATCTAAAAACGTTAGGAAAAAACAAATACCGAGTACTAGACCATCCCCTATTCAAATCTTATAAAAGACCTTAATTGACATCTAAAAACTTTATCAATTCTTTTTTTCTCACAGAACAATTACTTGGTCCTTCTGAGGTTATATATACAGGAAAGTCAAATTTACAGGCTACAGCGTGAAATACCAAGTCAATTATGGTTTTGTTATAACGCCCGCTGCCACAGCAACAAGAAGCACCGCCAACTATGTATTTATCCGCAGATATACGCAGCTGATTTCTGCCTTCTCACTTAGGTCAAAGTACAGATAAAGTAATTCAACGGGTCAGAACATGTAGGTCCATGTAGCTAGTAGTTAAAATTCTAAGACTTTATGAGACCTAAAGAAAGGTTACATAGTATAAACTTGCCAAATTTGGCATGACTCTTTTATATAACTTTTAATAATTTATTATATATATATATATATATATATATATATATATATATATATATATATATATATATATATATATATATATATATATATATATATATATATATATATATATATATATATATATATATATATATATATATATATGAAGTAAAGTCATTGCTTACTCGTTAAAAATACTGAAACCCATTAAGCCATTTCTTATACAAAAATTAAAACCTTGAACTTGAAAGCACTTTTCCAGATTTTTTTTTTAAGTACGATTTTTAGGTAACTTTGACCACATAAAGTTATGTAAACTGAAAGTGAATTCGAATATAATAGCCAAAATAAATCACATTCACTCTCTAAGAACACAAAAAGAAGATAATATGGCTTATATGACATATATAATACATATATTTTTTTCCGCCTCTAACCCACTGCGCGCCGCAGCGCTGACAATACTTTAGATCGATAGAGCACAACTAATTACCCAAGAAACCAAATTTTCAAAATAATCCTCCCATTCTCCGTAAACGCCTAACCTACCATCGACCGTAAGTCACCTGTATATTTATATATTTATATTTGGATGTTGCAATTTGACTCAATTACTTACTTAATTAGAAGTTACCAGTTTTCTAATATTCAGATCGAAAGTAACGCTTCATCACAATAATAATAATAATACAACTTTATTCATAAAATCCCAAACGGGCAAGGAACACGTCAAAACATAATATCTAGCAACTCGTTACACAGATATATATATATATATATATATATATATATATATATATATATATATATATATATATATATATAAAGATTGTAAATCTATAATTAGGGACTCAATAAAAAATGCCCCAAACCTACAGTTAAGGAGTCATTACCAAAAAAAACATAGAAAAACAAACTCATGAAAGGGCATAAAATGCAGAACACTGCGCAAACAAAACAACACTTAACCTACACAACATAGGCTTTTACGCATGCACACTTTAATGGACAAATACCCCATCATATGTTTATATTTACGCATGCACACTTTAATGGACAAATACCCCATCATATGTTTATATTTTAAAAAAAAAACAATGTGGTATACACCAGTAAATTAATACGTTGAAACGAGGACATAAGTATTACTTAACTTGTTTACTTTACTTTACTAATTTATGTTTCAGGTCTTCCACAACTTCACTCAGCACCAAAAGGTGGCAGTATAATGAGAAACTCAATCCAAATTTCCAAGAATTATATTTATTATTATATCAATATTTTAAATTTATTTACAAAATAAATGTATTTATTTGAAATGTACGTCTGATTGGTAGTCTATTATATTCTACTTTTAGAAATCAACTATACACTTTGTTTTTTAGTTGAACACTGTGCACATTATAAAGGATTTTTCAATAAGAGTGACCGGGTATTTTTAAGTTACATTAGCCTTATGGCAAGACTGCTCAAAAATTTTATTAGATCGGGTTAAGCTGCAGTAGAACTAATAGAACTTAAATGATGGAACGATACACAATAGGGCAACGCGTTCATATTGTTAAAACTTAATATCAAAATCAGTCTTCTGTAATATAGACTTATCGGAAAATTAGTAAATATTTCGGTCATCATAATCTAAAAAGCGAGAAAACAACTTGCAGTATCGTGCCTCCTGTCAACAACCAACAATCCTATATACAGCTTTGCTGATTATAGTGCTCTCCACATCACGTTGGCATCGACTGCATCAATATCTGCATCTAACTCCTTATCATTTTGAGTTGAAGTCACCAACTCCCAGATAGTGACCTGTCTAAGATTTTCAGCTATGATTTTACAAATCTGTTTATTTTTAATGCCTCCAAACCACATAACTGCCTCTTCTCTGGAAGAATGACCTGCAGGGCTCAGACGTTAAGATGGCTGGCAAAATACTGCCCACAGAATCTAAAAGCCCTACATTCAGTATAAGGGTTGCAGAGGATATTCGCTGGCACCTACAAGTTTTCCAAATTGCAAAAGCGGCAGCAAGGAAGGAAGCTGGGGTTTATGTTTCGGGGTGAACGTGGTTTTTTTTCCCACCATGGCTGCTTTTGACGCCGTATAAAGCACACATACGTCCACACTTGGAATACTGTTCTTATACCTAGGATGTTGCCCCAAAAGCAACATTGTCCCCTCTAGATTCTATTCAGAAAAGAACTTTTCCCTTAAGTAAAATTGAGGAGTGCGTTTTGACCTTTAATGAAACTAAAATTTAAAAAGTTCGGGAAGCAGCAAGTGCGTTATGGTAGTGAACTTTTATTAAATGTTTCAAACTTGGATAACTCAATTTTCAACAAACTTAGAAAGTTGAATTTTCGTATGTAGTGAGGCCTTTTCCAAGGCAACATATCCGCCAAATGACATTAAAATGGCTTTGTAATTCTTGGAGAAAAATTTTTTTTTAGAAGAAAACTCAAAATTTTCCGGGAAAACCTTGTCTGGTTTTCCTGGCTAAAACTCAATTTTCTATAAACTTAGAAAGTTGAAGTTTGGTATGTAGTAACATATAAAAATTGAAACTGACCCCGGATATGGGTTCTAGGGGTCCTAATTCGCGCTCATTTGAAAAAAATTTTGCAAAGTCTCACCATCGATACCTCTCTATAAGTGAATTTTTTTAATAAAAATTCACTAAAAGTATATCTTTCCGACACAGCTAATGACGAGACTTTAATGCCATATTCAAAATGCTACGAGGTGTCTCCGGCAACTGCAAGCAGCCGATTTTCTATGATCACGACTGTAAAGTAACAAAGGATATACTTTTGGTATCATTACCATTATAGAAAGTTGGGGTAAGTCTGACAGATATTCAAAAAAATTCTGGACGCAGCAAGTGCGCTATAGTAGCGAATTTTCATAAGAATTGTACACTGTAATTATACGGCATATTAGTAAAGTTAATACTTTAAACTTACACAGACCTTGAAGATCGATTTTAGAGGTCCTAGTACGGTCACATTTGAAGAATTCTTCCGAAAGTGTTATCATCGATTTTTCTCTATTATAAGAAAAAATCTTGTGTTCTAACTCCTCTAGACAAAAATTCCCAAAACTCTATTTTCTATGAAGCTAAAGAATTAAATTTTGCTATATCTGTAGATAGTATAAGTCTCTTTAAGAGAAACTTGTATTACAAATTTCATTAAAGTTATACACAAGATTTCCAGAAGGAAACAGTTCATATTTGGAAAAGGAAAGTATCTGCCAAATTATAAACGTAGCAGTTATTTTTCTTATTAATCGACAGTATGATTTCGTTTTTGTCATTCTAATCAAACCGGTTTTTTCAATATCAACGATAACAAAATTATAATTTCAGACTCAAAGGTGACAAACTTATTCAGGCGTTTTAAACAAAAATAAGATCTTGTTCAAAAAGTATGAAATTTGTGCACTACTGTTTCTCTAAATGTCAAAATAAAACATCAAAAACATACATTCATTAATCTGGATTCGATCGCAGAACCTTCAGCTTAGGTGGCAAGTGTGATGTCCCCGGCGCCATCTAAGTATAATTCAATTAACGTTTTATTTGCGTGATACTTTAGATCGACTTCATGCACGAGATATATTCAAAGTATACGTACCTAATTAATTACAGAATTAGTAGAATTACCATTGAAATACATCCCACGACTGTTTGGGTCTTATATGACGTCTTGTATTTAAGTTTAAGATAAAAGAAACTATTTCAGAATCATCTTTGTAGAAACTTGGCTTGATTTTGTTTACATTTTAGTATATTATACAACAGCATGATATATCTGTCCTGCGCTAAAACTGCATTTGAGGCCGTTCATAAAGCTACAAATATAGTGTTTTAATAATTGATTGAATCCCCCAGTTAAATAACAATTACTTGGCAAATTTCATGTAGTCTGTCATTTTCCATAATTGCGGCCGAGATTTCACTATTGTTGGCTCGGGTAGTATGGTTTATGCCTGATTATATATATATATATATATATATATATATATATATATATATATATATATATATATATATATATATATATATATATATATATTTAGTTTGGTTACCGTTGATGTATGGTTTATACCTATTGTATGAATCAATCTACGCGTGGCAGTCAACTACTCTATCTGTCAGGCATTAGACTTTAACCACTAAGTCGTTTCAACGCATGTCTTTGGGATTTTATTTTTAATTTGGAAAAAACTCTAAATATTGTGTACAAAATTACTTAGAATTCACAACATATGTTTATTTGCACTATTTCTAGCCACATGTAACGTCTCATTCCAGTTACTCGGATACTTACAAACATATAGCGTTTTCAAACAGTTTTCCCCCATTTTTCACCGGAAAAACTTGAGAATAAAGGCTGATTAAAGAACTCGACCTCGGTTTTCGCCCAAACAAGATTTTTGCCAAGTTTGATGGAAATCATTTTAGTATTTTTTGAGTTATCGCTCGGCGACACACACAAATATATATATATATATATATATATATATATATATATATATATATATATATATATATATATATATATATATATATATATATATATATATATGTGTGTGTGTGTGTGTGTATGTGTGTGTGTGTGTGTAAACATATAAAAACTTTAACGGACTTTGGTTTTGGGCTCTAGGAACCCAAATTCGCGCTCATCTGAAGAAATGTTTTCAACGTGACCTCTCTATTAACGATTTTTCTTAATGAAGATTCGCTAAAATCTCTTTCTCTATATATATATTATTTGTAGACTGCGTCGGCACTTTGAATTGATTGTTTACTTGTTTCTTTTGTGCGGCCAGTTAGTCTGTGATAAGTCAGACATTTGTTACCAGAGATTTAGTACTGCTTATGATTTTTTATATATATATTTCTTTTTTCCTTTCTTGTTAGTTAGTATTTTCTGTTTGTGTTTTGTGTATAGGCTTAGTGTAGTGTTATTATTGTAGAAATTGTAGTATCGGCTAATTATAGAAGCAACGTTTCTGATTGGGCTTTTCAGGCTGTCTATCGATGATATTGCATTAGTTTGTTCTATTGGATTTTGAAATACACTGCACACACAAATATTTCCATGAACAATACAATTAATGTTTTTTACCAAAATGTAAGGGGCTTACGTACAAAAAGTCATGAATTTTATTCGGGTATCTTGTCTAATGACTACGATATAATAGCTATAAGTGAGACGTGGTTGGGCTCGGATATATTTGATTCGGAACTGTTTGATAGCAGATATAACGTGTTTATACAGGACCGTAATGGCCGTGGGGGTGGTTTACTTATAGCAGTGAAAACGAACTATATCGCTAGTAGACTTGATCTTGAGGAATCATCTGTGGAAATTATAGGTGTTAGGATAATGTTGGAGAACCATGTAAGTATGTGCATTTTTTCTGTTTATTTGGCCAAGCCCAATATAAATGACTACCTGAGTCTTTTTAACATAATCGAGTCCAAAATCGATGATGGCTCTAAATGCTTAATCATGGGTGACTTTAACGTTCCTATATTTGGTAGGGAAGTTGTTGATTATCGGTATGAGCGTATAAAAAGTGAACTTCTCGATTTTATTGATGTTATGGGATTGACAGATAAAAACTGTGATGAATGAAAACGGTAGGTTGCTTGATCTCGTTTTGACAAATGTACACGAATATCAGCTTTCTCTGGAGGAGTCTATTGTTGAGAAGGAGGACGCACATCATCCGCCATTGTTGTGTGTGTTACGCTTTTCTAGGGCCATAAAATGTTCGGGTGTAAGGAAAGATGCCTATGATTTCGGAAAGGGTCGGTATTTATATTTGTATAATTACATAAAGGATACAAACTGGGATGGATTATATGCTATTAGAGATGTGGAATCAGCGGTTCTCTGGCTGAGTGATGTGTTTTATCAGGGTTTTGATAGTTTTGACAGTTCCTAAGTTTACAAAGCACAGAAGAAGTTACCGCCGTGGTTTACGCCTCAAATAATAAAATGTATTCGGGAAAAACATAGGTGTAGAAAACTATTTATGAGAACGGGGAACACAGAATTTAATTCAAAGTTCAGGCAGTTGAGAAGGGAAATAAAAAGGAGTATTCATGAAGCACATCGGGCATATGTGTCAGGTCTGAAAGAAAATATTGTGACCAATCCAGTTGTTTTCTGGGAACATGTAAAGCGCTGCAGGAATACATATGACAAGTTGTCTGAAATGAAAGTAGGTGATGAAGTTTTACGTGATATTAAAAACATAGCTGATAGGTTTGCTGTGTATTTCTCCTCAGTGTATGCAGAACCGGAACATGATTGGGACACGTCCTCGTTTCTTGACGAGTTACGGAATGTAACGGTTGGTGGAGATGTTGACCTGCTTCGTATTCAGAAATTACGCCCAGAGACGTTGAAGAAGCCATCAAGAAATTAAGGATTGGTGGTGCAATGGGTGTTGATGATGTTCCTTCGTATGTGATTAGGGGCTGTATGGAATTTTTGATTGCACCACTATGCTATGTGTTTAATCTAATACTGGTGAAATGCCAGTATCCCCTACTATGGAAAGTCAGCAAGGTCATTTCAGTTTTTAAGTCTGGCTTAATGAAACTCGTGGAAAACTATAGACCTATTTCGATACTGTGCAATTTTTCCAAAATTTTTGAAAGTATTTTGTATTATAAGGTATTCTCACATGTACAGCATCTTATTGTAGACGAACAACATGGATTTCTGCCGCGCAGGTCTACTGCTACCAACCTTGCTCTCTTTACTCAGGTGGCAAGCGAGACAATCAATGCTGGTGGTCAGCTAGACACCATATATGCAGATTTTTAGAAGGCAATCGATAAGGTGGACCACAAGGTTCTTTTGAAGAAGCTTTATATGTGTGGGTTTTCTCTAGACCTGATAGAGTTATTTGCATCTTATTTGACTGGAAGGGTACAATATGTGGTTTATGGTGGAAGTGAGTCCTCATTGTTTTCCTCACCCTCTGGGGTGCCCCTGGGGTCAAATTTGGGACCTTTATTGTTTTTATTGTTTGTCAATGATCTGCCGAAAAGTATAGCCGACTTCCGTTGTTTGTTGTTTGCTGATGATTTAAATATCTTTCGTGTTATTTCTAGCATTAGTGATTGTGAGGAACTACAGAGGAGCATTGATGCACTGTCAGAATGGTGTTTTGAGAATAGAATGTTCCTGAATATTGGGAAATGTTTTGTTTCTACTTTCACGAGACGTCTTGCCCCTGTTGAATACCGATATACTGTTGAAGGTGACCAACTTTTGCGTAGGACCCAGTGACCCAGTGGTGACTTAGGAATTGAGTTTGACACTAAATTATCATTTGCGAAGCACGTGGAAAAAATTGCTGCCTCGGGGTTGAAAACATTGGACTTTATTGTGCGAAACTCGAGAGGATTCAGTAAAGTTGAAACACTTAAAATTCTTTTTAATGCATATATACGTCCAAAAATGGAGTATCTGTCGGTGGTGTGGAATCCTTTTTACAAGGTTCATTCTGATGTGGTGGAGAAAGTTCAGCGGAGGTTTGTTCGTTTTCTGCATTTTAAGTTTTTTAGTGAATTTTCTTAAAAAAAATTCACTAATGAGGAGATCTCGACTTTTGAATTTTGAAAAAATTTCTTCAAATGAGTGCTGGAGCCCCTGGAACCCAAATCCGAGGTCGGTTTCAGACTTTATATGTTTATATATATATATATATATATATATATATATATATATATATATATATATAAACAAAAAAACTCGCAAAAGGAAGGTATTTACCAAATTTTATCAAAATCGGTCTATTATTTTTTTAGTTATAGGTGTGACACATAAATATATAAACATATATATATATATATATATATATATATATATATATATATATATATATATATATATATATATAAACATATATATATATATATATATATATATATATATATATATATATATATATATATATGTTTATATATTTATGTGTCACACCTATAACTAAAAAAATAATAGACCGATTTTGATAAAATTTGGTAAATACCTTCCTTTTGCGAGTGGCTTGGATAAGTTCGTTAGCCAGGAAAATCCGCCGAGGTTTTCCCGGAAAATTTTGTGTTTTTTTTTCGAAAAAAATCGAAAAAAATTCATATCTCCGGAATTAACAAAGTAAGGGCAACCAAATTTCATGCGCGGATTTATATCATTATAGGCAAGTTACCTACCAAAATCTAGCTGCTTAGGGTAAAGGACAAAAAAGTTACAGGCATTCAAAGAAAAATAAATTTGGGTTCTCCTCAAAACGTCAAAATCGCGATTTTAAATGTCAAAATTAGTGAGTCCCTTCCTTTTGCAAGTGGCTTGGATAAGTTTGTTAGCCAGGAAAATCCGCCGAGGTTTTCCCGGAAAATTTTGTGTTTTCTTTCGAAAAAAATTTATATCTCCAAAATTAACAAAGTAAGGGAAACCAAATTTTACACGCGGGTTTATATCATTATAGGCAAGTCACCTACCAAAATTTAGCTCTGTAGATCAAAAGACAAAAAAGTTACAGGCATTTAAAGAAAAATAAATTTGGGTTTTCCTCAAAACGTCAAAGTCGCGATTTTAAACGTCAAAATTGTTAATATTTAGGCAGTGAACCTGAAATTAATATGATCTATGGAAGGAAAATGTCACAAGAATAATGTTTTACCAAGCCTGAACTCTTAGTTTCAATCGTCATTGTCCTTCATTTTACTAAAATATTCCCAGAAAATTCATTTCAAATAGACCCTTTTTCTGATGCTTTAGCAGTAGTGTTTGCTATAGAGTTTATCGTTTAATGGTATATCATTTTTGTCGAATTATCGTAAAAAAATCATTAAAGCACAATATATCCGTTATTATGCAAGTTACGAAAAAAAGTTGTATACATTAATTGTAGGGTGTCTTAAGCTACATCTTAAAAAATATTTCCACAATTACAGGCTGGCCCATAAGTCGTTGGTGATTCAAATTTTCTTTTTTTTTTTAGTGAATTTTTTTAATCGAACACGCCCTATGTTATTGCATTTTTGTATTTTCCATTGAAATATAATACATCTTCGTAAGAAAAGAAATTCTGGACGCAGCAAGTGCGTTATGGTAGCGAATTTTCATTAAATGCTTCAAATTTTGAATCAATTTGCTATTAACCTATAAGGTTGACCAGAAAACCAGTTTTTTTCGGGAACAATTTAAGTTTACTTTCGGAAATTTTTGTACATTTTCAAACAATAAAGTTATTTGGATGAAACATGGCACATTGTTTCTAATATATAGATTATACTGGTAACCAAATTTGGTGCCTGCTTTCTTAGAAAAACATATTTGCTATTAGAAACATTTTTATGAAAATTCACTACCATAACGCACTTGCTGCGTCCAGAGTTTTTGGATCTTATCCCAATTTTACACCCTATGTGAGTTTGCTTGCTGTGTTTGACATAACCAGTGTTCAGAACAGGCGCATAGTTGCTGACCTGGTGTTTTTGTTTAAAATTGTGAGGAACTTGGTAAATTTTTCTGAATTTTTGGGCAGCATTCAGTTTAGGGTTCCTCAGAGGGATAGTAGACTGGAGCAGCTGTTTTATATACCGGGGTGCAGAACGAATAGTCTGTTCAGTTGTCCGATTTACAGAATGTACACAAGTTATAACAGATTGTGTAAGCATGTTGACATCTTCAACATGAATTTAAGAGCATTTAAGAACGCATTGACTGAACATATACATGTCTGACCACGTTGTCCTGTTGACTTTGTTGGGTCTCCAAATTACTTGTACTGAATCAGATATGAATTTGGGATAGACAGAATAAAATTGAATTTGATATTAGTTTCGTACAATTGATGGACTGCCTGTGAAGCCTGAAATGGAATCTAAGCTTGCCGAAATGTTGTTTTGTATTGTTATTGATTTGATGTGTGTAATAAGTGAGATTGTAGAATTATAGGTGTACACCATAGTTATAGTTTATCTTGTAATGCAATACGTAAATGGTTTATAAACTGTGTATTTGCATATTGAATATATATATATATATATATATATATATATATATATATATATATATATATATATATATATATATATATATATATATATACAGGGTCATTGATGGTCGATGGTAGGTTAGACGTTTATGGAAAACGGGACATAGGATTAATCTGAAAATTTGGATACTGCCATAAATAGGCACGATCTGTCTTTCTAAAATATTTTTATTTTGGCGGTGTTGCCGCTTCTACTAAAAAGTACTAACAACTTTCTTATTTTTAATGAGACACCCTGTATATTATTTTGTTTTTAGAATAGAAATTTCTTTATGATAATTTTTTATTAATAGTTTTCTATACCTATCTAGATCGGTTTTCGAGATAATACTTATTCAATTATTTTTTCTCAGAAAAATGGTCCCACTAAAATTTTAATTTAGCTGCCATTTTAATCCATAGAAGGCTGAAATTTTTCTCACAGTTTGGAAAGTCTGGTATTTAATAGTTACCTGAATAAATTCATTTTATGTTATACAGGGCGGTTTAAAATTGATGATTTTAACGTGACTTACAAAAAAGGCCAAAAACTTATTTTTTCAAATAGGACACCCTATATATTATTTAAAATTCTGAAAGGCAATTAAATTTCCTCCAAATTGATGTAGCATGGTGGTATACCTAGCTCGTCAAGTTTTGGAAATAATCGCAATAATTAATGAAAAACACATTATCTTTACCTAATTTGTATTAGTTGGTCATGCAACGCCATCTAATTTAACAATTGCTTAATTGTTTACTGTGTTTGACAGACGCCGAAGTTTTAAGATTCATTTACGATTTTTCACTTAATATTCATTTGAAAACAAGTTAAGATGGAGCGAAATAATTACTTAAATGAAGTTTTAATTACACTATTTATTCTTCATGGACAATGTGACAAAATTGTAGCAAGAACATGTAAGAAATTCAATGAAATGTATCATGAATTGCAACCAATGAGCGAAAGATAGATTATGCGAATACAAGAGAATTTTTTCAATTATTATTTATTATTAGATTCTAAACATTTTACAACAAATTCTCAAAATATCCCCCATTGACTTCTAAGCCCTTCAAAATCCGGCGATGTATACCATCAGTTGTCGCTTTATGTATTTCATTAGCATCTAGTTAGTCGATGCAATTGGTCACACGTTGACGTAGCTCCTCTTTAGTGTTCACCGTTGTCTGATATACCTTTTGTTTTAAAGTACCCCAAAGGTAGAAATCGAGGAGTGTAAGGTCGGGGGACCTTGCAGGCCAATCCCATGGGCCCAAACGCCTAAACCAGTGCTCATCAAATATCTGAAACAGCTCACGTGTTACCTCTTGCGTGCAATGTGCGGGTGCTCCGTCTAACTGGAACCAAGAAGTACGGAAATCTTCTAATGTTAAATTTTCCAAAAAATTTGATACTACTGTCCTTAAAATGTTGAGATATTGATTGCTATTTAATGGCTCATTGTAAATGAAAATTCTGATTTGGTTGTCTTTTAAGAGGCAAAAAACATGAAAACTAAATTTTTCTTGAAAGCCCCTCTGCTTGACCATGCGTGGATTTTGATCGGCCCAAAAATGTAGATTCCTTCTATTAATAATGCCTTCTCTCGAAAACTTGGCTTCGTCTGTCCATATTATTTTTCTCAAAAAGTTAGAATCCTCTTCAATGCGTATTAGGAGTGTCTCACAATGTTGAATGCGACGTTGGTAATCATCTGGTTTCAGGTGTTGAAGTGTTATAAATTGAAAAGGATGCATATTGTGATTGGCCAGAATCTTTTGCACCGCATAATAAGTTACGCCTAAATCATATGCTGCACTTTGGATGGAAGTTTGTGGATATGCGTGGAAAGAGGCTAAAACGTTCACTATATTTTCTTCATTCGACGTTACAGGCCTTGGCAAACTTCGAGTTGCCCCCAGTTTTGAACCATAATTGATAAAATTATCTTGTATTCGCATAAACATTTTTTCGTTCATTGGTTGCAATTCAGGATACATTTCATTTAATTTTCTACATGTTCTTGCTACAATTTTGTCACATTGTCCATGAAGAATAAATAGTGTCATTAAAACTTCATTTAAGTAACTATTTCGCTCCATCTTAACTTGTTTTCAAATAAATATTAAGTGGAAAATAGCAAATGAATCTTAAAACTTCGGCGTCTGTCAAACACAGTAAACAATTAAGCAATTGTCAAATCACCTGGCGTTCCATGACCAACTAATTCAAATTATGTGAAGATCATGTGTTTTGTAGTAATTATTGCGATTATTTCGAAAAGTTGACGAGTTAGGTATACCACTATGGTACATCAATTTGGAGGAAATATAATTGCCTTTCAGAATTTCAACTAATATACAGGGTGTCCTGTTTGAAAAAATAAGGTTTTGGCCTTTTTTGTGTGTCACGTTAAAATCATCAATTTTAAACCGCCCTGTATAACATAAAAGGAATTTATTCAGCTAGCTATTAAATACCAGGCTTTCCAAACTGCGGGAAAAATTTCAGCCTTCTATGGGTTTATATAGCAGCTAAATTAAAATTTTAGTGGGACCATTTTTCTGAGAAAAAATAATTGAATAAGTATTATCTCGAAAACCGATCTAGATAGGTATAGAAAACTATTAATAAAAAATGATCATAAAGAAATTTCAATTCTAAAAACAAAATAATATACAGGGTGTCTCATTAAAAATAAGAAAGTTGTTAGTACTTTTTAGTAGAAGCAGCAACACCGTCAAAATAAAAATATTTTAGAAAGGCAGGTCGTGCCTATTTATGGTAGTATCCAAATTTTCATATTAATCCTATGTCCCGTTTTCCATAAACGTCTCACCTACCATCGACCATCAATGACCCTATATATATATATATATATATATATATATATATATATATATATATATATATATATATATATATATATATATATATATAGATATATATATATATATATATATATATATGTATGTATGTATGTATGTATTACATGAAACTATCATCATACCATGTTCGGCCAGCCATAACCAAATGTATATCGTATATTTGTATGTTGCAGATTTTACAATAAAACATGGTTTCAAACTTCAGGTTATAATGAAAAAAATTACACTTTCGTTGATGTACCTGACCTTTTAAAATTGATCCGAAAAACTTTTTGGATCATGGTTTCATTATATAAGTTGGTCGGTAATGGACAGGCTATAGAGTAACTGTAGACTCTAGTACTATCTTGTTTGTTTAATAAATACAGGCTGTTAAATATTGATTCTAAGTTTAAAATTTATTTTATAGTTTGGGCAGTTTTTAAGAAAATGTCATAGAGTCGGAATTGGGAGTTCTAATTGATGGAAAATCCGAATCTGAACTTGGTATTTGGGTTAGTCGTAGAGAGCTCTAGTTACATACTGTTGAATACAAATGGTTTATCATAACTTTTTTATGTAAATTTCTATCAGAATTTTGAACAAAAATCCATATAAACTGATTATTTTTAATCAAAAAAGGTTTACTGGTTTGATCTTGATAAGACACGCCTGTGTTTTTACAGTCACTTCCATTATTCAGCTGTATATATGGCTGCCTGGTCGGAGACTGTATGCTGCGTTTATTGACTTCAAGAGAGCGTTCGACTCTGTGTCGTGATATTTTCTGGCAGAAGCTTTAACAGTCTGGGGTCAGCAGTAAATTAATTTTTATTGTCAGACAGTTATACAACAACGCCGTTGTATATATTATAGTCGAAAGTGTTAAGGCTGCTAACACGATCTAAATGTCTTATCGACTTTTAAGTTTGTGTAGCCTCAATGGTAATTAAGGGCCCCCTTTATTATACATACTTATCTTGTGCTTCTATATGTAATATAAAAATAAAAACTCGGGACGCAGCAAGTGCGTTATGGTAGTGAATTTTTATTAAATGCTTCAAATTTAAATCACTCAATTTTCTATAAACTTAGAGTTTAATTTTAATACGTCGTAAGGTCTTTCCTAAGGCAAGATATCCACAAAATTTCATTAAAATAACTTTGTAATTTTCGGAAAAAAAAAATTTTCTAAAGAAAATTTAAAATTTGAATAACTCAATTTTATTTAAACTTAGAAAGTTGAATTTTGGTACGTAGTAAGACCTATACTAAGGCAACATATATAGTAAATTTCATTAAAACAGCTTTGTTACTTTCGGAGAAAAAAATTTGTTTCGAAAGAAAACTCAAAATTTTTCCGGGAAACCCAGTCCGATTTTTCTGGATAACGAACTCATCCAAGCCATTAATAAAAGAAAGGCACTTTCCAAGTTTCATCGAAATCGGTTAATTATTTTTTGAGTTATGAGACGGATACATATATATATATATATATATATATATATATATATATATATATATATATATATATATATATATATATATATATATATATATATATATATATATATATATATATATATATAAACATATAAAAATTTAACCTATTTACAAATGAACTTTAATATGATATTATGGTGTGACAATACCTCTCTCAAGCAGTGGCGATTTCTCCTAGTGAGCTAGGTGTGCGCCGCACACCCTAAAATATAATCAAAATGTGCACAGTTATATATGTTTTATTTCTTTTTCCCTTAGTCTTAATACACTACATATTTTATGACAATCGATTTAATTTACTTATTTGATTTCATAAATAGTCGGTTAATAGTGACTTGGAATGAAGTAGATACCACGTTTCTAACATATTCAGAGAATATAAGTAGATCAATAGCAACTGGGAATGAATTCGGTCAATCCCCGACCCGCGTGTTACAATAATGAGGAAAATACCACACCTGCAGTGAGCTATAAAAATTTGATTAACTCACTTTTCTATAATCTTAGAAAGTTTAATTTTGGTAGGTAGTAAGGTATTTCCTAGGACAAGATATCCACCAAATTTCATTAAAATAACTTTGTAATTTTTGGAGAAAAAAAATGTTTCAAAAGAAAATTTAAAATTTGAATAATTCAATTTCCCATAAACTGAGAAAGTTGAATTTTGGCACTTAGTAAGTGCTCTTCCAAGGCAATATATATAGTAAATTTCATTAAAACAGCTTAGTTATTTTCGGAGAAAAATTTTTTTTTGAAAGAAAACTCAATTTTCCCGGAAAAACCCGTCCGATTTTCCTTCCCAGCGAATTCATCCAAGCCATTAATAAAAGAAAGGCACTTACCGAGTTTAATTGAAATCGGTTAATTATTTTTTGAGTTATCAGACGGAGATTTTTTCTCAGAAACATATTTAGAAACCTCCTTGAATGCACAAGCCACAAGGCAAATTTATCGCAAACAATTCACAAGAAAGTTAAACGACCAAGAATGAATAGGGGTGCTGGGCGGGAAGGAAATATTAGCGGGAAATGCTAAAAAATATTTAGTCGGAATTTGAAAATATGCGTTTTTCTACATTTTTCAGCAATACCCCTTTAAACCCTGTCTACCCCGCACTGCGCCCATATTCGCCCAGGTCCAGTAACTTTCTTGGGGGTTGCTCACCAAGAAATTTTTCTTTTGCTTTATGCTTTACAGGTAGTTGTATGCATGCACATGGAGAAGGAGAAACCCCTGTGTTTTGGGGAAGAGGGGACAGAAACCCTCTTCGACCTGGGGGTTTTTCTTCCCCTTCTGCAAGCATTCAATCACTCTCAATGCAAGAACCATAGTTTTTTTTTATGATCAGCTTTCTAATGTGTTTTTTGTTGAGTATATTTCCTGTTTGTCAATTTCTATGTTTGAGTTTTGTATACAAATTACTGTATAAATATTTATGATAGTTTTTGTTTGCCTTTCTTTACCTTATTTTTTACTGTTTGTAAGTAAATAATTTCAAAGTAAATAAAGTAACTTTTTATAACTTTAAATATAAGGCTAAATAACTATAATATATTATTCTTATGAAAATTCACTACCAAAATGCACTTGCTGCGTCCCGAACATTTTTTTGGCAATGCCATAAGCCAGAGAGAACATTGAGTTGAGAGTAAGCCAAGGAAAAAATTGACAAATATTAGTATTACTAATTAAATATGTATTTTCATATGAAAAATTATAAAATCACAGTTATTGGCCATAATAGTATAGTGATTAGCCCTTTTATGTACAATTATTGGCCACTCATTGAACATATGAAACTGTTGATATAACTTAAAATATGCAGATATTTCTTATCAAGAAGAGAAAACATAACATTGATACAATTTACAATTACTTTTGAAAAAAAAGCACACATATTCATGAAAAAAATGATCATCATATACTGCCAGAAGATATTAATACCTTATTACAGTTCAAAACATGCAGACAAATGAATGTATTCGAATTTGATTTGTGTAGATTATGCTTAAGGCTACATCTTGAGCAGAGTGATGTATAACATCTAGCAGATTGAATTCTGATATCAGAGTTTTTTATCCGATCAGTTCAATGAAAACCTAACCCTTGCATGTTAAGTATATTTGTGAACGTAGGCGAGTTATCATCTGGGCTTGTGTCTCCTCGGAATAGATGCCTCGTTGCTTTCAAAATATTCTCATATTGCTGTGATGTGCCTTCAGTTTTTGGAATCGGTTAATCAGATAATATTCAATTTTTTTCGTTTTCAAACGCCTATCTAAAATTTTTGTTTTGTTGCGTATTGAGTAATTGCTTTTCAAAACTCTTACTCGGTTTGTCGACATTCTTCTATTTTAACATCTTCTTCAGTTCTCGTTCATTCTTTGTTCCTTGCTCATGTTAATATTGGTCTTCCATTCTGTCTCTATTCGTTATCTTTTTCTATGTAGATGAGGTGATCACATATGGCATGTTTTTCTGCTTTTCTTACTGCTATTCTTCACCAATAGAGGTATTTCTTCATATCAGACGTGATTTATCGGCATTAATTTCTGATCAGTGATTATTTGGTTTGTGAAACCCACCGTCTATGCATTCTCATTTGATTCCTTAGCAGAGATGCCCATATATTCAATTAAACTATTTGTTTTATGCTTCTGACTATTATCTTCAGTCATTATCAAACATCTCGTCTAAAATAAATTATCATCTATAGTACACCAGTTATTCATTATTTTCAATTGTAAATGGTAAGTGATAAATATTGAATATGTTTATTTTTCTGCAATATTTCGATTCTTACTATTGGTTTAATTAGCGTTTCACTCATCATATTTTCTCCATTTGAAGGCACAGCATCATGATTTGACCGAAACTTTTTGAGCAACCTGTAAAGAATAGCTTCTCCTTCATTCAGACTTTCTGCCTTCAACAATCTCTTGAAATTTCATAATTTCTAGTACTGCATCAGGTAAGATATTAATATTCGTCGATATTTGTTCAAGATAATTCTTTCACAACCACTTCAAGAAATCGATCGCGCTGAGATTTGAAGGATAGAGGCCACATGCTTTGAAACCATTCCTCATTGTTTCTGGTAGCAGAGTATTCTCTATCACGCACTTTATCAAGCATGCAAACGATTTTTTGTCAGCTCTTTCAAAAGATGTGTTCTGCCTCTTCAGTCTGATACAGCACGTCTCCAGCCATCTTTCAACGGATTGGATGTTGACACATCTGCAGGCTGGTGGATACAAGTGGCATATGGGTACAAAGCGAATAAATTATACCAAGTTCTCAACACATGTCACTCAGATTTTTATCTAAATGTGTTCTATGTCTATTGACAAATAATACAATTGGAAACTATTATATAAGTATATAGTCAACGGAGATGTCATCTTGTTTGATGCGTTGACCATAATAATTGTTGTTAATGCAGATTTTCTTAGGACAGTGTCGATGTCATAGACATTTTTAGCACTTTTGGGTGACAAAACTTTCTTATTCAGTGGACACAATTAAAAATTGGTTTCGTCACCACTGAAAATTATTTTTGGATACTGGTGAATGTGCTCCAAACCTTTGGTTAGTTAGCAAATACGAATAAATTTGTTAGAACCACTTGCTTATATTATTTTCGCTGACTTTTAAAGAATCACTTGTGACCGCTTTTGATTTTCAGAAACTTACACATCCTCCAGACGTCGTGGAAATCCTTTACGATGATTCTCCTTGATCCATTCCACAAGTGTATATTCTTCTTGTGGAGTAGGTCCTTGTGGGTCCATGAATATGTTTAATAAAGTTGGTTGATAACAGGAATTGGAGACATATAAACATTTTTACATTTTTCTTCAGTCTTTTACATTCGGTAATGGGGATTTTTTTTTATATTTATTTCAACAACATACCACGAGGGCTTAGAGCCTAAATACTAACGTACCATGGGTGTCGACAAGGAGGAAAGAGGCAACTTGTTAATTCTGGACTTGAAGGTTTGGAGGTTCGGGGGAGAAGGAAAAACATGTGCCGGCAAGAAATTCCACAACTTGGAAGTCCTCAGGACAAAAGAGCAGGCATAACAAGATGTTCGATGTCTGGTGACCTGGACAGTAAAAGGGTGTATTCGTTCTGTTCCTCTGGTAGATCTGTTGGGGGCAGCAGGTGGAGGAAAGAAAGCGCCTCTGAGCAGTGTCCTATGCAGATATCTATAAAATAGAGAGAGAGAGAGAGAGAGGTCACCAACAGCACGTCGGTGAGCAAGCGATGGCAGCCTTTGGGTGAGAATAGGGTCAGCGATGAGACGTATAGCTCTCTTCTGAATGGAGTCCAGGATAGCGAGTGTAGAAGCGGCAGCAGCACCCCAGATGTGGGAGCAGTATTCGAGGTTTGGTCTTATTTGTGAAGTATATAAAGTATAGAGATTAGCTGGTGAAAAGTATTTGCGAGCGCGGAAGAGGAAACCTAATTTCTTAGCAGCCGCTTCTGCAATTGATGTAACATGTTGGTGCCAATTCAGATTTCGATCCACAGAGATGCCAACAAGTGAAAAGGACCCATTACTTTGAATAACTTTGTTGGTTATTGTGATGGGTCTAGGGCTGGTGTATCTCTTATGAGAAAGAAAGCAAGACTGTGATTTGGTGGGGTTGAATTGTACAAGATTTATACTTCCCCAGTCTAATATTTTTTGGAGATCCACAGAGATAGAACCCTCCATGAGTCTGCGATCCTCATCTAATTGGGCTAAAGAGACAGGCTTAGAATATTGTATATTTGAGTGGAGGGTGCTGTCGTCCGCGTAACTGTGAACTGGGTTGGATGTGCTAGAGAGGATGTCATTGATGTGGAGAAGAAACAAAGTAGGGGCTAAAGCTGAACCTTGAGGATCTCCTACATTAATTGGATACAGTTTAGAGGAATAGCCATCCACGACAACAGAAATGCTCCGGTTGGAGAGGAAATTTGCTGTCCACGTACAGAGTTTTGGTGGTGGGCCATAGGCCGGTAGTTTATTAAGCAGTGCTGCGTGCCATACCAGGTAGAATGCTTTGGATATGTCCAGAGCCCACAATCTGGGATTTACCGTGTAGTTTCATAAACTTGTTCCAAGAATGGGTAACAAAGGAAAGGAGATCGGCAGTTGATCTGCGCTGACGGAATCCATACTGCCTGTCGTGGATTAAACTGTGTTTTTCAAGAAATTTTAGTAATTCGGTGTTTATATACTTTTCCATCGCTTTAGAGATGACTGAAAGGAGATAAATAGGCCTGTAGTTGCCAGGAAGCGCTTTGGTCCTTTCTTGGGGACGGGTTGTACTCGAGCAGTTTTCCAGTTATTAGGAAATATACCTATATGGTAAGATGTCTGAAACAGACGACTCCAGACAGGAGCAAGTTCTGGTGCGCATTTTTTGAGAACAATTGCTGGAATCTCGTCAAGGCCAGAGGCTTTCCTGGTATTAAGAGAAGAGAGCATCTTTCGTACCTTTTTAGTTTTGAAAATGATATCCGTCATTTTATGCGTGACATTGGAGACTGTTGGTGGTTGAACATTTGGAGGTCGGTTAGGAGTAGAATTGCCGGCGAACAACGAGACAAAAAGTTCAGCCTTGCCCAGAGTAGAAACAATTTCATCCCCTGAAACAAGAGGTGGGAACGTGCTCTTGCACTAATCATTCCCAATAGAGTTAGCAAGAGCCCAGAAAGGAGTTAGAAAGGACTTTGTTTTTTATGTGGTTATTAAACGATTTTTTTTCCTCAGAAAGAATGATGACATAGCGGTTTCTTGCGTCGTTAAATGCTTGACGGTTTGCTTGACTGGGATTGTGTAGAAGCGTTTTGTGAGCTTTGACCTTTTCAAGTCTGGCCTTGTCACAAGATTTAGAGAACCAGTGTTTTTGAGTGGCTGAAGAGGTTTTCTGTGTATGTGGAATAAATAATTTCATACCAGCTTGGATAACTTCGGTGACGTTTTGTGAGATATCAGAGGGGTCAGGATGAGAGAAGCAGACAGACGCCTATGGAAATGAGGAAAATTAATCCCGCATTTCGTCCCAGTTCGCGGAGTTGTAGTGCCAATCGATACGTGGGTGTGATAACGGTGTGACCTCGGGTTGCATTGCGCAGGAAGCGGTGATCCTACCATGGTCTGAGCGGCCCCAGGAAGGCGATGACTGATGTCTTATAGCATTCAAGTTTTGTAGTAAGAGGGAGATCCAAGGGATTTGAGCTGTCTGTTGGGATGCGAGGAAAATAAGTAGGTTGCTGAACCATATTAGATTAAAGAATTGCTGACTGCAAAGGCCTCCGCTGCTCTCCCTTGTGGATCGGTTTATGAAGATCTTAGCCTTTCCTTATTATGGACATTTAAGTCACCAAAAATAGTGACCTCGAAGGAAGGATATTCAGAAATCAGATGGTCGGTTTTTCAGAAAGGTAGTCGAAGAGCTGGAGAAAGTTGTTGTCAGAAAGTGACCAGTAATTGCAACAGATGAATTTAGTTGCAGCCCTGAGAGAGTTTCATCCATAGTATGTCTTTTCTTCCAGCCTCTAAATTGGGCAGTCCGGTGCCGGGTAGATCGCTACGGACGTATGCGCACACGCCTCCATGCAATCTAAAGGAAGTATGGAGGTCATACCCCGGGAAGTTAAGGTAATTAATGGCTGTTTTGGCGTTGATTTGGGCTTAGGTGAGGAAGAGGAGTTGGGGCCCATTAGCCTGGAGAAAATGGTGGACGCAGTTCAGGTTAGAGTTTAGGCCACATGTATTCAAGGATATGTTAAATCTTGATGCGGGCGCCCCCTGTACACTACTCTCGCGGAGATCCGAATGGGGGGGGGTATTTTATCTCCGAAATATTTTGTACAAGAAGACATAATCTTTTTTGTTTATAAGGGAAACCGTCTCATACACCAGAACCGGAAAAGTCTGTTAGGACTTCACTGGCCCCTTGATGTAAGGGGTGGTACTTCCTCGGGCGTGAAAAATATCCTTTACTATGACGTAACTACCACCTGCCAATATTTTTTATACTATCCTTTAAAACTTTCTATTTGGATTTAAATCTCAAATTTCCCATAAACTATCTGTTTGTTGATTATATCTGGCGCTTTCTTTGACACCAACTTTAATTATACATGGATGTATTAAACCTCCTTTATGCACAAGATGTGGAGAATATGTCCATCTATCTTTTTTTATATATAGCGTTTCTGAGAGAGATCAATCTGTAACTGAGAAATAGTATGTTTATTATGAACCTTGTTCATATTTTGATTCTTTAACATCTGGTAATTGCATTTGTACTTGTTTTTAAATCTTTTCTGTTCCTTTTCCAAATATATCAGATTATACCTATTTAGCTGTTTATACTTAACCTACATTTGTTACGTAAGTTCCTTTTTTAACTCAATTATTCAGTGTTTGTTCAGTTCGGTAGTCAGGAAAATCGCGCTGGTTTTTTAGAGAAAATTTTGGGTTTTCTTTCAAAGAAAAATTGTATCTTCAAAAATAACAAAGGTATGCAATCAAACTTGGTACGCAGATGTATATTACAAAAACTACGCTACATACTGAAATTTAGATTTATAGTCTAAAGGAAAAAAATTATAGGCTATTAAAGAAAAGTTTTGGTGCCACTGATAACCAGAGAAAGACATAAAACCAAAATATGTTGTGCAGATAATAAAATCTGTTGCATATTACAGACCACGATTGACTTTTTTGGTGCAAAAGTCAAGAAATACCATAAAAATTGCTTTGAAAATTTGGTAACTTTTCCCCTACAAACATCAAAATCGCGATTTTAAACGTGAAAGTTGGCGAGTTTTAGACAAAGCAAATACGAGCTATGCAGAGAAAATGTCGCAAGAAGTGTATCTTACAAGTCTTTAAGTCCAGCTTCACCGTCATTGTCCTTCATTTTCCTAAAATGTTTGCCGAAAATCAATTTCAAATAGATCCTTTATTTGAAAGTAGTTTTGGTTATAGAGTTTACGGTTTCATACTCTATATTTCTTAGCAAATTTTCGCAGAATAAATTATCTGTGGAGACCGCGACTTTTGAATTTTGAAAATATTTCTTCACATGAGCGCGAACTAGGCTCCGCAGAAGCCATGTCCGGAGTTAGTTTCTGTTTCTATGTATTTACATATATACAGAGTGACGCATTTCTACGGTAAAGCGCAATATATCCGTTATTATACAAGATACGAGTAAAAACTTGCATATGTTAATTATAAGGTGTTTTGAGCTGCATCTGATAAAATTATCTTGACAATCACAGGTGGCCCATAAGTCGTTGGTGATACAATTTTTCTCTTTTTAGTGAATTTTTGTAGAAGAAAAATCCCTAATAAAGAGAAACATCCGAACTTTGAAAAAATTCCTCAAATAAGCGCGAACTAGGCCCGCTAGAACACGTATCCAGGTTTTTTTGAAAGTTTCGTGAAAAAGCTTTTTGTGAATAATTATATCGTGGCAGGTGGGTAAATACCTTTAAGAGGTTGTTTGTTGGTCAGGGAAATCGGAGCAGTTTCTTAAGGAACATTTTATGGTTATCTTCTGAAAATCTTGTACTTTTGCAAACAGTAAAGTTATTATGATGAAATATGATACCTACATTGTTTCTATTATATAGGTTATACTGGTAACCAGATTTGATGCCCGTTATTATTTAAAAAAAGGACATATAATAATAATAATAATAAAATAGCCTTTATTCACACAGTAGATAATACAATACTCAAGTGCACAATTAAAAAGAACAAAAAAAAATACAACAATACAACGTAGTTTACAAAAACACAGTTCCATGTACATAATTAAAAGAAAAATAATAAGAAACTGTGTGAATTGGGCGAAGTTCAGACGGATGTAAAATCATGCCCTGCTCTACCACTTACGCCCATATTCACTATTAAAAACATTTCTATGAAAATTCACTATCACAACGCACTTGCTGTGTACAGAATTTTTTTGCGTATGGCTCCATAATTAAAGCTCTGCTACTCCTACTACAGATTAACCCGATCCCGCAAAAACTTCGAGCAGTGTTGCCATATCGCCAGTAAACCCTAAAAACATTATGCATCACTTATTGAAAAACCCTTTATAATATGCGGAGGGTGTTTAATTGAAAAACAAAATATACCTATAATTCATTTTCAAAAGAAGAGTTCTGTAGACTAGAAATCAAACGTACATTTCAAATAAATATATTTAATATGTAAGCAATTGATAAATATTTGTACAAATATAATATAAGAAATACAGTTCTTCGAATTTTGGATTGAGTTTCTCATTATATTGTCTCCTTTTGGTGCAGTGTGAAGTTTAAGAAGACCTGAAACATAAATTAGTAAAGTAAAGTGAACAACCTAATATTTATGTTCTAGTTTTAACGTATTAATATGTTAGTGTATACATTTTCACCAATTGACTTTTTCAGCATGTTCAACATTCATGTCTTGTTGGTTAAACAATTGCCAGAACCAGGATCTGCCCACACTTATGGCGAGTTGTATTCTAAGCTACTTCTTTATTAGCTAGTGTCCCAATGTAGTTGCAATTGCTGGGTATCTTGGTTACTAGTAAAGATAGAACCTTGCTGTTTTCGCAAACCTAAGCTAATTTTTTATTAAACGAAAGATGCCCTAAACAAAATTGTCATAGCCTTCTCAGTTTCCGAATTAGAGGGCGACATTTAAAATATTGCATTTTCTAGTTTTAAGTTGTCTCACAAAGTTAAAACACAATCCTTTTAGATCTTTTTGCGTAAAATCTAGTTGCGTAGCTAGTTTTTTCTAGATATTACTGTTTTTGAAATATTGACCAATGTTTGGTTTTTTAAATGGGACTCCTGTATATTTGAGAAGAAATTAATTTACATTTTCGCAAGCTTCTCAAAAATATGTAACATTATGGGTCTCATTTAATAAACGAAAAAATCCTAATTTTCATAATTCGTAATCAAGATTTTGCAGTATGCTGTGCAAAAAATGCTGCTGTTTACCGTTTACGTGAAAGCAAGTGACAGTTCCTAACATTTGTTTTTTGCCGTGTCACTCCTTGTCTTAATTTGTAACGTGTTATACGTTTTACAACATATACTGGTTATGATTAATTTAATTATACCCTTGCTACATAATTGCACCTTTTTCTCAGTCAATGATTACACTGTTTCGTTAGTCGATGGGAATTTATTATGGTCGCAGTCAATGAAAAGTTACCACTTTCTTACTCAACGAACTTTAGAATACAACTTCTAGACTCATGCGCCATGCCATAGAAACACAGATATTCTCGTCGGAAATATCTTGGGAGTGCCAGTTGATAGCGCTTAAACAATTTCATTTTCGTTTGCGTTTGTCAATATAGATAAGGGATGTCTATATAAACTCTCGCCATCTCCCGCTGGACCTTTTCTTCGACGAAAGTATTAGCAAATTAACATGTCAAAAGCATTTACACGCTGAAATAAAGAGCAGCACGCCCATATGAGGTGAGTGAGTTAGGTTAAATGCTAATTAAAACTCTCGCCTGCATTTTACATAATTGGTTTTATAAATTGATCTGTTTAATACTTTTTCTGTTTTGTGATAGCTTGTAGCGGTATTCTCGTATACTTTCATTATTAGTAAAGTTAATTTTTAAAATTACCATGCAGATTAACTTCTTTCGTACGTGAAGACCTTGCAAGCATTTAACTCCCAAATAACCTCAAATGCAACAATGTACTTAGGCGATCTTAATAATTTTTAGCCATCCCGTTTTTTTTTTATGGATCGAGACACATATTTATTTTATAATGGAACACGTTTAGTAATAGTAGATCCCTCTGTACCGTGGGACCAACAACCAACAACGTGGCTTCAAGAGCTCATTTAACACCTTAACTGTAACCCTTGAAGGCCAGGCCAAGCAGAGCTCCTACCGAAGTCTTTCAATGGTCCGGACGACTGGTCCCCATAATATCTGACGAGGTTTAGCTAGCCCCGAATAGCTTCACGACTCCGAACACTCACTGGGCCCAAGGAAAGCCACAACACAAAATTTCAATCAGAACTGTTTCAATCTATCACAAGACCTATAACAATTTTGCTTGATATAAATTCACCTTTTTATTAATAAATTTATTAACCGGAGTTTTGATTCACATTTGTATGTTTGAAACCATCCAAATTACAAGACCTGAACCCACACATTTTTCAGAATTGCATTAAGTATTATCTCTCCACTGAACAGTATATAATAAATTAATTACTAATAAAATTCATATAATATTACAGTTCAATGTTATAAATTATTTAAATGTATTTCATTTTAAAATTTGGCTGATTTTTTGTATTTATTAGCGAATTTTTTTTTAATTCGCTTATGGGGAGATCTGTGTTTATATATATATATATATATATATATATATATATATATATATATATATATATATATATATATATATATATATATATATATCCGACCGATAACTCAAAAAATAATGGACCGATCTTGATAACATTTGCAGAGTACCTTCCTTTTGCAAGTGGCTTGGATAAGTTCGTTGGCCAGGAAAATCAGACCAGGTTTTCCCGGAAAATTTTGTGATTTCTTTATAAAAAAATTCATATCTCTGGAAATAACAAAGTAGGGGCAACCAAATTTGGTACGCGTGTTTGTATTATAAAGAGTGAACTTTGTACCAACATTTAGGTCCCTAGCTTTAAAGCCAAATAAGTTATAGGCAGTTAGAGCAACAAATTTTGAAGGTTTCCTCAAAACGTCAAACTCGCAATTTTAAACGTCAAAATTGGCAATGTTTAGACAAAGAATGTGAAACAAATACCGTTTGTGAAAAGAAAATGTTGCAAGACGAGTGTTCTGCAAACCCTTAAGTTTCAGATTCAACCTCATTGCCCTTCATTTTACTAAAATATTTACAGAATATCCATTTCAAATAGACCCTTTCTCTGATGCTTTGGCTGTCAGTTTAGTTAAGTTTGGTGGCTTTTTGGATATTTATTCGTAGGTTTAGTGAAGTTTATGGTTTAACGGTCTATAATTTTTTTAACTAATTATCGTAGAACAAATTTGTTAATACATTTTTGCATTTTTTTATCGAAATATGATGCGTTTATAAGAAAAAAATCTGGACGCAGGTAGTGCGTTTTGGTAGCGGATTTTCGGTAAATTTGCAGATTAGCTCCCAAACGCTTTTCAAAAAACTGTTTTCAGAAACCTGCCTAGCCACCCCCCTCTGGATCCACAAAACCCAAGAAAAATTTCTTGTTCACACCCCCCAAGGAAGTTAAGGGACCAGGGGTGAATAGGGGTGCTGAGTGTGTAGTAAAAAGGTAGTCAAAAGGAAATATGAGCAGAAAATGCGAATAAAACGGGCTTGAAAGTTGTCTTTTTCACATCTTGAAGCCATATCCCCCTTAAACCCTGCCTACCCCGCACAGCACCGCTATTCCCGCAAAACATTTCTTGTTTACACTCCCCAAGCAAGTTACGGGACCAGGAGTGAGTAGGGGTGTATAATTTTTTTAGCTAATTTTCGTAGAACAAATTCGTTAATGCATTTTTAAATTTTTTATCTAAATATGATGAGTTCGTAAGAAAAATATCTAGACGCAGTAAGTGCGTTTTGGTAGCGAATTTTCGGTAAATTTGCAGCTTAGCCCCCGAACGCTTTTCAAAACACTGTTTTCAGAAGCCTGACCAGCTCCCCCCCCTGGGTCCATAAACCCCAAGAAAAATTTCTTGTTCACACTCCCCAAGGAAGTTATGGGACCAGGAGTGAGTAGGGTGCATAATTTTTTTAGCTAATTTTTGTAGAACAAATTCGTTAATCAATTTTGCATTTTTTATCGAAATATGATGCGTTTGTAAGAAAAAAATCTGGACCCAGTAAGTGCGTTTTGGTAGCGAATTTTCGGTAAATTTGCAGTTTAGCTCCGAACGTTTTTCAAAAAACTGTTTCAGAAACCTGCCCCCCTCCCCTCCATGGATCTACAAACCCCAAGAAAAATTTCTTGTTCACACCCTCCAAGTAAGTTACGGGACCAGGAGTGAGTAGCGGTGCTGAGCGGGGTAGGTAGTAAAAAGGATATATGAGCAGAAAATTCGAATAAAGCGTGCTTGAAAGCTGTCTTTTTCACATCTTGAAGCCATATCCCCCTTAAACCCTGCCTACCCCGCACAGCACCCCTATTCACTCCCAGTCCCATAACTTCCTTGGGGGGGTGTGAACAAGAAAATTTTCTTGTGGTTTGTGCATCCAGGTGGGGTCCTAGTAATGTTTCTGAAAACAATTTGTTGAAAAGTGTTCGGGAGCCAATCTGCAAATTTACCGAATTTTCATTAAATCCTTCAAATTTCAATAACTCAATTTGCTATTAACGTAAGCTTTGTTGGTTAGAAAACCAACATTTAAGTTTATTTTCGGAATTTTTTTTGTATATTTTCAAACCATAAGTAATTTTAATAAAATATAGTACATTGTTTCTACCACATAGGCTATACCGGTAATCATATTGATGCCTGCTCGCATTTGCTATTAAAAACATTTTTATGGAAATTCACTTCCATAACACATTTGCTGCATCTAGACTTTTGAAAAATGTTTATATATTTTCAAACACTAAATTTATTTCAATGAAATATTATACATTGTTTCTACTATATAGGCAACCAAGTCTGATGCCTGCTTTCATCAAAGAAAGACATTTGCAATTAGAAATATTTTATTTATTGTGCGTAGGTATATTTGTGACTATGGCAGTAAACCAAACTTTCGAACATTTTGAGAAATACGATATATTAGCTTGTTTTATATTAAGTAATAAAATTGGTGAAGCGGCATCTTGGATGTATTTTAACAACTAAATAATTGGTATTCAGTTATGTTTAAATACTATTGCTCTTAGTAAAGGGTAGCAGAGGAGGGTCATAATGTGCTAATGGCTGATCAAACACACAGCCAGTAAACCGAAACACACACACACACACACACACACACACACACACACACACACACACACACACACACACACACACACACACACACACACACACACACACACACACACACACACACACACACACACACACACACACACACACACACACACACACACACACACACACACACACACACACACACACACACACACACACACACACACACACACACACACACACACACACACACACACACACACACACACACACACACACACACACACACACACACACACACACACACACACACACACACACACACACACACACACACACACACACACACACACACACACACACACACACACACACACACACACACACACACACACACACACACACACACACACACACACACACACACACACACACACACACACACACACACACACACACACACACACACACACACACACACACACACACACACACACACACACACACACACACACACACACACACACACACACACACACACACACACACACACACACACACACACACACACACACACACACACACACACACACGCACGCACGCACGCACGCACGCACGCACGCACGCACGCACGCACGCACGCACGCACGCACGCACGCACGCACGCACGCACGCACGCACGCACGCACGCACGCACGCACGCACGCACGCACGCACGCACGCACGCACGCACGCACGCACGCACGCACGCACGCACGCACGCACGCACGCACGCACGCACGCACCCACACACACACACACACACACACACACACACACACACACACACACACACACACACACACACACACACACACACACACACACACACACACACACACACACACACACACACACACACACACACACACACACACACACACAATACTATTGCTTCATTTTTATTTAGATATCCAGAAAGGAAACAACCTAATACATCCAGTTTTTACCGAATAAAAAAGACTTTACTTGGTCACGAATCATTTAAAAACCTCGTTCAAGAACATCTAATAAAGAAATATAGATACAAAGAAATATAAAAAAGAAAATCAAAACGTTGCGGAAGTCACAGTTTTGGTTAATGTAGAAGCTTTACTACCAACTCCTGGAGAGCCATTGAAAGGATCGTAGGGGTTCAAAAAGCTAAAGTTCAAAAATTTAAAAAAACACACACAAATACCACTCATACACATTTAGGCTTGTCCAGCAAGTACACCCTGGGAATGCTCACCGTCGGGTAGTCTGCTGCAAGCGTATCGAGAAAGATGTGATATGGTTAAAGATTTTGTAATGAAGGTCATATGGTCAGACGAAGCTCTTTGTAGTAATTCTCGTATACCTAATAGGCACAATTCAGATTCTGGTCCCAGGAAAACCAACACCAAATATTTCCCTGAAGATAGCACAGCAGGTTTGTTCTAATTCTGTCTTGCTTTATATTACGAACACAAATAAAATTTTAGATATTTGGGGGAAACACAACAGACAATCGCTACGTTGAAATTTTAGAGGCAGCTATACCTGAATTGCTCGATGATGTTCCTTTAGCGCATGTAAACGAAATTGATTTGCAACAGGACGGGGCTCCTACACACAATTCTGAAATGGCGAGGTTATTTCTGGAGAATAATTTTCGGAACCAATGGAACCTGCGGTGGCCTGCCAAGTCCCCAGACTTGTCTATATTATACTTCTTTCTATGTGGATATCTGGATACTAACATTTACAAAGTTTATTATGATAATATTCAAAATTTAGGAAACGCAGTAAGAGAAAGTTTATGCTACTTACAAAATCATCCCGTTGTTTTGCTTAATTCTTTAAAATGAATAGTAAAGGTATGCGAAGCGTGCATACAAAATATAAATCATTTTAAAGTGTTCTTTTGATTTACTATATTACTTTAGAGATTATTTTACAATTTTCAAAGTTGGTTTTTGCTGTTAGGCTTATTGGATTATAATAATTTATTCATGTTATTTTCTTTTGTTACATATATCTAGGTAGGTAGCACCATTTTGTGGAAATATAGCAATAGATATATTGATTAATAGCTGTTGTTGAATAATTTTCCCTATGTATTGTTAGCATATATAAATAAATAAACAGAAGCATTTTTTGCATAGCCTACTGCAAAATGTTGAATGCGAATTATGAAGGTTTTTTTGTTGTTGTATTTTTGAGAAGCTTGTGAAAATGCAAATTAATTTCTTGGCAAATATTCAGGCGTTCCATTTAAAAAAAACAGTCATTGGTCAATATTTCAAAAACAGTAGTGAAAAACTAATTACAGCACCAGATTCTGAGTAAAAAGTTATAAAAGGATTCGTTTTTATCTTTTAGTGAATTTTCTTTAAAAAAATTCACTAAAATATAAGTTCGTTAGCCAGAAAAATCGGACGAGGTTTTCCCGGAAAATTTTGTATTTTCTTTAGAAAAAAATTCATATCTTCGGAAGTAACAAAGAAAGGGTAACCAAATTTGGTACAACGTTTTATATTACTATAGGTAAAGCACTTACCAAAATAGCGCTGTAGATCAAAAGAGAAAAAAGTTATGGGCATTTAAAGAAAAATAAATTGGGGTTTTCCTCAAAACGTCAAAGTGACAATTTCATATCCGTTATTCTACAAGATATGAAAAAAAATTGTATACATTAATTATAGTGTGTCTTGAGCTACATCTTAAAAAAATGTATCCACAATCACAGGATGGCCCATAAGTCGTTGGTGATACAACTCATTTTTTTTTTTGTCGAAAACGCCTTATGTTTTTGCATTTTCCATCGAAATATAATGCATGTTTTTAAGTAAAGAAATTCTGCACGCAACAAGTGCGTTATGGTAGTGAATTTTGGTTAAAGGCTTCATATTTAAAAAGCTAAATTTGCTATTAACCTATAAGATTACACTTTAAGTTTACTTTCGGAAATTTTTGTACGTTTTGAAGCAATAAAGTTATTTTGATGAAACATCGCACATTGTTTTTACTATATATGTTATACTGGTAATCAAATTTAATGCCTGCTTTCTGAAAAAAAAACACATATTTGCTATTAAAAACATTTTTATGAAAATTCACTACCATAATGCACTTACTGCCTCCCGAACTTTTTAACTTTGCCAGATAACGTAAATACAAGGGGTACCTGAAAATTCAATATTTGCAAAATCGCTTTGTAACTCGGAAACTAATAGGGCTATCACAATTTTGTTTGCGGCATCTCTCGTTTCACAAAAAAGTAGCTTAGGTTTGTGAAAACTGCAAGGTTCTATTATTACTAATAACCGATATATCTGGCAATTGCAACCACAATGGGACACCCTGTACAGTTGCCAAATATATCTTGAAACGTGGGGAATATCATTTGATCCACACAATAAGGAGCATTTGGAGGAAAACTATGGGGTGTACGCTTCTATATAGATGTCCAAGTGAAAAGAAAATAAATAACATAAAAAGCAAGGAATAAATATATCATTAATTGTTTACTGGCAACATTAACCTTGCGTTAGTCGCGCCAAGAAAGTTTAGAGGTTGGTCGCGCGTGTATCTGACAGATAGGTTGGCATTTTGAGGTTTGAAAAAAAATACAAAATTTCAAATGTGTTCATTTGAACACACATTAGCATTGGAAAAAAATAGAAGAAACAAAATATTCAAATTAAAAATAGCTATTTAATTATTTACACACAATCTGTACAAATAGTTTTACACTGTTCAAGGCACAAAGGTTTTAAACATTTTATACACACAAATTTGTTTGTGAATAACATGTACTACATCTTTTTCTGGATATATTTATTTTTGTGAGACACCAAAGGCAGGTCATTTTCAGGAGCGGCACCCGGTAAAACTTCTACGTCTGTCACTTGTCGCCTTGGGATCAGTGGTTCCGTTAACTGTTTAGCCGATAAATGTAAATAAGTTTTTCTACTTTTGACCTTGTTTTGCTTTCCAACAAAAATTATTTGCGAATTTATTCCACAAATATTCAACATAGAAAGAAAAAACCACCATCGACCAGCGTTTTGTATTTCGAGCAACGTTATAGCTTGCACACATTTTATCGACAGTGTCTACTCCACCTTTAGTTTTATTATAGAAAGTTATCTCCGGTTTCTGTTGTTCACCCGTTGATAAATCTATGTTGATAGCAAAATGCCTACTTGATGATAAAACATTTTTATTCGATTTTGGTAAGTACACTTGGATAACCCAAATCACCACAACACATTTTAAAAGACCTGACGATCGTTTCACTAACCATGTTAGCGTCATCAGAGGATGAAACATTCTAAATACTTAAAAACTAACATCAACTTATATACCGGATCTCAGGTAAAGAGATCGAACCGAGATGAGACACTACTCGTAGGCAAATTCCAAAGTGTATTGTATTTTTATCGCCCGACAAGGTCTATGCGCCATCCCTGCTGCTTTATCTAAAAAGTGTCCATCTGTAATAGTTTTGAGAAAGTTCAACGACAGCTAAATTAACAACGATTCCTTTGGCGGCAATAACTGTATACTAATGTTATCGGTAAAACGTGCCGAAAACGTGGGAATTTTATTTAGCAAAGCAATCGATCAAGTGACTCGTAATTGGCGCTGCTGAAGTGTTCATACATTTTTTGTTGTAACTATATTTCGCAATATATATATATATATATATATATATATATATATATATATATATATATATATATATATATATATATATATATATATATATATATATATATATATATATATATATGCTTTCGAACCCGTTTAGCTGTCCTGGTTTTCTAACATTTTTTATTAATTTCAGATTATCTTTATCAACGTGATGATTATTATCCCAAATATGTCGGGCGACGGCAGACTTATCTACAGTACCGTAACGTAATTGGGATATGTGTTGTTTGAATCTAATTCCAATCGATCTTTTTGTTTGTCCGACTTATTTAAGATTACAATCTTTACAACTTATATAATAAATTCCCGACATTTTGTCTGCGCTATCCTTGTCTTTTGGGTTACCTAGAAAGTTTTTTAAGGTATTTGTTGTTAAAAATGTTAGCTGTAAGTTAACTTTTTTTAAAAAGCTGTCTAGACCCCTCGTGATTCTGTGTTCAAATGATAAGCAAACAGTTTTTTTCCGATTTTCTTCTGCTGAACGTCGTTGATTCCGTCAACGAATGATTCCGTCAAAGAAAATGTTGACGAAATCAACGACGTTCAGAAGAGAAAAAACGGAAAAAAACTTTGTTTGCTTACCATTTGAACCCAGAATCACGAGGGGTCTAGACAGCATTTTTAAAAAGTCAACTTACAGCTAACATTTTTAACAACAAATACCTTAAAAAACTTTCTAGGTAACCCAAAAGACAAGGATAGCGCGGACAAAATGTCGGGAATTTATGAAATAAGTTGTAAAGATTGTAATCTTAAATACGTCGGACAAGCAAAAAGATCGATTGGAATTAGATTCAAAGAACACATATCCCAATTACTTTACGGTACTGTAGATAAGTCTGCCGTCGCCCGACATATTTGGGATAATAATCATCACGTTAATAAAGATAATCTGAAATTAATAAAAAAAATTCTGGACGCAGCAAGTGCGTTATGGTAGTGAATTTTCATAAAAATGTTTTTAATAGCAAATATGTGTTTTTTTTTTCAGTAAGCAGGCATCAAATTTGATTACCAGTAAAACCTATATAGTAAAAACAATGTGCCATGTTTCATCAAAATAACTTTATTGTTTGAAAACGTACAGAAATTTCCGAAAGTAAACTTAAAATGTAACCGAAAAAAATCCGTTTCTTGGTCAACCTTATAGGTTAATATCAAATTGAGCTTTTCAAATATGAAGTATTTCATCAAAATTCGCTACCATAACGCACTTGCTGCGTCCAGAATTTCGTAACTTACTAACATGCATTATATTTCGATGGAAAATGCAAAAGCATAAGGCGTTTTCCACTAAAAAAAAATATATTATTTGTATCACCAACGACTTATGGGCCATCCTGTGATGATAGCAATAATTTTTTAAGGTGTGGCTTAAGACACCGTATAATTAATGTATACAATATTTTTTCATATCTTGTATAATAACGGATATATTGAGCTTTATTGTTTTTTTTTACGAAAATTCTACAAAAATTATATACCATTAAACGATAAATTCTATAGCTAAGGCTACTGCCAAGCATCAGAGAAAGGGTCTATTTGAAATAAATTTTCTGGAAATATTTTAGTAAAATGAAGGACAATGACGGTTGAAACTAAGACTTCAGGGTTTGTAAAACATTCTTCTTGAGACATTTTCTTTCCATAGCCCGTATTAGATTCAAGTTATTTGCCTAAATGTTGCGAATTTTGATGTTTTAAATTGTCACTTTGACGTTTTGAGGAAAACCCCAATTTATTTTTCTTTAAATAACCATAACTTTTTGTCTTTTGACCTACAGAGCTAAATTTTGGTAGGCGCCTCAGCTATAATGACGTAAACCAGCGTACCAAATTTGGTTGCCCTTACTTTGTTAATTCCGGAGATATAAATTTTTTTTGAAGGAAAACCCAAAATTTTCCGGGAAAACCTGGGCCGATTTTCCTGACTAACGAACTTATCCAAGCTATTTGCAAAAGGAAGGTATTCGTTAAATTTAATCAAAATCGGCCCAATATTTTTTGAGTTATCGTGTGATACATATATATATATATATATATATATATATATATATATATATATATATATATATATATATATATATATATATATATATATATATATATATATATATATATATATATATATATATATATATATATATATATATATATATATATATATATATATATATATATTGATATGGAATGTTATTTAGGAAGATTAAAGTCCCACGTAGTAATAATTTAATCTATCTAGGAAAATTATAGTCCCACGTTTTTGGGCGCTAATTGATATAGTAAGTTATTCACTGCACAGACTTTCGAAGCGCTTTCGTTTAGTGCCAATTGTTATTGAATTTCAAAAAAATGTAATAAGCTATGGATTTTAAATTTAATTTAATATATAGAATTGATATATATATATATATATATATATATATATATATATATATATATATATATATATATATATATATATATATATATATATATATATTGATGCTGACTACACTTTGGGGTCCCTTTTATTTCTTGGAATTTTTGGTACCAGTTTATCCTATACGAACCAACATTTAGCGTGGTACTCAAAATTTTCCTTTTCGGAGCATATTTTTTGAAAAAAAAATTAAAATAGCTTGTAGCATGAACTTTGGGGGCATGTCTCAAATGATGGTATCCGTTAATACAACTAATGTATCTAAAAACATTCTAAGCATCTTAAAACATTTCTCTATAACTAGTTTATTGAGATGACCAACATGTGTATTCTTTTTCAATTTTTTTTTAAACATATAGAGTTCAATTATTGTGAATTGCTATTTATTCCAAAAAGTAACACAAAATATGGTAGTTTCACATACAATTCTTTAAATGTAATGTACAAAAGATTTTTCTGTATAACTAGTTCATTGAGATGACCAACATGTGTATTATTTTTAATTTTTTTAAAACATATAGAGTTCAATTATTCTGAATTGCTATGTATTCCAAAAAGTAACACAAAATATGGTAGGTTCACATATAATTTCCTAAATGTAATGGACAAAAGATATTTCTGTATAACTAGTTCATTGAGATGAGCAACATGTGTATTATTTTTCATATTTTTAAAACATTTAGAGTTCAATTATTGTGAGTTGCTATTTATTCCAAAAAGTAACACAAAATATGGTAGGTTCACATATAATTTCTTAAATATAATGGCCAAAGACATTTTTGTATAACTAATTCATTGAGATTGCCAACATGTGTATTATTTTAAATTTTTTTAAACATATAGAGTTCAATTATTGTGAATTGCTATTTTGTCCAAAAAGTAACACACAATGTGGTAGTTTCACATATAATTTCTTAAATGTAATGTACAAAAGCCATTTATGGATAACTAGTTCATTGAGATGTAGATATTTTAAAACATATAGAGTTCAATTATTATGAATTGCTATTTATTCCAAAAAGTAACATAAAATGTGGTAGTTTCACTTATTATTTTCTAAATGTAATGTACAAAAGCCATTTCTGGATAACTAGTTCATTGAGATGGCCAACATGTGTATTATTTTGCATATTTTTAAAACATATAGAGTTCAATTATTGTGAATTGCTATTTATTCCAAAAACTAAAACAAAATATGGTAGGTTCACATATAGTTTCTTAAATATAATGGCCAAAGACATTTCTGTATAACTAATTCATTGAGCTGTCCAACATGTGTATTATTTTAAATTTGTTTTAAACATATAGAGTTGAATTATTGTGAATTTCTATTTATTCTAAAAAGTTACACAAAATATGGTAGTTTCACATATAATTTCTTAAATGTACTGGACGAAAGAGATTTCTGTATAGCTAGTTCATTGAGATGACCAACATGTGTATTATTTTTAATTTTTTCAAAACATATAGAGTTCAATTATTGTGAATTGCTATTTATTCCAAAAAGTAAAACAAACATGGTAGTTTCACCTATAATTCTTTAAATGTAATGTACAAAAGATATTTCTGTATAATTAGTTTATTGAGATTACCAACGTGTGTATTATTTTTAATTTGTTTAAAACATATAGAGTTCAATTTTTGTGAATTGCTATTAGTAGATAGTCCGGCACCTGGGTCCATCCCCTCCACTTTTTACTGCGCATGCGCGAGTCATCATGCGCATGCGCTGACCTGCGCAGACCTGTGACAGTTGACAGCTGACCTGTCAGATTTGACAGGTGTCAAATGTCACTGACCTGACAGCTGTCAACGTCAGCTGTCACCTGACCTGACATGTGTCAACGTCAAATGTCACCTGACCTGTCAGATGACGTCACAAGCGTTCCAAGATGGCTGACCTGTAATAGACAGTTGCAACCCGGGTTCTCTCTATGGAACTAACCTGAGATGACGTCACAAGCATTCCAAGATGGCTGACCTGTCATAGACAGTTGCAACCCGGGTTCTCTCTATGGAACTAACCTGAGATGACGTCACAAGCATTCCAAGATGGCTGACCTGTCATAGACAGTTGCAACCCGGGTTCTCTCTATGGAACTAACCTGAGATGACGTCACAAGCGTTCCAAGATGTCTGACCTGTGTGTCCATAGATATCTACAAGTCAGGTTAGCTCTCCATGTGTGTTTGTCTGATTGTTTATTAAGGTTATGTATTTGTTTATTAAGGTTATGTTCGCACACGTGTTGATTACCCCAGTCATCTGTTTGTTTATTAAGGTTATGTTTGTATTTGTTTATTAAGGTTATGTCATGTGTGTTGATTACCATGCATCTGTTGTTTATTAAGGTTATGTATTTTGTTTATTAAGGTTATGTTCGTAAACACAGCTGTTTGGTTTGTTTATTGTGTTGTTGTTAAGGTGTATTGAAGTTTGTTAGGGTATTTCGTTTTTGGCGGGAAATTTGAATTTGTTTGAAAATTTGTCTGTTGTGTCCAGAGATATGACTCATCGAGCTAGAGAATATTCTATTTGTAAAGTTGTAGAGTGTAGAGAATATTCTCTAGCTTGATGGGAGACATCTGTTGGACACAGTCATTCGGTTTAGTCACACACATACATATATGAGGAAGATATATTGAGCGGGTAATTTGAAATTTTGATTTTAATTTGAAATATGATTTTTTTGAAAGAAAAGCATTCGCCAGAAATTAGATTTGAACCCCCAACCACACAACTTACTCAGAGAGATACCTGTCGCTAAACCAACTATTCCACAGACACACACGTTAAAAGTTTGTTCGCAGTTGTATATATAAAACAAAAACCTGTTGCATATGCTAATTTAAAACGAGTTTATGAGGCTGATGTGTGTGTGGGCAGGGGGTGGTATCTCTATTACATTCCAATTGAATAATAGGAACTGTAATGTTAAAAACAATTGTTTATTTATAGTAAAAAGAAATTTAAAACACGTACCAATTTACCTATCTAATATCATTTAATAACAAAAACGTTTGAAGTAAACTATATCAATAAGAAAAACGTATTTACATCTAGATATGATAATGAGTTTATTTTAATAGCGCAATAAAACTCGGGGACTTGGTTTTATTGCCGGCGTGTTTGTTTATGTTAGTGTGTTTGTATTTTGAATGAATGAATCTAAATTTATATAGGGAGTGATCAAAAACACACAAGTAACAAAACTCGATTTAAAACAACTAAATTAAACTTTGATATACGAGGATTGTTTGATAAGTATTGTTTGTATGTAAACATAAATAATATAATAGTATACTTACATACAGCAAGAGACGTCATACTTGTTTCACGGCTTAGTACACACTAACGTATGTTGAGGTCTTGAATGGGGGCCCTTATAGAAATAACACAGTTGTTTAATGACATCCACTTGAACCAAACAAAACATATAGACGCTGTTGTTGATTGTTAACACACACACACACACACACACGTCATGACAGCTCGAAGTCTTTACTTAGACTGACAGAGCTGTGTAATAAAAGACAGACAATTGATTGCCCAACAAGTATCTTAGATAATCTTGTTTGAGCTTGTACAGCTGTTTAACACACACGTCATGACAGCTCGAAGTCTTTGCTTAGACTGACAGACAGAAAGGGGTTAATAAAAATGCAACAAAATAAAAATAAAACAACTGTTTTACATACAATAAAAATTTATTAGGATTAATTAAGTTGTACATATTGATACATAAATGACATACAATTATTACATAATGGCTCTAACGATGCCCGTTAGAGGTTTATATTCCATTACACTGTCATGAATAACCAGACAATAAACACGAGTATTTTTTGGGAAGTTGGCGTGACTCATAAACTCCACCTTAATGTCCACCGTTGAAGACTTGATTGACTCGTTCTGGTGCTGACAGTCAATCACAAATAGAGCTCTGTCTTTAAACTCGTCATAATTCAAGATAGGCTCCGACATGTTTTTATAACAGAAGCTTTTTTGAAAATCTGTATACATGTTATAGGCTTCTGCATATTTCGATTTCTCAAAATCCATATTCATAGATTCATAAGGGTAGCATTCTGAATTTAGAAACACTCTGAGGTCCAACATACCAATGTTATCGAAATAGTCTGACCTCTTCTTCACGTTATCCTTACGATCTGTTTGAAATGCTATAATCACATATCGAGGTCTTTCCAAGTTGGTTGCAGTTTTAACAGCCCACACATCTCTGTTGATATCTCTGAGTGCTGGTAACTCGTATATGTCCCATTTGCGGTATGCGAGAAATATAGAGGTGTCTTTGGCTATTTTATCCATCAGTTCCAATTTCATTTTATCATTGGGAAAGACATGTTTTACCTTTAAAAACATATTGGTTACGGTAATTTTTGCTCGTGCCGTACCTGTGCTGTAATAGCCATTGGAATCGTTTCGACTTCTTGTAAAGCGGAAAGTATGTTTGCCACAGAGAACTCCTTTGAAATGATGAAAGAAACTGAAGAGGAACCAGACAGGTATGAGCATGTGAAACTTGTTATCATTTAAGGTGATGTGCTCCGACGACACATTCAGACCGGCGTTGCTAAGAGATTGGGCTTCATTCTTACTGAACGATAGCAGACTTTTGATGATGGTTGTGGTGTATGGGTCTCGCACTCGTTCCACTTCCTTGTTATTTAACTCATAGGTCATTGATTCAAACAGAGCTGCTCCTCCATTATTTGACAGATAACAAGCACCAGTGGCATTTTGGATTGCTACAGGTTCCAGAGCACCTTCGATTATTAGAGCTGACTCGGCCAGACATACGAACGCATCTTGTTGGTTGATGGCTATTTCAATTTCATCGCTGTTACCAAACGATTTAGTTGGTGAATAGTAAGAGCGCAGCTCTTCTCGATCGATGCCATCATCAAACACGGGTTCTTTGAATATTTCTAGTTTTGACGACATGATAACCCAGGCTTTGCAGGAACTCAATATTATCGGGACGAAGCGTACCCTTTGACGTGTCTGACTCAACTGAATTTGATGTGGTAGATGCACTTGCTTTTATATCCTTGAAGACCAACATACTAAGCAACTTTTATAAGTTTCAAGCGAACAGACACCTCTTCACCTTGAAAGTTGACAGGAACTGAATCTTGGTCGACGATGTCGATGCTTATATTGGAAATCTCTTGCTTGTTCACCGGCAAGTAAATTAAATTTTTAGGTTCTATGTCGATTGCGTAGCCAGGATCAACCATCGGAGCAAACTCATACAGCGTATGTGAGGGTTGTCCGTTATAATAGGAACCAGACACGATATTGGTTTCGATGCGAATCTGTCTAACATCCACTATATCAACAGGTAAATCAGATTCATAAAAGGTGTCCGGCTGAAGAACTTGTTTTGAAAAGCCCAACATTCGCCCAATCGAACCATCAAATTCAAAACTGACATTTGTATAACACTTTAGTCTGCATTTGATGGTGTTCGGATTAGGTCTCAGAATCAGAGCCTGTTGCTTTTGTTCGTGTGTTGCTGTAGCACCAACAAGTTCATTTTGAAGTAACTCTTCCAAGTGTGTTATTTCATAAGCACCGGTGGGTATCGTGATGGTTCGCCAACCGGTTCCTTCTTTTACATGAAATTTGTTTTTACCTTCATAGATGTTGGGTATGTTGTTGTAGGTGTGAAAGCCTATCAAGGCAACAGCATAATTACCATCCAAAACAATTGGTGGATGGTAGTCTGACGACAGATGGGAGCTGCGGTCTTTCAACACAAAGGTGTGCGCCATGACTGATACACACAGGCTACTGTTTCAGTCTTTTATTGCATTGGTTTTTGCAGACACAACCCATAACCGTAGCGCTGTTTCTTGAGATACATGCCTTTGCCCAGTCTCTTGCATTTTGGCTTAAATTTCAAGCCACTCCCTCTCCTACCCATCGCGATGGCTTCCATTGTTTTGTTGTGCCGTTCTTCCTCCTCTAGTTTCTGTTTCGCAGACTTGGCATCGTTCACGGCTTTGGCAATACCTGCAGCACCACCACCCAGAGCTCCTAGTGCTGACAGCCCACCAAATATAAGAGGCAACAGCGGAAGGAAGCCACCGCTTTTAGGTATTGGAATAACTCGAGGTTTCTGCACATTCTTACGTCCACCAATGTTTCTAACGATTGTATGAGCTATATCAAACACTGCGTTCGCTGTTGGAATAAGGTTTCTATCTTTTATAACTTCCTCAATCAGACTTAGTATGTTTTTAAAGGGAACCTTCTTCTTTGGCTTCGAGTTGATTACATAAAACCCCTCATCAAGTTTTCTGTTAACTTTCATGGTGTTTGTAACGCTAGCAACGTTTCAGCAAAACCTGTATCTGTCTTTGTTAATAACAACCCTCACTCTGTGACACCAACATGCATACTGACTGGGTGTCTCACTTGCATTCATATATATACACACCCAATAAAATATAGTTTAGTTTAAGTTAAGATGCGTACCAGCAAACACGCTTCTGCCTTACCCATTACAAATATAGACGATGTTGTTACGGACACAGCTCAACAACAACTGAGGCATGGTCCTCTCTTTCCAAACACCGTTCGCTGTATCATATGTGGTCCGAGTGGTTGTGGTAAAACTAATGTCATGCTGAGTTTATTGTTTGAAGCAAACGGTTTAAAATTTGATAACGTGTATGTGTATTCAAAGTCTCTGTATCAACCGAAATACAAGATGTTAAAGGAGGTGATGAATGCAACAAAAGGTGTTGGTTACTATCCTTATAGAGAAAACGATGAAATATTAGATCCGGCAGATGCCAAGGACAACTCTGTGTTTATATTTGATGATGTAGCTTGTGACAAACAAGATAAAATAAGAGCATACTTCAGTATGGGCAGACATAAGAATATTGATTCATTCTATCTCTGTCAAACATATACACGAATACCCAAGCATCTGGTACGTGACAACACCAATGTTATTGTGTTATTCAAGCAAGATGAAACCAATTTAAAACATGTGTACGACGATCATGTAACCACCGATATGGACTTTAAACAATTTAAAACTATCTGCCACCAATGCTGGAAAGATAATAAGTATGGTGTGTTGGTGATTGTGAAGGAAAACGATGTACACAAAGGTCGATATAGAAAAGGATTCGATAGATATATATTATTCTAACAATGGTAGACAGGACAGACAGCTGTCTAACACAGGTGTCTAACACAGCTGTCTAAGACAGCTGTCTAACACAGCTGTCATACAGCTGTCTAACACAGCTGTCTAACACAGCTGTCTAACACAGCTGTCTAACACAGCTGTCTAAGACAGCTGTCTAACACACAGCTGTCTAAGACAGCTGTCTAACACACAGCTGTCTAACACACAGCTGTCTAACAGACAGCTGTCTAACAGACAGCTGTCTAACACACAGCTGTCTAACACACAGCTGTCTAACAGACAGCTGTCTAACACACAGCTGTCTAACACACAGCTGTCTAACACACAGCTGTCTAACAGACAGCTGTCTAACAGACAGCTGTCTAACAGACAGCTGTCTAACAGACAGCTGTCTAACACACAGCTGTCTAACAGACAGCTGTCTAACACACAGCTGTCTAACAGACAGCTGTCTAACACACAGCTGTCTAACAGACAGCTGTCTAACAGACAGCTGTCTAACAGACAGCTGTCTAACAGACAGCTGTCTAACACACAGCTGTCTAACAGACAGCTGTCTAACACACAGCTGTCTAACAGACAGCTGTTTAACACACAGCTGTCTAACACAGCTGTCTAACACAGCTGTCTAACAAGACAGACGGATATCGTGATAAATAAGAAGGCATGTACCGTAACGGAGTCAGTATATGTTAAACCACCACACAACCTGTATCGCTCAAACAAATGATTAGACCTGCTGGTAACACCAAACAGTTGTAGCACAATGGAAGTGTTGGGTAAGGAAGAGCAAAAAGTTAAGAAAAGGATTTTACAACTTGCTGACAATATTAGAAAAAAACATTTAATGCTTAAACTTAACAGAGCTGAGAATGATGATGCTCTGCAACGTTTATATAAACCACTTGTTGACCCCCTAAGTGAAATATCTAAAAACACAGCAGCACTGCAGCAGCAGCAGCCACCGCAACCACTAAAGGCTGAACAAATCAAAGACGAAGTCGATATACCAGAAACGAAACGCCAAGTAGAGTTCCTGAAAGACCATGAAGTTTTTGAAGCTGAACCAAGGGAAGAGGCTGAGGCGGCAAGTTCCGATGAGGATATCCCAACATTTGAAGAGCTTGAGGCAGACCTACAAACTGTCACAACCAACCCTGCATATCAAGAATTTTTGGAGCAATATCCTGACCGAGTTCGATATTATGTAGACAAGTATTTTACTGAACCACCAAGGCTCGGTACCATTGATCAAACGTATGGTGCCCGCTACGCTAAAGATACCGGTAGCTGGAGTCTTGGTAACAAACACTTAGACTTTACTGATGCTGAGATTCAACTGGGCCAAAGGAGATACCCGCAAACACAAGGTTTGCTAGAATTGTTATTTATGAAAAGACCCCGGGGGTATACTTATGACGATCTTCAACACTATAGAGATATTCTAGAAGCAACTAGTGTTTATAAAATGAACTATGATCCTAACGCCCGAACCAAGGGTTGTTCCTCTGAAAAGTATCTGGCTCTAATAAAACCAGTGATAAATCCACGAGGTCGTAGATCCTCAACTCCTCAAGGTTTTGGTTACACCTACGAGGAAGACGATGACGACAGCACCGACAGACATCTTAACAAAAAACAAAAGACTGAACTTAAAACTCAGAGTGATAAGAGCAGCGATAGCAACGGCATGAGCCCAAACAACATCAGCACCAACAACTATATGATACAAAATAACAAACAAATAGCCTATGTGTATTGGAATGACATAAACGAGTTGGTTGACAGACTTAGACTTTTAGTGGCTTCCCAAGTTGCAGGTAATAATGCTCATAACAACGAAATTCAGTCAATCTTGGAAGAACTAAAAGAAGCTAGTGTTATCACCTAGTAAACCCACAGCCATGAAGAGGCACCAACGACAACAACAACAACAGCACCAACGCAACACTGAACCATCTAATGTTAATAATTCTATAAATGTATTCCAACAAAGAGTTTACATACTTGTACTTAGAATCAAATAAAAGTCTTTGTTAAAATTACTGTGTTTTTATTTTGTAATACAATTAAAAAGTATGTCTTAAAGCAATAATATCCTGAACAAACTTATCTTGTGGTACATCTGCTAAAATACATGGATGATGTCATACTTCTAACGACTGTATTCTAGACAAGCTCAAACACGAATAATGTGGGGTTATTGAACAGATATAACACAAGGTCATCAACTGACACGTTGTTTACCTTTAAGAGGACCTCTCTCTTGTGTATATTAAACAGATACACAGACAAGCTCAAACAGGATCAAGGTTAACAACTGTAAAACGTTGTTTATCCTTCAAGAGACAGAGACACTTGTTCAGTATGTGTTAAGTCGTGAAACAAGGATGACGTCTCTTGCTGTATGTAAGTACACTCTTATTATTATGTCTGTTTGCATTCAAATAACAAATACAAACATAACCTTACTAAACAATCAGATGATTGGTAATCAACATGTATACAAACACCTAACCTCATATGTCAACAACAACTGGCTTTGTTTTATATATACAACAGCGAACAAACTTTTAACGTGTGTGTCTGTGGAGCTATTGGTTTAGGGACAGTGTATATATGTAAAGCAAACAACGGCTGATTCGAGGTTCGTGGGTTCAAATCTAAGTTCAGGCGAATGCTTTTCTTTCAAATACACATGCATCTGTCAGTTTAAGCAAAGACTTTGAACTGTCATGACGTGTTTGTTAAACAGCATGTATAAGCTTCAACAATGGCAATCAGTTGTCTGTCTGTATCCTCAACACAGAAGACACCTGTTCAGTAGTGTGTGTATTAAGCTGTGAAAGAAGGCTGACGTCTCTTGTTGTATGTAAGTACACTCTTGTATTATGTCTGTTTGCTTTCAAATAACAAATACATAACCTTAACAAACAGTCATATGACTGGTAATCAACACGTGTGTGAACATAACCTTAATAAACAAATACAGACAGCTGTGTGTGTGTGTGTGTACGAACATAACCTTAATCAACAAATACAAACATAACCTTAATAACCAATCAAAATGGCTTGGTAATCAGTCTGTATACGAACACCTAACCTTAATAAACAAATACATACATAACCTTAATAAACAAATACATACATAACCTTAATAAACAAATACAAACATAACCTCAATAAACAATCAGATGGTGGGTACTAAGCATGTCATACAACACTTAACCTAAATAAACAATCAGACAGATGGTATTCTTCAAATACACACATGGAGACCTGACTTGTAGATATCTATGGACACACAGGTCAGACATCTTGGAACGCTTGTGACGTCATCTCAGGTTAGTTCCATAGAGAGAACCCCGGAGTTGCAGATGTCTATGACAGGTCAGCCATCTTGGAATGCTTGTGACGTCATCTCAGGTTAGTTCCATAGAGAGAACCCGGGTTGCAACTGTCTATTACAGGTCAGCCATCTTGGAATGCTTGTGACGTCATCTGACAGGTCAGGTGACATTTGACGTTGACACATGTCAGGTCAGGTGACAGCTGACGTTGACAGCTGTCAGGTCAGTGACATTTGACACCTGTCAAATCTGACAGGTCAGCTGTCAACTGTCACATGTCTGCGCAGGTCAGCGCATGCGCATGATGACTCGCGCATGCGCAGTAAAAAGTGGAGGGGATGGACCCAGGTGCCGGACTATCTACTGCTATTTATTCCAAAAATTAACACAAAATATGGTAGGTTCACATAAATTTTCTTAAATGTAATAGACAAAAGACATTTCTGTATAACTAGTTCATTGAGATGACCAACATGTGTATTATTTTAATTTTTTTTTAAATATATGGAGTTCAATTATTGTTAGTTGCTATTTATTTCAAAAAGTAACAAAAAATATGGTAATTTCACCTATAATTCTTTAAATGTAATGGACAAAAGACATTTCTGTATAACTAGTTCATTGATATTACCAACATGTGTATTATTTTTAATTGTTTTAAAACATATAGAGGTCAATTATTCTGAATTGCTATTTATTCCAAAAAGTAACACAAAATATGCTAGGTTCACATATAATTTCTTAAATATAATAGACGAAAGACATTTTTGTATAACTAGTTCATTGAGATGACCAACCTGTGTATTATTTTTAATTTGTTTAAAACATATAGAGTTCAATTTTTGTGAATTGCTAGTTATTCCAAAAATTAACACAAAATATGGTAGGTTCACATAAATTTTCTTAAATGTAATAGAGAAAAGCCATTTCTGTATAACTAGTTCATTGAGATGACCAACATGTGTATTATTTTTAATTTTGTTAAAACATATAGAGTTCAATTATTGTAAATTGCTATTTATTCCAAAAAGTTTCACAAAATATAGTAGGTTTACATATAATTTCTTAAATATAATAGACAAAAGACATTTCTGTATAACTAGTTCATTGAGAGGACCAACATAAGTATTATTTTTAATTTTTTTAAAACATATAGTTCAATTATTGTGAATTGCTATTTATTCCAAAAAGTAACACAAAATATGGAAATTTCACCTATAATTCTTTAAATGTAATGTACAAATTATTGTGAATTGCTATTTCTGCCAAATTAACACAAAATATGGTGGTTTCACATATAGTTTCTTGAAAGTAATGTACAGAAGACATTTCTGTATAACTAGTTAATTGAGATGACCAACGTGTGTATTATTTTTTATTTTTTTTAAAACATATAGAGTTCAATTATTGTGAATTGCTACTTATTCCAAAAAGTAACACAAAATATGGTAGTTTCACATATAATTTCTTAAATGTAATGTACAAAAGACATTTCTGTACAACTAGTTCAGTGAGATGACCAACATGTGTATTAGTTTTAATTTTTTTAAACATATAGAGTTCAATTAGTTAAATTACTATTTATTCTAAAAAGTAACACAAAATATGGTAGTTTCACATATAATTTCTTATATGTATTGTACAAAAGACATTTCTATATAACTGTTTCATTGAGATGACCAACATGAGTATTATTTTTAATTTTTTTTTAAACCAATAGAGTTCAATTATTGTGAATTGCTATTTATTCCAAAAAGTAACATACATTTTGGTAGTTTCACCTATAATTCTTTAAATGTAATGTACAAAAGACATTTCTGTATAACTAGTTCATTGAGATGACCAACATGTGTATTATTTTTAATTTTTTTAAAACATATAGAATTCAATTATTGTGAATTGCTATTTATTCCAAAAAGTAACACAAAATATGGTAATTTCACATATAATTTCTTAAATGTAATGTACAAAAGACATTTCTGCATAACTAGTTAATTGAGATGACCAACATGTTTATTATTTTTTATTTTTTTAAAGCAACATATAAAGTGCAAATATTCTGAATTCCTATTTATTCCAAGAAGTGGTAGCATCACATAATTTCTTATTAAACGTTATGTACAAACGACATTTTTTAAATATAAAATCAAAATAACTTTTTGCATAGCTAGTATATTGCGATGGCAAACATAAGTGTAATGTTTTTATAAATTTTATAAGATAACAATTACAATTATTTTAATTCTTATTTTTTACTTACTAATATGGAAATATGATGTACAGCGGTAATTTCCGTGCAGACAGCTTATTGAGATGACAATTGTAAGTGGTTTAATTTGGAAGTATTATAAAGCAATCTTTAGAATACACTTATTATTTAACTTTCGCAAAAGCTGAAAAAATAATCTAATATATTGCAACAGTATAGAAATATCATGCCAACATTTTTATATTGCACAAGAAATAAGGTTTGAATTCACCGCTTATTTCAGTCAACGTAAATAATATTGTTGTCTAAAATGCATTGAACTATATACTACGTATGTGGAAGGGGCATCGTTCGCAATGCGCATGCTAGGCGTTGAAGACGACAGTGTACACGTTCCAGTAACGTAGTATTATAGTTCAATGCTTAAATGTCCAACAGTTAAGAGTCACCGCAAGTGAAAGTTTAGCGTTCAACCTACTAACCAAATCAACATACTCAACTGTTTGGTTCGTTGAACGCATCATTTGATAAATATCTAACTACAAAATATTGACGAATCAATTATTTACATTACGCTTTCTATAACAAAGAGTGATAATGTTAAACCGTTTTTAAAATAGTAAATGTTTGTAACACTCAAGGTTAAATCCACTTCGGCCAAGAGGGTTTGGCGCCAAGCTCTGATATTTTAGCAGTTTCCGGATTTAAATTGAAATCAATATGCCTTACACGCAGCACAAAAAGTTTTCTTGTAAAATAAGTCATCGTTAAATGAAGACATGGGCGAGTTCACCAGGCGACAAGTGCTGCCAGCAGCTGAAATGTCATCATTTTCTGATAAAGCAATTCCGCTGTTGGCGCCTGGTAAACCCACGCATTGGCTGAGTTCACCAGGCGCCATCAGTTGAATTTAGGCGCTTATATGGTGGCTACCGATATATTGCAGCGGTTGGAGATTGATGAACGGCCTTCTGTTGACTTCAAGCACTGTTTTGTGACGTTTGTTTGTCATTCCGCTTTCATACATTGTCAACAGCTGAGTTCCAGCATGAACTCAGGGGTGGTGAATGCATATTTTGACACAATGATTCAACTGTTGGCGCCTGGTGAACTCGGCCACTATTGCATGTAGATTGTAGATTCAAGTAAATGGGCGAGTTCACCAGGCGCCGGTTGCTGCATTGTTATGTCAAAAAAAGGTTGACAAATGCCAATTTTTTTGTTGACATAATGCAGTTGCTAGCTATGGTATAATGACTTTGCGTGATTGTATGAGTAGAAATTATAAGAATATTCCATCATCGTATCTCGTTTTTCACCATTCATACAGCCAACGCCCACACGTGTCTACGCGGCCTCATAAAAAGAAACTCCTCGTACCAGACACTGAATTTGAGGTCCGACCCCAAAGTGTAGTGAATATGCTATGTAACTTTGGGACCCGACCCCAAAGTGTACAAAAGACCTTAAAGTGTAGCATGTGTATGTAATACTGTCCCCAAAGTACAGGATACATGTATATATATATATATATATATATATATATATATATATATATATATATATATATATATATATATATTTAGTTTTTTAGTTATATTTTAGGTATCTTAGCTTTTTAACTTTTATTTTCCTGTAGAGTTTAGTGAAATGTGTTGTAAATGTTGTTATTATGAAATATATGTATTTGTGCATGTAACTTACATCTGGATGTACTCAATGTATTTTATTGCTGCATGTGATATAAATAAATTTATAGCATGGATATACTTACTCTTTAAAACAGGGAGCTTCTTTAAGCTAGTGGGTTCAAGTCCTATCAAAATTTTTATTATTATTTCCAAAAGTATGATTAAATTTTAAATTTTGAAATGTATTCCCCCTCTGATCTTTACTCAAAGTGCTTATAAATATATGTTAAAGAAAACAAAATAAGGCAAAGGTTTCAAATGATCACAGAATTTAAATATTTATTAAATTAACATATATGACAAAAACCTAAACCTTATGTATTACTTATACCTATTTGAATTTTACACTATAAAAGGGAACGAAAGAAAATAAAATAAATTTTAACGGTACCGACACCTATTGGTGTTTATATTAATTCCACTGTATTGTGGCACTTAGTCAATAGATACAGAGTTCCACGCTGACTATCAGTTCTAGCCAAAAGATCCCCTGCCTCTATAAGTATCTTGAATGTCGTATAAAAACCAAAGCACAGTTTATGTACTTATTTTTTTTTAACTAGTTTTATTATTCCTTTTATTTTTACACTACTCACTCAGACTGCTGCTGCCTCTGCTGCCTCTCCTGTATTTGCTGAGTCGGACTATCGGATCAGCGACCCTCTAGATTTTTGTATCCTCTAGACTAAATTTTCTCCTCTTGCTACTATCCCTTTTCAAACCCCTTCTATCTAATTTCTCAAACTATATCCTTATTACCAAAAATTCCCATCTAATAATTTAATGACAATTTCAAACTTTTTTCATCTCAAAAATTTTAATCTGATACTTTTATCAAAATTTTTCCATCTGTTTATTATTTTTCATACGTAACCAGCGTAACTAATCAAAAAAAACTGTTATCTGCCTGCTTCAAATAAAATATCCTAACAAATTTTAACACAATAATCGTTTTTTATCATCTCCTCGGATACATACATACTTCTGATTGTTGTTAGTCAATGAGAGAATAATTAACCTAACTATAATTTTAGTGTCAGTTTGACGTCTGTCCTAAATAAAAAACAGCTGACTTAAACATAGGTTATGACATGACATTTCTTACAATTTAACACTCAAATTTTGACATCTTACTATTCTTAAAGCTAACAATATCCTTAATTCTAACAAACAATAACATCTTAAATTACATAACAGCTATCAAACAATAATACCTTAAACTATCTAATTAAACTGGTCATACCTTTACACCTGCCTTGCCTCCTTTCAACACATATATATCTGTAAAATTTAGTTTCTCCCTGCCTTACAGTGCAAAAAACATTGCATACACCAAAGGTAAGTTGTTGTTTGTGTATATGTATGTGTATATATATATATATATATATATATATATATATATATATATATATATATATATATATATATATATATATATATATATATATATATATATATATATATATATATATATATATATATATGTGGCCCCCTTTAGTAACCATATCAAATCCCCAATAATAAGTTTTTACTGCTTTAGAGGCTTGCCTTCTGAAGCTAGGAAAAATTTTATTCACGCTTTTAGTTTATAGCAATATAATCTTTTCCTCCCTTAATACATTTTTTAGCATTTCAGATTACGGAAACAAGTTATGCTATGAAATCAGAACTATCATCTGAGACTCAAGTGATCTAGCTGCGAACATTAGAAGTTATTATATTTACGTGTCAGATGCACTTATGCATGAGAGACATTATTGTGCTTATAAGCATGTTTAAAAAAAATACTAGCGTGCCTACAATTTAGAGGAACACTAGCGTGCCTTTAATTGTTTTATAAGAACACCGCTGTGCCAATATTTTGTCAATTATGTTTTTGAAGACCACTGCTGTGCCCACAATTATTTTAAGAAAAATACTACTGTGCCTGCTAATTTCTGCTACTGTCGAATACTGATCCTGTTGTCATTATTGCTGCATGTTTATTCCAGCTTCACAAGTGTTCAGTTCTTTGAAGTGTTTATGGCCTTTATTTAAAATAGTGCTTCGTTAGTTTACGTGGTTTTAATAAAATATGTGTCATGTCAGTGCTTTGTTCGTCTGAGATTTCTTCAACTTATATTCCTTTTTTAATGTCACGTTTGCCCAAGCAACGTTTGACTTAGTTATTAAGTCTGCATGCTGCATGTTATACGAAATGCCATCAACATCAAATGAAAAATGTTGTTAATTGACTATGTCAAGGCTAAATTTAGTTTTAAGTATCCCCCCAAGTAAAGTAAAAATTATCTCTTGCTTTTCAAATTCCTTATTGTTTAATTTATCTCTTTCATCACAGGTCTATTAAATTTAATCCTGGTTTCATTAATTAACCTCTTGACCATCATTATATTTTTTATTACCGAGTTCCCCTTTTCTCATTGCGTGTGTTCGTACGCGTGATAATGAACCGATTTCTATAACGACATGTTCGTATATACCCCCATATTTGGACTATAATTTTTTTTTATTGCTGCTGCCATTGTAAGTTTCTATATGTTTCTTTTTTGATATTAGGTCCTTTCCTTTTTCAATTCGTTTTATTCTTCTGATACCCAACTTTTTTCTTCTTATTATTAATCTGAAACTACTGTTTATCAGTCAATATATGTTCCTTTTACTTGACTTTTTCATCTCATTCCCCTATATCTTGCAACTACTGTGCACATAATCATCTATATCTATTTTCATTATCTCAATATGCCCTCTATGGGTTTACATATTCACTGGTTAGCTTCTCCATCTATTAAATTCATTTCACTGTTCGTACATATATATTTTTGACTTTTCCCATTACTCCTTGATTCAGACGTCCTTATTTAGTTGTCTATCCTACTAAATGTTCCATAATTTTAACGAATTTTACATAATTGGCCTTGATATCTGTTTTCTTCATATATTTTTCTTTCTTTTTCCTCATTTGTTGGCAGCTCTGGTCCTCTTATCTTGGGTTTAAACTTGTCCCCACTACTTCGTTTGTTTCCGATCATATATGTCTTGTTTGACGTGCATTTCTACTGCTTGTTTGTCGTGAGATTCTTCCCCACGCTTAGCTGGTTACTAACGTTATCTACCTCGGTTTTGAATTTGCCTATACTCTTCTTTCATGCTTGACATTTGCTTTAAATTTTGAATTTTGGCGTGTTATTTGGTCGAACTAGTTTTGGTTCAATTTATAGACTTAATCCAGGTCTGCAATTTTGAATTTTGATTGTTATGTTATTCCAAAAAATGTTGGTGAGTTTTAAGACTTCCCAGGTCATTCATCTCATTCTAGTTCATCAATTCTTTCTAGTGATACCATATTTTGTTGCTGCTTCGTCTCCGTATCCGTTATGTGGTCTTCTCCACTGCTTATGATTTTCATCAGACTCTTCTGCCTGTCTTGCATCGTATTCCATGCTAGAATCGTCTTTGTAGGTATCCTCGTTTCTCTGGCATTTATACCTATTCGTGCCATTGTTGCCATCCTTGTTTTCACGTCTATACCTATTATTTCCTATACGTTTCCGTTTAAATTTGTCACCCTTATTCCTGATTTCTTCTAGGCATTCTTGTTTCTTTTTGTTTCTTCTATTCCCCATTGCTCTTGTCCATTTTGGCCCAAAACATTCTTCTACTTCTTCTCTCATACTTTTATTTCCCAACGTCAGCTTTACATCTGGCTCTTCTCTTAGATTCTCCAAATTTCCATTCGCTTCTCAATCTCTCTTCCATTTTGGTTTCATATATGTTTCTTTTGTGTTTGCGCATCTTTCTAGGCCCTCTAATTCGCTGATTTCTTTCATTCACTCTCTCTATTATTTCATCTATCGGTTCATCATCATTCGCTCTGATTTTCTCTATTATTATCTTACGTACTAAATCCATCTTTGTCTCTACTTTACTTTCAAACTTTCGTACTGCCTCGCTTATCTCTTCCATCTCCATTTCTACACCTTTTTTCACTTCTTGTACACTTTTTCCAACTTTCTCTGTGATATTTCTATCTATATTATCCAATCTCTCAATCATCTGCCTCATATTCTGCTCTTGTTCAACAAATTTCTCAGTCATACTTTCTTTTATCTTGTTTATATTCTCCTCTTGTCTTTCGAACCTGTCATTCATATTTAGTTTCATGCTATACATATCCCCTTTCATTTCTTTCTTACTTTCATTTATGTCTTGTTTTAGGCAATTTATGCTTTCATTCATTTTCTCATTCATAATTTTATTGCTTTCATTTATATTATTAACATTTGCATTCATACTATTCATGCTCTGCATTAATTTCATGAACATTTCATTGTTACTGTCAGGTTTTTCGTTTGTCGTATTTGTGTCGTCTACTTTGTCTCCGTCAGGTGTCTGTTCTTCTATTGACGTTTCTTCTCCTGTTTGTACCATTCCTTCTGCTTGTTCTTCCACATTTTCACCAACTTCTTGATCATATCTTCTCTCTTGATCTATTTCCATACTTTCCTGCTGTTCATGTTCTCTTTCGTCTCCCCTGTCCTGTCTGTCCTTTGACGTGGTCATTTTTCTTCCCCTAGGCATTTTCTCGACTTCCTTATTATGTTTTGTTTATTTATTTATTTTTTTAATTTATTTTACTCGTGGACCTCGAAAGCTCCCACGTTTAGGCGACAATTGATATAGAATGTTATTTAGGAAGATTAAAGTCCCACGTAGTAATAATTTAATCTATCTAGGAAAATTATAGTCCCACGTTTTTGGGCGCTAATTGATATAGTAAGTTATTCACTGCACAGACTTTCGAAGCCCTTTCGTTTAGTGCCAATTGTTATTGAATTTCAAAAAAATGTAATAAGCTATGGATTTTAAATTTAATTTAATATATAGAATTGATATATATATATATATATATATATATATATATATATATATATATATATATATATATATATATATATTTAGTTTTTTAGTTATATTTTAGGTATCTTAGCTTTTTAACTTTTATTTTCCTGTAGAGTTTAGTGAAATGTGTTGTAAATGTTGTTATTATGAAATATATGTATTTGTGCATGTAACTTACATCTGGATGTACTCAATGTATTTTATTGCTGCATGTGATATAAATAAATTTATAGCATGGATATACTTACTCTTTAAAACAGGGAGCTTCTTTAAGCTAGTGGGTTCAAGTCCTATCAAAATTTTTATTATTATTTCCAAAAGTATGATTAAATTTTAAATTTTGAAATGTATTCCCCCTCTGATCTTTACTCAAAGTGCTTATAAATATATGTTAAAGAAAACAAAATAAGGCAAAGGTTTCAAATGATCACAGAATTTAAATATTTATTAAATTAACATATCTGACAAAAACCTAAACCTTATGTATTACTTATACCTATTTGAATTTTACACTATAAAAGGGAACGAAAGAAAATAAAATAAATTTTAACGGTACCGACACCTATTGGTGTTTATATTAATTCCACTGTATTGTGGCACTTAGTCAATAGATACAGAGTTCCACGCTGACTATCAGTTCTAGCCAAAAGATCCCCTGCCTCTATAAGTATCTTGAATGTCGTATAAAAACCAAAGCACAGTTTATGTACTTATTTTTTTTTAACTAGTTTTATTATTCCTTTTATTTTTACACTACTCACTCAGACTGCTGCTGCCTCTGCTGCCTCTCCTGTATTTGCTGAGTCGGACTATCGGATCAGCGACCCTCTAGATTTTTGTATCCTCTAGACTAAATTTTCTCCTCTTGCTACTATCCCTTTTCAAACCCCTTCTATCTAATTTCTCAAACTATATCCTTATTACCAAAAATTCCCATCTAATAATTTAATGACAATTTCAAACTTTTTTCATCTCAAAAATTTTAATCTGATACTTTTATCAAAATTTTTCCATCTGTTTATTATTTTTCATACGTAACCAGCGTAACTAATCAAAAAAAAACTGTTATCTGCCTGCTTCAAATAAAATATCCTAACAAATTTTAACACAATAATCGTTTTTTATCATCTCCTCGGATACATACATACTTCTGATTGTTGTTAGTCAATGAGAGAATAATTAACCTAACTATAATTTTAGTGTCAGTTTGACGTCTGTCCTAAATAAAAAACAGCTGACTTAAACATAGGTTATGACATGACATTTCTTACAATTTAACACTCAAATTTTGACATCTTACTATTCTTAAAGCTAACAATATCCTTAATTCTAACAAACAATAACATCTTAAATTACATAACAGCTATCAAACAATAATACCTTAAACTATCTAATTAAACTGGTCATACCTTTACACCTGCCCTGCCTCCTTTCAACACATATATATCTGTAAAATTTAGTTTCTCCCTGCCTTACAGTGCAAAAAACATTGCATACACCAAAGGTAAGTTGTTGTTTGTGTATATGTATGTGTATATATATATATATATATATATATATATATATATATATATATATATGTGGCCCCCTTTAGTAACCATATCAATATATATATATATATATATATATATATATATATATATATATATATATATATATATATATATATATATAACATATAAAAATTGAAACTGGCCCCGGATATGTGTTCTGGGGGGCCTAATTAGCGCTCATTTGAAGAAATTTTTTCAAAATTCAAAAGTCGGGATCTCCTCATTAGTGAATTTTTTTTAAGAAAATTCACTAAAATGTTAGAAAACCAGGACAGCTAAACGGGTTCGAAAGCATATATATATTGCGAAATATATCTACAACAAAAAATGTATGAACACTTCACCAGCGCCAATTATGATTCACTTGATCGATTGCTTTGCTAAATAAAATTCACGTTTTCGGCACGTTTTACCGATAACATAAGTATACAGTTACTGCCGCCAAAGGGATCGTTGTTAATTTAGCTGTCGTTGAACTTTTTCAAAACTGTTACAGATGGACACTTTTTAGATAAAGCAGTAGGGATGGCGCATAGACCTTGTCGGGCGATAAAAATACAATACACTTTGGAAGTTGCCTACGAATAGTGTCTCATCTCGGTTCGATCTCTTTACCTGAGATCCGGTATATAAGTTGATGTTAGTTTTTAAGTATTTAGAATGTTTCATCCTCTGATGACGCTAACTTGGTTAGTGAAACGATCGTCAGGTCTTTTAAAATGTGTTGTGGTGATTTGGGTTCTCCAAGTGTACTTATCAGTGCTCATCACAGGTTCCAATCTTCACTTAGTCGATTTTGGTACATACGAGAACATAGTACATTCTTTCTGAAAACCGAACACCCTAGATGAAATACTTCGCTGATTAATATTTTTCATTGCACTAGGTATTTGGTGTTTATTTTCTTTCAAGGTGCCTACAACGGATAGTTTTTTTCTGCCGAAGGTCTTACACTAAACCATAGCTTGTGAACCAGTTGTCAATGGTGACGTTGCGGCCAGAATTATAAATAGGAGTAGAAAGTCTCTTGACCACATCAACTGGTTTATTGCTTATGGCATATGGACGTTCTGGTTATCGCCCAGCATATATCTCCATATTATAGTTATAAGATATTCTTACGTCTACAAGGGCAAAAATTTTTATGCCATACTTGGCAGGTATATACTGGCAAAAGAGGCAGCGTCCTCTAAACACTTCCAGTTTTTCATCAATGGTAATGTTTTGGCCCAAAGAATATGATTTTTGACAGTTACTTACAAATGCCTCACATATATCTCTTATTGGTGCCAAACGGTTAATTTTTTTCCTCTCATTTCCCGTTTCCATGTCGTCAAACCTTATACAGCGCATTATAAGACGAAAGCTTCTCAAACTTATGGTCCTTCTAAATCTCTGCACGCCATCTTCGGACCATAGTTCATCTAAACTCAACCGATTTGCATGGTAAACGCCAGCCGGATACAACAAGCCAATAGCTGCCTTAATTTCAACAGTATCAGTTAATTTAGCATCTCTCGGTCTACTAAATTGTTCTTGAATACTGTTTATGTATTTATTTGTACATTCAACAATCTCCTGTAACATTGTATCGCCAATCAATAAGTTCCAAGTTTCATATATTCCACTAGCCCGTTTAGCGTCTTTAATTACACCAGGTAGTTGCGTCAGAATATTTTGAGCAGGCATTCTTCTTCTTTTTGAAAGGGGAAGTTTTCGCCATTTCCATTTATTTACATAAATTTTTTTCCTATTTTTTTCTTTTGAAATGCAATAAAATGTGTTGGATTTTCTTCTTCGTCCTCTTCACTTGCAGAGGAATCATTTTCTTCCCGCTCCTCAGCACATACAGAGGCGTCTGTATCGCTGTTTTCGACTTCTATATCTACTCTTTGATCTCCGTCATCAGTTTCCTGCTGTAATAATAGATTTCACAGCTCCTCACAGTGCTGTTCATTACTCAAATCATACTTTTCACCTCAGGTAGGGGGACACTTTGGACAGACAGTGACGTCACCAGACAGTGACGTCATAGGAGTGGGGGTACCCCTTAGCCCCACCCCTAGCCCCACCCCTAGCCCCACCCCTAGCCCCACCCCTAGCCCCACCCCTTGTGGCCACGCCCCCAAGATGGCGTCCAGCCACGCCCCCAAGATGGCGTCCACGCCCCCAAGATGGCGTCCAGCCACGCCCCCCAGATGGCGTCCAAGATGGCGGACTTGGGCCAGACAGTCACATTTACATTTAGCCTTGTTATGTAACCTGTAAACATTCTAAGGTCATTGACCTGTCTAGGAAACCTTGGCCAGACAGTGACGTCACATGACTTGGGCCAGACAGTCACAGCAAACATTCCAAAGTGTCTAACCTATTACTTCAAATTATTATATTTTGAAAAAAACCATTTGGAGCAGGTGAGTTTCGAACCCCGGGCACTCAGATGGGAGGCAACGATGCTACCCGTTGAGCTAAGCAGACGCTTGTTAATTTATTGCTTTAGGCTAGTATATATATATACGACTTTTAATTACAAACAAACCATACATGTAACATACTTAAAGTTTTTGTTATTATTAGACAAATGGATGATTTACAAAATAATAATATGTTTAATATTAGAGGCGGAACCAAAACGGAGGAACCAAAATGGCGGAATAAAAAAAATGGCGGAATGAAAGATGGCGGTCTAACCTGTGATACCTTAAGCTGACATCCCTGACATTATAAAAATGGCGGCTTTCGTTCTTAAAGATGGTGCCTTTCGCTGATAAAGATGGTTGAAGACTCCATTATTTAAAGTTACGTCACCCCAACCTTTAGAGCCGACAAATGAGAGTGAGGTTGATAAGCGAGAATAATGGTATTGGTCGAAGACTCCATGATTTAAAGTTACGCCCCCCATTAAAACAAACCATTCATAAAGCTTTCGTTATTAGACATAAGACATAATAAGTAATATGTTTAATATTAGACTATTAGATTTCGCATAGAAATTAGCCGAACGCCACAATTGTTATATGGGTAGGTTCTAAAAATAACACACAGAGGTCGTTGGCAAACAAAAGAAGGAAGTTCAGAAACAAAATAGACAACAGGTTCAAATAGGAAACCAAATATCGTAGAGACAATAGAGGTCGCTGGCAAAACAAAGAAGCTCAGAAACAAAATGGACAACAGGTTCAACTCTTAAGCTTAGAAACAATGGTTGGTTACAGGTTCAATTCCTTTCTCCACGTGTTTAGTGTCATGTTACTCGTCTAAGTAAGCAGAATTAAAAAATGGCGACTAAAATAAGATAAAAAACTTTAAACCCTTATCGCGGAAGATCCGTGAGATGTACGAGAGAACCAATACATGCACGGTGTTAAGGAGGCCAAATCAAATTGGAATATACAATAAAATGGCCACTTCCGGTCTAAACTTTAAATCGTTATATCTTTTCAACGGAAAGTGATAGAAAGGAACCGACTTCAAAAATATATCGTTTCATAACAAGCTCTACAAGAAAATGAGATAAAAAACTTTAAACCCTTATCGCGGAAGATCCGTGAGATGTACGATAGAACCAACACATGCACGGTGTTAAGGAGGCCAAACCAAATTGGAATATACAATAAAATGGCCACTTCCGGTCTAAACTTTAAATCGTTATATCTTTTCAACGGAAAGTGATAGAAAGGAACCGACTTCAAAAATGTATGTTTCGTAACAAGCTCTACAAGAAAATGAGATAAAAAACTTCAAATCCTTATCGCGGAAGATCCGTGAGATGTACGATAGAACCAACATATGCACGGTGTTAAGGAGGCCAAATCAAATTGGAATATACAATAAAATGGCCACTTCCGGTCTAAACTTTAAATCGTTATATCTTTTCAACGGAAAGTGATAGAAAGGAACTATCTTCAAAAATGTATGTTTCGTAACAAGGTCTACAAGAAACTGAGATAAAAAACTTCAAATCCTTATCGCGGAAGATCCGTGAGATGTACGATAGAACCAACATATGCACGGTGTTAAGGAGGCCAAATCAAATTGGAATATACAATAAAATGGTCACTTCCGGTCTAAACTTTAAATCATTATATCTTTTCAACGGAAAGTGATAGAAAGGAACTATCTTCAAAAATGTATGTTTCGTAACAAGGTCTACAAGAAACTGAGATAAAAAACTTCAAACCCTTATCGCGGAAGATCGGCGAGACGTACGATAGAACCAATACATACACGCTGTTCAGCAAAGCAAACTCTATAAGCATATTCAATAAAAATGTTACTTCCGGTAGACACTTCCGGTATAGCTATTCTTAGAGCTACATACATGTGTGACACATCAAAATAATCGTCTTGTTGAACAGAAGAAATATAATATTTAAGTAAGTTAGAACAAGCTGTATTAACACCTAAAACCAACACACACTCTCTTGTACAGGCTGATTACCCTGCCATCCAATTGTTAGTAAGGTTATGTTTGTATTTGTTATTTGAATACAAACAGACATAATAAGAAGAGTGTACTTACATACAGCAAGAGACGTCATCCTTGTTTCACGACTTAACACATACTGAACAAGTGTCTCTCTCTCTTGTATTGAGGAAACAAACTGATGTAAGAGAGAGGGGGTCTTACAAAGGATAAACAACGTTTTTTACAGTTGTTAACCTTACAGAAAGGGGTTAATAAAAATGCAACAAAATAAAAATAAAACAACTGATTTACATACAATAAAAATTTATTAGGATTAATTAAGTTGTACATATTGATACATAAATGACATACATAAATGACATACTATTATTACATAATGGCTCTAACGATACCCGTTAGAGGTTTATATTCCATTACACTGTCATGAATAACCAAACAATAAACACGAGTATTTTTTGGGAAGTTAGCGTGACTCATGATGTACCAACCAACCAATCAACCAACTGTTTTTTGAGGTGTAGCCTTTATGTATGTATGTATGTAATTTAATTTTCGATAGTGTAAAATAAAATTAAAAAGTGTGATATATGAAAAAAAAAATAAGAAACTAGGGGGCCGGAATACCGGCCCCCTAGATGTGTCTGAAGCAACATCTCAACTAACGCCTACAACCGCTACATACTTGGTGGACTTTGGTGGAACACAGACTGAAAACAACTTGATATCTGGTACATATGTCTGTAAAGATTTCATTCTAAATTTAGCCTGTTGGATATCCAATCTTTTCTATGAAAAGTGCAACCAACCAACTAACCAACCTACCAACCAACCAACCAACGTTGAGGGGCGTAGAGATAGCAAGCTATCTACAAGTGGACCCCTCTGAACCTATGATGTTAATAATGGATTAAGAGATTGAATTGGTACGTGTTTATATTGAAGGCTTGCAAGCTACGTACAAGTGTCTGAATATATGATGGTAACGATGGGTTAAGATATTTAATTGACATGTATTAAAGGCTTAGCGGTTTTCACTTGAGTCATCGTTATTCGAAAACTATTAGAAAGAAAACCAGGTCCTTTACTCTGGTATATCTTACTCAGTAGGAACCAAATGTCTTCGAAAACAACATTCTTTGCTTTTCTGAAAGGCAAGTGAGCAGCCCCCTTGTCGAACCCCTCCGAGCTAAAGGTAAACCCCACTCTGTCTTCGGGATCGACATCATGGACTATATGACTCACAATATCTTTAATACGATCTTTGACCCACTTCTCTGGATCGTTGACATCGTCAGGTATATCTTGTAGTCTAAAGCATACGCTTCGTCTATCAAGTTTAAACTTCTTATTGGAGGTCACTGTATCTTCAAGTATTTGGAATGCCATTGTTTCGTGCTACACAACTGACTGTGTTGGTTAAAGGACCGAAGTTTAGCCTCGTGTTTATTAAAGACTAAAGTTTAGCAGGTACTAATTGTTTTCACATTCACTGTTGGCTACCGACTGAACCTTAGCTCCTCGTCTTAATATTCGACAAACAACACAGACAACACAACTTATTGTTTTCACCTTCACTGTTGGTTAACGACTGAACCTTAGTGGACGCTTCTGAGTCAAACAAGAAGAAAACAATTTAAAACACATCTACGATGACCATGAGGTAGCCGACATGGACTTTGAACAATTTTTAAAAATAGATGCGGCCAGGTTAGTTGATCAACCATCCAGGTCAGTCTTCACCTTCACTGTTGGCTACCGACTGAACCTTAGCGGAAGCTCCTCGTCTTAATATTCGACAAACAACACAGACAACACAACTTATTGTTTTCACCTTCACTGTTGGCTACCGACTGAACCTTAGCGGACGCTCCTCGTCTTAATATTCGACAAACAACACAGACAACACAACTTATTGTTTTCACCTTCACCGTTGGTTAACGACTGAACCTTAGTGGACGCTTCACGTCTTAATATTCAACAGACAACAACGACAGCTGTCATACAGCCGTCTGACATGACAGACAGCTGTCATACAGCTGTCATACAGCTGTCATACAGTTGTCTAACACAGCTGTCTAACACAGCTGTCTAACACAGCTGTCTAACACAGCTGTCTAACACAGCTGTCTAACACAGCTGTCTAACACAGCTGTCTAACACAGCTGTTTAACACAGCTGTCTATCACAGCTGTCTAATAGGGCAGACATATGTCTAACACATGTCTAGCAGATGTGTAACAGTCACTCTTTTGCGGAACATAAGCTGAATGTTTTTAAGTCAAACAAGAAGAAAACAATTTAAAACACATCTACGATGACCATGAGGCAGCCTACATGGACTTTGAACAATTTTTAAAAATAGATGCGGCCAGGTTAGCTGATTAACCATCCAGGTCAGTCACAGCTGACGCTATAAATAAAAACGATGCTGGAAGCGAGTGACGTCACAAGAAACGGTGGTGCATGTGCCCAGGTTAGACCTCTAAGCTTTCCAGGTTAATACCGGGTTAGCTCCATGACAAGGTGGTGGACCAGTCGGGTCAGCTAAGAGTCGGGGTGGTGGAATGGTCGGGTCAGCTAGGCGACCGGTCGCCTAGCTGACCCGACCATTCCACCACCCCGACTCTTAGCTGACCCGACTGGTCCACCACCTTGTCATGGAGCTAACCCGGTATTAACCTGGAAAGCTTAGAGGTCTAACCTGGGCACATGCACCACCGTTTCTTGTGACGTCACTCGCTTCCAGCATCGTTTTTATTTATAGCGTCAGCTGTGACTGACCTGGATGGTTAATCAGCTAACCTGGCCGCATCTATTTTTAAAAATTGTTCAAAGTCCATGTAGGCTGCCTCATGGTCATCGTAGATGTGTTTTAAATTGTTTTCTTCTTGTTTGACTTAAAAACATTCAGCTTATGTTCCGCAAAAGAGTGACTGTTACACATCTGCTAGACATGTGTTAGACATATGTCTGCCCTATTAGACAGCTGTGTTAGACAGCTGTGTTAAACAGCTGTGTTAGACAGCTGTGTTAAACAGCTGTGTTAGACAGCTGTGTTAGACAGCTGTGTTAGACAGCTGTGTTAGACAGCTGTGTTAGACAGCTGTGTTAGACAGCTGTGTTAGACAACTGTATGACAGCTGTATGACAGCTGTATGACAGCTGTCTGTCATGTCAGACGGCTGTATGACAGCTGTCGTTGTTGTCTGTTGAATATTAAGACGTGAAGCGTCCACTAAGGTTCAGTCGTTAACCAACGGTGAAGGTGAAAACAATAAGTTGTGTTGTCTGTGTTGTTTGTCGAATATTAAGACGAGGAGCGTCCGCTAAGGTTCAGTCGGTAGCCAACAGTGAAGGTGAAAACAATAAGTTGTGTTGTCTGTGTTGTTTGTCGAATATTAAGACGAGGAGCTTCCGCTAAGGTTCAGTCGGTAGCCAACAGTGAAGGTGAAGACTGACCTGGATGGTTGATCAACTAACCTGGCCGCATCTATTTTTAAAAATTGTTCAAAGTCCATGTCGGCTGCCTCATGGTCATCGTAGATGTGTTTTAAATTGTTTTCTTCTTGTTTGACTCAGAAGCGTCCACTAAGGTTCAGTCGTTAACCAACAGTGAAGGTGAAAACAATAAGTTGTGTTGTCTGTGTTGTTTGTCGAATATTAAGACGAGGAGCTAAGGTTCAGTCGGTAGCCAACAGTGAATGTGAAAACAATTAGTACCTGCTAAACTTTAGTCTTTAATAAACACGAGGCTAAACTTCGGTCCTTTAACCAACACAGTCAGTTGTGTAGCACGAAACAATGGCATTCCAAATACTTGAAGATACAGTGACCTCCAATAAGAAGTTTAAACTTGATAGACGAAGCGTATGCTTTAGACTACAAGATATACCTGACGATGTCAACGATCCAGAGAAGTGGGTCAAAGATCGTATTAAAGATATTGTGAGTCATATAGTCCATGATGTCGATCCCGAAGACAGAGTGGGGTTTACCTTTAGCTCGGAGGGGTTCGACAAGGAAGCTGCTCACTTGCCTTTCAGAAAAGCAAAGAATGTTGTTTTCGAAGACATTTGGTTCCTACTGAATAAGATATACCAGAGTAAAGGACCTGGTTTTCGTTCTAATAGTTTTCGAATAACGATGACTCAAGTGAAAACCGCTAAGCCTTTAATACATGTCAATTAAATATCTTAACCCATCATTACCATCATATATTCAGACACTTGTACGTAGCTTGCAAGCCTTCAATATAAACACGTACCAATTCAATCTCTTAATCCATTATTAACATCATAGGTTCAGAGGGGTCCACTTGTAGATAGCTTGCTATCTCTACGCCCCTCAACGTTGGTTGGTTGGTTGGTAGGTTGGTTAGTTGGTTGGTTGCACTTTTCATAGAAAAGATTGGATATCCAACAGGCTAAATTTAGAATGAAATCTTTACAGACATATGTACCAGATATCAAGTTGTTTTCAGTCTGTGTTCCACCAAAGTCCACCAAGTATGTAGCGGTTGTAGGCGTTAGTTGAGATGTTGCTTCCGACACATCTAGGGGGCCGGTATTCCGGCCCCCTAGTTTCTTATTTTTTTTTTTCATATATCACACTTTTTAATTTTATTTTACACTATCGAAAATTAAATTACATACATACATACATAAAGGCTACACCTCAAAAAACAGTTGGTTGATTGGTTGGTTGGTACATCATGAGTCACGCCAACTTCCCAAAAAATACTCGTGTTTATTGTTTGGTTATTCATGACAGTGTAATGGAATATAAACCTCTAACGGGTATCGTTAGAGCCATTATGTAATAATAGTATGTCATTTATGTATGTCATTTATGTATCAATATGTACAACTTAATTAATCCTAATAAATTTTTATTGTATGTAAATCAGTTGTTTTATTTTTATTTTGTTGCATTTTTATTAACCCCTTTCTGTAAGGTTAACAACTGTAAAAAACGTTGTTTATCCTTTGTAAGACCCCCTCTCTCTTACATCAGTTTGTTTCCTCAATACAAGAGAGAGAGACACTTGTTCAGTATGTGTTAAGTCGTGAAACAAGGATGACGTCTCTTGCTGTATGTAAGTACACTCTTCTTATTATGTCTGTTTGTATTCAAATAACAAATACAAACATAACCTTACTAACAATTGGATGGCAGGGTAATCAGCCTGTACAAGAGAGTGTGTGTTGGTTTTAGGTGTTAATACAGCTTGTTCTAACTTACTTAAATATTATATTTCTTCTGTTCAACAAGACGATTATTTTGATGTGTCACACATGTATGTAGCTCTAAGAATAGCTATACCGGAAGTGTCTACCGGAAGTAACATTTTTATTGAATATGCTTATAGAGTTTGCTTTGCTGAACAGCGTGTATGTATTGGTTCTATCGTACGTCTCGCCGATCTTCCGCGATAAGGGTTTGAAGTTTTTTATCTCAGTTTCTTGTAGACCTTGTTACGAAACATACATTTTTGAAGATAGTTCCTTTCTATCACTTTCCGTTGAAAAGATATAACGATTTAAAGTTTAGACCGGAAGTGACCATTTTATTGTATATTCCAATTTGATTTGGCCTCCTTAACACCGTGCATATGTTGGTTCTATCGTACATCTCACGGATCTTCCGCGATAAGGATTTGAAGTTTTTTATCTCAGTTTCTTGTAGACCTTGTTACGAAACATACATTTTTGAAGATAGTTCCTTTCTATCACTTTCCGTTGAAAAGATATAACGATTTAAAGTTTAGACCGGAAGTGGCCATTTTATTGTATATTCCAATTTGATTTGGCCTCCTTAACACCGTGCATATGTTGGTTCTATCGTACATCTCACGGATCTTCCGCGATAAGGATTTGAAGTTTTTTATCTCATTTTCTTGTAGAGCTTGTTACGAAACATACATTTTTGAAGTCGGTTCCTTTCTATCACTTTCCGTTGAAAAGATATAACGATTTAAAGTTTAGACCGGAAGTGGCCATTTTATTGTATATTCCAATTTGGTTTGGCCTCCTTAACACCGTGCATGTGTTGGTTCTATCGTACATCTCACGGATCTTCCGCGATAAGGGTTTAAAGTTTTTTATCTCATTTTCTTGTAGAGCTTGTTATGAAACGATATATTTTTGAAGTCGGTTCCTTTCTATCACTTTCCGTTGAAAAGATATAACGATTTAAAGTTTAGACCGGAAGTGGCCATTTTATTGTATATTCCAATTTGATTTGGCCTCCTTAACACCGTGCATGTATTGGTTCTCTCGTACATCTCACGGATCTTCCGCGATAAGGGTTTAAAGTTTTTTATCTTATTTTAGTCGCCATTTTTTAATTCTGCTTACTTAGACGAGTAACATGACACTAAACACGTGGAGAAAGGAATTGAACCTGTAACCAACCATTGTTTCTAAGCTTAAGAGTTGAACCTGTTGTCCATTTTGTTTCTGAGCTTCTTTGTTTTGCCAGCGACCTCTATTGTCTCTACGATATTTGGTTTCCTATTTGAACCTGTTGTCTATTTTGTTTCTGAACTTCCTTCTTTTGTTTGCCAACGACCTCTGTGTGTTATTTTTAGAACCTACCCATATAACAATTGTGGCGTTCGGCTAATTTCTATGCGAAATCTAATAGTCTAATATTAAACATATTACTTATTATGTCTTATGTCTAATAACGAAAGCTTTATGAATGGTTTGTTTTAATGGGGGGCGTAACTTTAAATCATGGAGTCTTCGACCAATACCATTATTCTCGCTTATCAACCTCACTCTCATTTGTCGGCTCTAAAGGTTGGGGTGACGTAACTTTAAATAATGGAGTCTTCAACCATCTTTATCAGCGAAAGGCACCATCTTTAAGAACGAAAGCCGCCATTTTTATAATGTCAGGGATGTCAGCTTAAGGTATCACAGGTTAGACCGCCATCTTTCATTCCGCCATTTTTTTTATTCCGCCATTTTGGTTCCTCCGTTTTGGTTCCGCCTCTAATATTAAACATATTATTATTTTGTAAATCATCCATTTGTCTAATAATAACAAAAACTTTAAGTATGTTACATGTATGGTTTGTTTGTAATTAAAAGTCGTATATATATATATATACTAGCCTAAAACAATAAATTAACAAGCGTCTGCTTAGCTCAACGGGTAGCATCGTTGCCTCCCATCTGAGTGCCCGGGGTTCGAAACTCACCTGCTCCAAATGGTTTTTTTCAAAATATAATAATTTGAAGTAATAGGTTAGACACTTTGGAATGTTTGCATGTGACTGTCTGGCCCAAGTCATGTGACGTCACTGTCTGGCCAAAGTTTCCTAGACAGGTCAATGACCTTAGAATGTTTACAGGTTACATAACAAGGCTAAATGTAAATGTGACTGTCTGGCCCAAGTCCGCCATCTTGGACGCCATCTGGGGGGCGTGGCTGGACGCCATCTTGGGGGCGTGGACGCCATCTTGGGGGCGTGGCTGGACGCCATCTTGGGGGCGTGGCCACAAGGGGTGGGGTTAGGGGTGGGGCTAGGGGTGGGGCTAAGGGGTACCCCCACTCCTATGACGTCACTGTCTGGTGACGTCACTGTCTGTCCAAAGTGTCCCCCTACCTACTCACCTCTAAAATTCATTTCTTTGCCTAAAAATAATAGACATTACATTAATTGTCGCATGTATCTCCTAGATACATAACGTCGTTTTTATAAGTAGCCAATGAAATTGAACGGCGTAATTTCACACATCCAACAACTTCTCATTATACTCTTGACAATAGCAAAAAATCTCTGGACGCAGCAAGTGCGTTATGGTAGCAAATTTTCTTTAAAATATTTTTAATAGCAAATGGCTTTCTTTGATGAAAGCACGCATCAAACTTGGTTGCCTATATAGTAGAAACAATGTACCATATTTCATGGAAATGAATTTATTGTTTGAAAATATATCAACATTTTTCACAAGTCTGGATGCAGGAAATGCATTATAGAAGTGAATTTCCATAAAAATGTTTTTAATAGCAAATGCGAGCAGGCATCAATCTGATTATCGGTATAGCCTATGTAGTAGAAAACATGTACTATATTTTATCAAAATTACTTATGGTTTGAAAATGTACAAACATTTTCCGAAAATAAACTTCAATGTTATTTTCCTAACCAACAAAGCTTACGTTAATAGCAAATTGAGTTATTGAAATTTGAAGGATTTAATGAAAATTCGGTAAATTTGCAGATTAGCTCCCGAACGCTTTTCAAAAAATTGTTTTTAGAAATATTACTAGGACCCCACCTGGATGCACAAACCACAAGAAAAATTTCTTGTTCACATCCCCTAAGGAAGTTACGGGACTGGGAGTGAATAGGGGTGCTGGGCGGGGTAGGTACTAAAAAGGAAATACGAGCAGAAAAAGCAAAGAAAAGTACTTAAAAGCTGTCTATTTGAAGCCATATCACCATTAAACCCCGCCTATCTCGCACAGCACCCCTATTCGCCCCCAGGTCACGTAACTTCCTTGGAGGAGTATGAACAAAAAATTTTTTGTGGTTTAAGCAACGAGGGTGGTTGTATGCACACGAGGGGGGGGGGATGCCTACGACGAAGCAACACCCCCCCCCCGGCGCTTTCACTTGCGGTGGGGTTTGGGGGATGGGGATGGCTGCTTCGTCGTGGGGATTTTCCCTCCCCCTCGCGTGCATACAACCACCCGCGTTGCGTAAACCACAAGAAAAATTTCTTTTTCATACCCGCCAAGGAATTTACGGCACCTGGGGGAATAGGGGTGCTGTGCGTGGTAGACAGCGTTAAAGGAGGATATGGCTTCAATATGTGAAAAAGACAACTTTCAAGCCCGTTTTATGCGCATTTTCTGTTGATATTTCCTTTTTACTACCTACCCAGCCCAACACCCCTATTCACCCCTGGTCCCGTAACTTCCTTGCGGGGTGTGAACAAGACATTTTTCTTGGGGTTTGTGGATCCAGGGGGGTCCTAGACAGGTTTCTGAAAACAGTTTTTTGAAAAGCGTTCGGGAGCTAATCTGCAAATTTACCGAAAATTCGCTACCAAAACGCACTTACTGCGTTCAGATTTTTTTCTTATAAACGCATTATATTTCGATTGCAAATGCATTAACAAATTTGTTCTACGAAAATTAGCTAAAAAGAATTATAGACCGTTAAACCATAAACTTCACTAAACCTGCAAATAAATATCCATAAACGCATCAACTTAACTAAACTGACAGCCAAGGCAGCAAAGAAAGGGTCTATTTGAAATGAATATTTTGTAAATATTTTAGTAAAATGAAGGGCAATGACGGTTGAATCTGAAACTTAAGGATTTGCAGAACACTCTTCTTGCCACATTTTCTTTTCACAATCGGTATTTGTTTCACATTCTTTGCCTAAACATTGCCAATTTTGACATTTAAAATTGCGAGTTTGACGTTTTGAGGAAAACTCCAAAATTTGTTTCTTTAACTGCCCATAACTTCTTTGTCTTTAAAGCTAGAGACCTAAATTTTGGTACAGGGTTCACTCTATATAATACACAAACACACGTACTAAATTTGGTTGCCTTTACTTTGTTATTTACGGAAATATAAATTTTTTTAGAAATAAAACACAGATCTCCTCATTAGCGAAAAAAAATTCGCTAAAACATGAAAAAAAAAACTATATTTATAAAACTTACCGCAAAAGTCGCGTGTATCTGTGAGATACAAAATGTCAAAATATCAAAAGCACTTTTCTATACAAACTCGAGTAGTGCACTGTGCAAAACCATCTTATGAGCGAGGAAGGTACTGTGGTGGTGGGAGTTGGCGCATACACTAGAGGGTGGGAATAAATACAAACCCTTTATGTATCTGGTGGATACACGCGACTAACGCAAGGTTAAACATAAATTACTACATTTGAGTTATAATATAAATTCCATAATTATTTTAAAAAACCATAGAGCGAGACTATATAGACCATCTGCGTATGGTAAGGCTGGTATTTTGTATTAAAAATCTCACTAAATATTTAATTACACATTAATAACGAGGAATATTACTTCCACATCATCATAACATGTGGTAGTATGGTATCGGTGACACAAATTTCGAAATTTTGTTTTGCAAAAGGGCGTAAAAAGTCTCAAAACATAGAAAACATTATTTCGGAAGGGTCTGTCGATCTGTACGTCTACCTGTTAGTAGGCACGATAACTTAGAATGAATTGACACATCGTCTTCAAACTTGGTATCCAGTTAGCATCCGACAAACGAACGGTTCAGATTGTTTCTGGGTGAAATCCCTCCAGAAGGCAGAAGAGAAATCAGTCGTGATTTGGTGAAAATTGACATTTTTCTAAAAGCTCAAGGAATATAACGTTTGAGGGTTTATTTATTAGAGAACTTTCAATTTCAAATTTCATCTGTTGCACTGTGATGAAGTGGAAGGTGGGCTTTAATGTGAGGGAGTGAAATATTTATTCTATTTGGGTGTTCCACATTGTATAATGATACCTAAGAATAAAAAGGTGAGTTTTACCTGCTCTAAATTAGGCTGTCCTAAAGTATAATCCTCAATATTTAAAGTTGCCTTTGCCTTTTCCAATATACCAAACATTTTTGAGTATGGCAAAGACTTGTCCGTGATACTGTAGGTTATTAACTGTTGATGCCTTTCTGTCAGTTCAACACGGGAAAAATTCTTACGCAGGTAAGAATCAAGTGCTTCAAAATCTTTAGTTTCCCTTTCTGGATTGGGTGGTTTCTTTAGTTTGACAATAAGATTAAATCCATCAGTGAATTTGCTTTTCAGACGTTGAACAGATCCTAGACATTGAAAATTACCATTTACCATTATGGCTAGTCTAGTACATAAGGCTTCACATTCCTCCATGGCGTGTGACGTTAATATAATACATCCACCTTTGTCTCTTATTTTCCCCAACGCATTCCATACATGTCTCTTCGTGCCCGGGTCCATACCTTGAAGTTTATTGTTTACTAAACTACCAGCGAGTTTATTGAAAGTGACATATAAAATAAAGTATATAGTAGACTATAAACTAGGTTTATAAGTTGTTATTGTTGTTGAATATTGTTTTGTACGAAGCTCCACTAGACATTCTCAATTGGTATTGATGAAAGTGGTATTTTTTTTATTCTACTGCCACTATTTTTTGTATTAATTTGGTTCAAAATATAGTAAAATAAATTTAAAAAAGAACAAACTAATGTGGCGTTTTAAGAGATTTTAAAAAATATAGAAACAAACTCAATAACCTGATTATCTACTAAATTTGATGTCACCGCAACAACACCGCAAAATCCTATATCAAATGGCCCGACAGAAAGATTTGAAAGCACAATTATAGATTATTCAAAACAAAAATCAAAGATGTGAAACTTATAGACCTAATACCTAATTGTAAACTTGGTTATAATTTATCAATATACTTGCAAACGTGAAAACCACCTTTCGAGCTAATATTCGGATATATCCATGAGTTATTTAACTACAATCCCGAAGTGATAAGTACACAAGAGTACAATACAAAACAAGAAACTAAATAAAATTATTTATGACGTAATAAGCGACAGATCAATAAATTCAAAACTTTACACTTATAAACGAACAAGCAAACACACAAATCAGCCCTTTAAAGAAGGAGACATGGTATACAAAAGATTCCACCGGATTTCGATAAAAAGCATAATCCTTTATCGGGACCTTACTCAATAATCTCGCTATTAGAGCATAACAAAGAAATAATTTTAAGCCATAAAACTGACGAGAAAACAATTGCCCATCTAAAAAATCTCCGTATTTAAGGTTCTTCATCCTAGACAGAGCTAAATCACAATTACAAGACTTCATTACCAAGACGAATAGAAACGGCATATTTAGAAAACAAGAAATGGAAAATGATACACCTACATGATTTGAAACAATTATACGTTGACTATAACAAAATGAAGAGCTATTACGCTGGCACAATACAAATCTAAAATGTGGATTATAAACTAGAATATCATAACTTTATCTTCACCAATAACTTTACGGTAACTAATGTAGATGACGTCTTTTATAGGATTTTTCCGAATAACATTAATAACAATCATAGTAATTAGAAAAATAGAGGAATTACCAACGGTTTAACCTCAATATTTAAATCAATCACCGCAAGTTTAGACGGCGAAAGAATTTATCAAGCTTTGCACATATTAAATATCGATCAAAACGAAATGCACGAATTAACGAAAGCACAAATCTCTTTAATGATAGACGCAATCTCATAATTTAATCAAACTGTGGAAAAATGAAATCATAACCAAGAAGAAATTGTTACTATGATTAAATAATTAGAGTATACAATCAATAGTTTAAAAATCTCGGGACGCAGCAAGTGCGTTATGGTAGTGAATTTTCATAAAAATGTTTTTATTGCAAATATGTGTGTTTTCTTTTTAAGAAGGCAGACATCAATTTTGGTTACCAGTATAACCTATATAGAAAAAGTAGGCATCAAATTTAATTACCAGTATAACATATATAGTAAAAACAATGTGCCATGTTTCATCAAAATAACTTGATTGTTTTAAAACGTACAGAAATTTCCAAAAGTAAACCAAAAGTGTTACTGAAAAAATCCGTTTCTTGGTCAACCTTATAGGTTAATAGCAAATTGAGCTTTTCAAATATGAAGCATTTAATCAAAATTCGCTACCATAACGCACTTGCTGCGTCCAGAATTTCTTAACTTACAAACATGCATTATATTTCGATGGAAAATGCAAAAAAATAAGGCGTTTTCGACAAAAAAAAATATTTGTATCACCAACGACTTATGGGCCAGCCTGTGATTGTCGCAATAATTTTTTAAGGTGTAGCTCAAAACACAGTATAATTAATGTATACAATATTTTTTCATATCTTGTATAATAACGAATATATTGAGCTTTATTGATTTTTTACGAGAATTCGACAAAAATTATATACCATTAAACAATAAACTCTATAGCTAAGGCTACTGCCAAGCATTAGAGAAAGGGTCTATTTGAAATGAATTTTCTGGAAATATTTTAGTAAAATGAAGGACAATGACGGTTGAAACTAAGAGTTCGGTGTATGTAAAACATTCTTCTTGAGACATTTTCTTTCCATAGCCCGTATTAGATTCAAGTTATTTGCCTAAATGTTGCGAATTTTGACGTTTTCAATTGTCACTTTTTAAATTTAAACCGACCCCGGATATGTGTTCTGGGGGGCCTAATTAGCGCTCATTTGAAGAAATTTTTTCAAAATTCAAAAGTCGGGATCTCCTCATTAGTGAATTTTTTTAAGAAAATTCACTAAAAAGCGAACAATTAACTAATTTTCATAGAATTAAACACTTGATATTCTTGACGCAAATGGATTATCTACTAAATAATATACAAAAAATAATTCTAACAACTAAAAATGCAATTACATTTTCAGAACTAGGCACTTATCATATATCAATATTGAAACCAAAATTTATAATTAAAGAAATAATTAAAAACCAAAATCAAATAACAAATTTAAGATTAATACCTACAGATGATTTATCCCTTTACGAAAAGGTGTTTAAAGTCAAAACAGTCCAAATCGATTACAAATAGATATACCATTAATCGATTAATCAGATTATACGTATTATCAATTATACACCTCACAGGTACCCAAAAATCCGAAAAAATTTACGATGATTACCCCAGAGCCAAATATCTTATCCTTACTAGCAAGCAATATGCATCAGCGACGAAAAATGAAAAATCTAAAGAATAAGTTGTCTGTCTGCGAAGACAACCCAACAACACTTAATGAAAACAATCCATGCAAAATTAGATTAATCAACTTTCAAAAACCAATCAATAACTGTAAATAAGAAGTAGTCAAACCAATGAAACAACAATTTCAAAATCTGGTAACACACGCATTATAGCACCAGAAGAGACGAAAACAAGAGTGGCCTGTAAAGGACAAGAAGAGACCAAAATTATTAGGGGAACAAATTTAGCAACCCTTAAACGGAAATGTCAACTACAGATGAGAAACCAGACCTACAAATCCAATCAGTTAATATGGGGAACCCAACAAATATTCAACCTTCCAAAAATAGAATTTCAAACAGAAGAAGCACCTAAATTTCCAATCAACTTTCCAGAGCTAAAATTAGGAAACGTTCAGCTACACAACAACAACAACAACATCTAAAATTAACTCAAATCCATAAGAAACAGAATTCCAAACAAAATCCATCTATCAATCTACCACCCAAATATTTGGACCACTCTACTCTATATGGTTTTAGTAATAGCAGTTATAACAGCAGTCATAAAGTTCTGTATAAAGAAATTAAATAAATCCAAGATAGAAGACACCGAAAAAAGCGAAACCGGAATTACAAGTAAAAGTCGGAACGGACCGTAGCGTCTTTCTTTAAAGAGGGGAGGAGTGAACTAAGTCGATAACAATATACCTTTATACACACATTGTAGCTATCAAAGACAGCATACAGCCCGGTAAGCAATATGCAAATTCCCATTAGAAAATGTCGCAATAGAGATGAATATACAATGCGTGCTAAGTCCACAAAAATGCACGTGCATCCTGTAAGTCACCTTCTTCAATAGACAATGGACCACTCCTGGTTGAGAAAGCTATAAGCTCATCCACTAGAGACGATTCTTTCTTTTCCATCGCTCCTCAGTCTACAAGTCGTGCTATATTGTCAAATTTACATTGATAATTTATTATATTTATATCATATTTTTTTACTAAGTTTTAAGTGTAATATTTTTATAATCAATAAATAATTTATTTAAGAAATTTTTGATGGTTAACAAGAAAGTTAACTCGCCTGAGAGAATCCTGCGGATCCTGGTGCTGCTGGGTAAATCAGCAATACTCCCGCAAAACCCCTTTCAGGACTCCCTCGTTGCCTTCCAAACAAGTTGGTACGTACCAATTTATTTAAACAGTGCACTTTATTGTGGCAACAAAAGTAAAGCAACTTTTACACACAAAAAATTATTTCATTACCAACACAAAAATAACAAATATGATTGCACAGTTAGAAAACTTATAATATTATAAAAGCATTAAGTCAACAATTAATAGGATACCCATTGCTGGCTATAACTTTTTGGCAACGACGTGGCATTGACGATAATAAATTTTAGATAGTAATTGTCATCATATGCGTTCAAGTGTCGTTGGTTTTATCAGTTAAACACTGTTTGTTTAGGAATTTTGTGACACGAATCGGACTTACAAACGCTTCCCAAAGGCTCTCGATGTGGTTGAGGTCCGGTGATTGTGTCGGCCACTAAAGAACCTAAACATTATTGTCCCGACACCACTCTTCAACAAGACGATTACTGTCGAAAACCAGAAGGTGGCTGTACCTATGCGGTAAAATTTTGCTTAAGCTAATCTTTGTTAAACATTCCGTGGACTAACTCTGGGTTGAGGAATTTCAGCCCACATTCTTGATCCTGAGAACAACGGATCTCTTTAAGAACATTTTTAATTCTTTTATTCGTCCAAAACGTAGTTTTCGGGACTTTACTGACTTTGGCATTTGTTCTACATGTCTTTTTCGTTGTAGCACTAAATTATTTTGGACACACTGTGTTTAGGCAAAATAAATTGCCTGGAAATGGCAGCCATATTATTTCCTTCCAAAAAGACCTCTATCACCATTTGCTCTAACTCTATACAAATTGGTTGACTTCTTGGCATATTTATTTATGTAAAACAAATAGCGAAAAAGCTTACCTAAGGCTTTTTTAAACATGTCTTTAACATACACTCTTTTTTGCTTTAGTTTTGCCGCGATATAATCGACATCAGCCGATAAGGAAATTGAAACAAACGTTCTTAGCCTATTCGCGGTAAACAAATGTGTGTTACTCAGAGAAGTACCAGCCAGGTGTGGCTGTTCAATTGGTTTCGTGCTTAAAGTACTGAAGAAATACAAGTATAAAGTATATAAAGTGCAGCCACTACAAAAATTGCACCCTGAGGACGAAATGTGAATCCAGTTCTGTCAATGACCCTTGTAAAATGTTAAAGAGGATGGCAGGTTCCTCCGTAACATCATCTGTACGGATGAGTCTAAATTATCCAATAGGTCTCATTTCAACAGAAGGAATACTCATGTATGAAGTCAGGATCGACCACATGAAATTGAAGAGATTGACACCAAGAAGTGATATTCAACTAATGTCTGGTGTGCCATGAAACAATGTACTGCCCATAATTTGATGAAATCACAATAAATTTAGGAAGGCTACAAATTAAGTGAACAAGTGCCCATTATTCTAAAGACCGTACTTTCATACTATCTGCCACTGATACAGGCAAAGACTGTGACACAAATGCAAGAACACATGTTAAAGATGAAAGCGGCAGATTATCTGTTTCCTTCGTTGTTTATGGACAAAAAGTCAGCCCCCAGTTTTGAGGTGAGAAAGTATGTACCCAGACATATACATTACGTATATTTACTTGAGAGGACACACAAAATGTAAGTATGAATTCCTGATCGGATGTATTGTGATGTGGTTTTCATTTCCCATATCTTTGTAAATGGGCAAAGCTTGGCCATAGCCTGAAATTTTACCTCTATCCTTTTATTTTGATCATTTGATAGTATTTGCTATGAAATTTACTTATCTCCCTTTCCCTAGCTTTTTGTTAGGAGCACCATCTAGGGTATTTCTATTGCAACGTGTTTTTTTCTTCTGCCTAGCTTTTCACTTAGGCGAACCAAGGATCATTCTGGAGCAATTTCTGACCTTTTTTCCAGGAACATACTTCGAACTACCCGTGAACGCTCAAACCACAAAACAAATGTGATTTGGAGCCAAGAAGATTACAAGACCCGGGGTTAACAGGATTTAAATTCAGTGTAGCTGCAAAATGTGTAAAAGGTAGCTTATAGAGGTTGCACTTGCATTTCCGTTTATATTTTATTCTTTTTTTTCACGCCCAGCACCACTGGTCCCGTAACTTTGCTAGAAGATGTTTCCAAAACATGTTTCTTGTGGTTTATGCATCCAGGAGTGTATTCCAAGCATGTTTTTCTTTTTTTTTTTCAGAAAGCTGTTCTGCAAATTTACCAAGAGATGCGTTCACCTTCTATGCAACTACTATGATCCACGTGAAACAACACAGGTTTAAAGAAAAAATAAGAAGGGTTCATCTGCTGCAATGGCTTGTTCATCGATGCCTACAGACTACAACAAACAAGATAAGTACACTTGGAGAACCCATGTCACCACAACACATATTTTTAGAGACCTGACGATTATTTCACTAACAAGGTTAGCGTCGCCGGAGGAAGAAATGATTTTTCATCATCTGATGACACTAAACTTGTTAGTGAAACGATCATCAGGTCTTCAAAGGGATGTGTTGTGATGATTTGAGTTCTACAAGTGTATTTATCAGTGCTCATCACATGTTCCAATCTTCACTTAGTTACCAAAAAAGAACTTTGTATGCAAAGTTCACAATTTTTATCGATCGGAAAAGTTATAACTGGTGGCACAGGATCTTTTTATAACAAACACTTGTATTGTCAATGCATTTGTCATATACAGACTGTTGCCTGAAAATCTGAATATGCCAACGAAAGAATTTTGTGGTGATATAATTGAACATCGCGTAGCAGGCTCTTTGACTATAAGAATAAGTACTCTGCCACAAAATCTATCTATTTCAATTAAACAGAGAAAACCTTGCAAGACAAAATCAATTCATTTGTCCTAAAGTGCTACCAAACCTATTCGCACTTCGACGGAGATGTGCGTTCTACAAAACACAGAGCATGAAATAAGAAGGTGCAGTACGTATAATTCTATTATGTTTATCAAGCAATAAAAGCTGTTTTAAGAATTTCCACTCATACATTGTTTCTTTTTAACCTGGTGGTATATGAAATATCCCACCATTTTTTTTTTAATGCAATCCCAAGCTTTTTAAATTTTAATAAAATTCATTAAAATGTTTATGTTTTATTGCTAGATAAAAACGTGTAGGGGAGGGTGGGCCACAATAAGACGCGGGGTACAATGAGACAAATTGTATAAATTTCAAATGCGCGCGCTTTTTTCTCTGCCTTTTTAACAGAAGTTCAAGTTTGCCATGATTCATTTTCTATCCAACTTACCGGCAGTTCACAGCACATACGACCTTGTTATTTGCTTTTCGTTAATTTTGGGTATGTAATCTTTTTCCATATACTCAATTTAGCATGTAATAACTGTGGTATATATTGCCTTAAGTTTTCGCCGTTTTATTTAGTAATTACTGCAAGATTTTTTTATCATCACGCGCTAGGTTATGTTGAGTTAATTTCGCTTTTAAGTAAAATGTGAACCATTTTATTCCGACTTACGTTAGGGCCACAATGAGACACAATTTAGTGGGCCACAATGAGACTTGTCTTATTGTGGCCCATGAATCCGTGTTAAATGTAGGTACTTAGAAATTTAAAGATTTTTTAACAAAGCTTGTTTTTTCCCTGAAATAGCTAGCATCATGTCCAGAGGAAGAAAAAGAAAGACTGAAAAAGGAAATTTCACAGAGGAACAAATGAAAAGTGCTGTTAGGCAGGTGATTGTAGAAAGATTGTCACTACGTGAAGCAGCTGAACGGAATGGTGTTAAATTTCAAACTTTAGCACGATATGTTAAGAGACAGAAAGATCAACCTGAAGAACAAAGTTTGTGTTATTACATTCTGGAATGTTCGAAAATGTGTTATGGAAAATCCACCAAAAATGTTCGCGCTTTGGCTTATGAGCTAGCTACAGCCAATTCCAAACCTATTCCAGAGAGTTGGAGGAGAAACAAATTAGCCGGAGTCGACTGGCTTAGTTCATTCATGAAAAGACACCCCATACTCAGCATCAGGCAGCCCGAGGGTTGCAGCTTATCCAGAGCAACTTCTTTCAACCGACATAATATTTCAAAGTTCTTTGATAACCTTTATGCAATTATGGAGAGGTCTGAAAAACTTCGAGACCCTTCAAGGATTTATAACTTGGACGAGACGGCAACAACAACTGTCCATAAACCAAAAAAGATCATCGCAAAAAAAGGGACGAAGCAAGTCAATAAAGCTACTAGTGGTGAACGAGGAACCCTAGTTACCACGTGCTGTTTCATAAATGCAGCTGGGAATAGCCTTGCTCCAGTAATGATTTTTGCAAGAAAAAAATTTAAAGGACATATGTTAATTGGGGCTCCACCAGGCACTCTGGGCTTAGCAAATCCTTCTGGATGGATGCACACAGAATTATTCGTTGAAACATTCAAGCACTTCATCAAAAAGAGTGCAAGTTCTCTAGAGAATCCTTGTATATTAGTGATGGATAATCACGAAAGTCATTTGTCTGTCCAAAGTATAACTCTAGCCAAAGAGAATGGAGTCACAATTGTGACTTTGCCACCTCACTGCTCTAATAAGCTTCAACCATTAGATGTCACAGTTTTTTATTCATTTAAAGCTTTTTATAATGCCGCTGTAGATAGTTGGCTTTTAAATAATCCCGCAGTGCCTTTGAATATCTATGGGATAGCGGGATGTGTGGGCCAAGCTTTCCAACGGTCCATGACACCAAAAAATATTATAGCCGGATTTAGAAAAACAGGCATCTATCCATATGATCGAAACATTTTTACAGATGATGACTTTCTCTGTAGTGAAGTGACGAATAGAAACTTAAGACGGCCTCCAGAGCCCAATAATCAACCTGTTACCGGACCAAGTCATGCTTCAGACGATGAGCCCAATCGATCTGTCACGCCTACTCCCACTACACCACCTTCTAAAAGATTCATTACTCCAGAAGAATTAGTTGGTTTTCCAAAAGCCAAGGAACTGAAACTAGAAAGGAAGAGGCGAACTAAAGGAAAAAGTGCCATCATGACTGACACACCTGAATTATTAGTTATAAAAGTAAAAGAAAGAGAAAAACTTAGAAGAAATTCACTGAAGAAGTTTGGTCTCAAACAGAAGAAAAATAGATTGAAAGAACTACAGTCATCCGAATCAGAGAGTGAAGGTAGTTTGCAGGTAGAGACGGATAATGATGATGATTTTGACATGTCAGAAACAGAAAATGAAATTAATTTGGAGCCGTTGTCCAAAAACCCAGATGTAGGAGATTTTATTCTAGTGGAGTTTTCTACTAAAAAGAAAATTTACTACATAGCCCAGGTTATTGACAACAAAAGTGAGATTGAGGTGAGCTATCTGAGAAGAAGTACAAAATGTTTAGATAGTTTCATTTTTCCAATTATTCCTGATGACGCTTTTGTTCACTTATCTGACATTAAAGCGATTTTGCCACCTCCGCAGCCTACTGGACGCACCAAGCGACAAGGTCGTTTAATTACATTTTCTGTCAATCTGGACACTTTGGAAATCCGCTGAAAGTGTTATTGTGTATTTTTTTTAGTTTTATACCTCTTACGTTTAATCTACTGTTGTATTTCAAATGATTTTATATTTGTTCTATATTAAAACTGTCAAAACAGTAATATTTTTAGATAGTCTCATTGTACCCCTTACCTCGGGCCACAGTGAGACAGAAATATTATTTTTATAAAAAATTGCTGCCATTTTTATTGTCGCATTTCAACAACTGTATAGTCTACAATTTGTTCTTAAAATATAAACATATATATCTGTTCATTTGTTTTGATGATATAAATAAAATAAAACTTTTTATTTTGAAATATGTATTTTTTTGTCTCACTGTGGCCCACCCTCCCCTACTGCATTAGCGAAAATCCAGAATAATACACAATAAACACTAATAATGTTTAAATAGATATGGCGTGACCGTACAAAACCCAGCAGCAAGTGACGGAGAAAAAGAGAGAGAGAGAGAGTAAAAAATAAAGTATTTGTTTAAAAACCACTATCAGTGTTTTAAGCAAAAGATGCTGAAAGATCGGAACTGGTTGCGAAAACAGAGATCTTATTAATTGTAAAGCCGGAATAAAAGTTTTTATTTGGTATATGATTTTACTAGTTAGAATAATCACAATCAGTAAAATTACAAATTATGTAAAAAGTTGATTTGTGCTTACCAGCTGTTGGTTCATCCAAGTATATGACAGGGGGATCCCCAATTACAGCAAGGGTTGTACTAAGTTTCCTCTTATTACCCCCGCTTAGTCTTTTTACCCGCTTATCAAGATGCTCCGCAAAATCAAAATCTTTGGCAAGTGATTCAGCTACACGATTACATTCATTTCTTGGAATACCTCTTATCAGAGAGTAAATGATCAGTGTTTGTCGTGCTGTTAAATCAACCAACAGCGCATCAAACTGTGGGCAGTAACCAATATACTTCTTAACTTCACTTAGTTGGCGCCTAATATTGTATCCGTTCACCCAGCAATCACCGTAAGAAATGGTATCATCTCCGGTAATCATTTTGAATGTTGTAGTTTTGCCAGCACCATTTATACCAAGCAGACCAAAACACTCAGATGATTTAACAGCAAGGTTTAGTCCATTTACAGCCAAACTTTTACCCTTGTAGTATTTTGTCAAATCCTTAAGCACAAGTTTATATTCCTCCTTTAATTTGGATGTTGGTGTGTTTTGTATTAGCAATTTCTCATCGCGTACGTCTGAGTCCTCATTTTCCACTGCTTTGGGCTTCTTTGATGAGCCGCCCATTGACAAGAGACCATGGTCGTTTGCTAATACCAAACAAAATAGAATAGCCGCCGCTATAAGTGAAAGTATTAGAGGGAGCGCAATACCAGGTCTTTTCCAAGTATAGTAGCTGATTTCCAAATCTGGAAATAGAAGAATATACATATACAGGTGTCCAGAGACTCAAACGGCAAACCAAACTCTAGATTCATGAGTTAGTGTACGTTGATTTAGCGTAATTAAAGTAAATAGGCGCTAAAGTGTGTAATTTTATTTCGATATCCCCATCAATTTAACCGTCTGGATTAAAATTGTTAAACAGTGATAACAGTAGTATAGGATTGTGTGTCACAAATATTTGCAAACAAACTATACCGTATGTTAACTAAAACTTTAAAATATCAGTTAGAGGTTATTAAAATCGTAGCATAAGGTAGAAACACGCATGGAGTCTGTTTGCTGATAATACAAAAATAACTAGGTATTGATGTTAAGACGTACCTACACGCCGGGTAGACACCACTTCAAACAGTCTATAATGGTTAGGGTGCCAGATCTGATTTGATAACCCGGTAGCATAGAGATCAGATGAAGTTATAGAAGAAATAAAAGTGATTAAGAAAGAAAATGATGAATTAAAAAAAGAATAATGAAAGGAGAGTGAGTATTCAGGAGAAAAATTATTTCGTTTTGCAAGAAGTAACGGTAAACAAAGACGATTTAAGGATTTCGAGAGAACGTGTGTATTTTCAAAAAGAATTTGGATGGATGAAGTAAAAATAAAAACTGGGCCGTAAAGTTTGTTTGGTGAACTCTGTAAAATAGAAAAGGAAATATAGATTATGAAATTAAGTAAAGTGGCCAAAGGAGAAAGCGCCAAAGGACAAACTGTTAACATGATTTTGGGGAAATAATAGTTGAGGGACAGCTATGAAAATGAAACTGGGAAAGTGGCCTGGTTGAATAAGAAATATATGGTGGTGAGCTATATACGTCAGATACTGCGATAATAGAACGGAACAGGGAAGCAAAGGATTGTGTGTGTGTGCGTGTGTTTTTTGTTTCTTTAACGTTGGCCTATTTCCGCGACTATGGCCAATCACCGACGCCAGGGAGCAGTTTCACCTCACTATCCTGGAAATTTTACCGAACCCCTGCCTTTTTGTAAGGAGGGTAGGGATCTTTAACGTGCCCAACATCGCATGCACACGGGACCAACGGCTTTACGCCCCCTCCGAAGGGCGGAACGTGCAGACATTCAACTTGCTCAAATACAATGCCAGAACCTCGGTTGATGTTAATTTTACAGTTTGTACTGAAAAAGTGAGAGGAGTGCCCTGGGATCGAACCCAGTACCCTTCGGTTCAGAGGCACACGTTCTTACCCCTGAACCACCGAGGTTCTGGAAAGGATTGTAAATACGGAAAAGATACTGGTGTAACAACAATAGCTACGAACATTTTTCACGCAGAGCTCCGCTAGTCCCGTAACTTTGCTGGAAGTATTTACAAAACATGTTTCTTGTGTTATACGCATCCATGTGTGTATTCTAAGCAGTTTTTGATTATATTTTTTTTCAGAAAGCTGTTCTGAAAATTTATCAACAAGTACGTTCATCTTCTATACTAGTATTATCCACGTGAAACAACAAAAATTAAAAAAAATGAGAAAGGTAACAAACTTGGAGAACCAAAGTTTGTTTGGTGAACTCTATAACATAGAAGGGGAGATATAAATTATAAAATTAAGTAAAGTAGCCAAAAGACAAAGCGCCAAAGGACAAACTGTTAACATGGCTTTGGATAAATAATGGTTGAGGGACAGCTATGAAAATGAAACGGGAAAAGTGGTCTGGTCGAATAAGAGATATGTTATGGTGGTGCGTTACATAAGCCAAATACTGGGATAATAGAACGGAACAGAGAAGGTAAGGATTGTAAATACGGAAAAGATGCTGTTGTAACAAAAATAGCTACGAAAATGTACAAATGCATAACAAACGCAAACGCAAAGACCAATGAAAATGAAAATCACAGTACCAAACAATAAAAAGCAGGAAAAGCAAAAAACAATTACGTATTTAAATCTGCGAACATCGAAAGGAAGGAGTGTGTACGAACAAAGCACTTTAAATAACTTGGTTATAAAAGTTGGTAAATATAACATGCAACTAGTGGCGTTACAAGAAACTCACTTGAGAGGAATGGCATTCCGATTACAATTCTTTATGAAATTAAATTTAGACATATTGAATAGATGTAATAAACCGACCTTCGTCACAACACGGCGTGAGGAAGTTTTAGATCTAACAGTTTCCACCCAGTTTCTGGGTGACTTTGTTAAGAGCTGGGCTGTGTCTGGGGAAGTGAGTAGCTCAGACCACAGATACATCCGGTTTGGAATCGCCAAAGTCGAAAGACAAACGGTATGGTACCGGGACCCCCGCAAGGCGGACTGGGAAGCCTACAGGTCAGACCTAGCTGTGGAACTGCGGGGGGTTAAGAGTACCATAGACAATTCAATAGACCTCGAGATTGCAGCAGTCCAATTGCGAGACGCAATCACCTCGGCCTATAACGCCAACTGCCCCCTGAAAATGAGAGTGTCCACCAGGAACGTCCCGTGGTGGAACGAGCACCTCAGGCAAAGGAGGACGCAGGTTCGTAACCTGTTTAACGCGGCCAAAAGATCGGGAGCATGGGATGAATATAGACAGGCCCTAACGATCCATAACAAAAGACTAAGGGACGCCAAGAAGGAGTCGTGGAGAAGGCACTGCGAGGAAGTGGAAAACACGTTCGAGAGTGCTCGACCACACAAAATCCTGTCCAAGGGCCCTCAGACTAATGTAGGCTCCCTGAGAACATCCACGGGCGGCTTTACAAGCTCGGGGGAGGAAGCTATGAAAATCTTACTCCAGGCGCACTTCCCCGGCTGTAACATAATAAACCAATCCCCTCCGGAATGAGAACACTCAGAAATAGAGGCGCCTTATAGGCGGGCATCTAGAGTAGACTGGACAGTCGCTAAAGAGGTGGTTACCTGGAGCAAAATCAGACGGGCCATTAACAGCTTTAATCCACACAAATCGCCGGGATTTGATGGAATAATGCCCATCATGCTCCAACAGGGGATAGATATAATGGCGCCGGTGCTTACCCTCATTATGAAGGCCAGCCTGGCTCTGGGGTACATTCCGAAGGCATGGAGACCATTCAACTACCTACTGGGTACTTTCGATTAGATCTTCATCATGAACATGTAGCTACTGCGACGCAGTATCAACGATAATTCCGAATTGAACTCGTCAAGCTGCTCTTCCAACAATCGATTTTAGGTTTGTTTAGTCAATTTTTATTCGTACAGATAATAAAATAACTGGTCATTTATAAAACGCAATATACATATTATATATAAAACTGGCGTTGGAAATTGCGCTGTTATAACATATAGGGGTTCTCATCGGCAGAGGAATGATGGTTATGCTCATTAAATGGAACTTTTTTACCAAACTTACTTTCGTCGGCCCATAACATTTGAAATGAAAATCGTCGGTTCATATTGTATTGAGCTAAGAACCAGTTACAATAATTTATTCTACGTAGTTTTTTTTTTAATTTCAACAACACACCACGAGGGCTTACAGCCTAAATACTATCGTACCGTGGGTGTTGATAAGGAGGAAAGACGCAACTTGTTAATTCTGGACTTGAAGATTTGGAGGTTCGGAGGAGAAGGAAAAATATGTGCCGGCAAGGAATTCCACAACTTGGAAGTCCTCGGGACAAAAGAGCGAACATAACAATATGTTCTATGTCTGGTGACCTGGACAGTAAAAGGGTGCATTCGCTCTGTTCCCCTGTTAGATCTCTTGGAGGCAGCAGGTGGGGGAACTATGGAGGAAAGCTCCTCTGAGCAGTGCCCGTGCATATATCTATAAAAGAGAGAGAGGTCACCAACGGCACGTCGGTGGGCAAGTGATGGCAGCATTTGGGTGAGGGTAGGGTCACCGATGAGGCGTATAGCTCTCTTTTGAATAGAGTCCAGGATATCGAGTGTAGACGCGGCAGCTGCACCCCAGATGTGGGAGCAGTATTCGAGGTTTGGCTTTATTTGTGAAGTATATAAGGTATAGATATTAGATGGTTAAAAGTATTTGCGAACCCGGAAGAGGAAACCTAAATTCTTAGCAGCCGCTTCTGCAATTGATGTGACATGTTGGTGCCAATTAAGATTTCGATCCACACAAATGCCAACAAGAGAAAAGGACTCATTACTTTGAATAACTTGGTTGTTCATTGTGATGGGTCTAGGGCTGGTGTATCTCTTATGAGAAAGAAAGCAAGACTGAGATTTGGTGGGGTTGAATTGTACAAGATTTCTACTTCGCCAGTCTAATATTTTTTGGAGATCCACGGAGACAGAACCCTTCATGAGTCTGCGATCCTCATCTAATTGGGCTAAAGTGACAGGCTTAGAATATTGTATATTTGAGTGGAGGGTGCTGTCGTCCGCGTAACTGTGAACTGGGTTGGATGTGCTAGAGAGAAGGTCATTGATGTGGAGAAGAAACAAAGTAGGGGCTAAAGCTGAACCTTGAGGAACTCCTGCATTAATTGGATACAGTTTAGAGGAATGGCCATCCACAACAACAGAAATGCTCCTGTTGGAGAGGAAATTTGCTGTCCAGCTACAAAGTTTTGGTGGTAGGCCATAGGCCGGCAGTTTATTAAGCAGCGCTGCGTGCCAGACCTGGTCGAATGCTTTGGATATGTCTAGAGCGACAATCTGGGATTCACCGTGTAGTTCCATAGACTTGTTCCAAGAATGGGTGACAAACTAAAGGAGGTCGGCAGTCGATCTGCGCTGACGGAATCCATACTGCCTATCGTGGATTAGACTGTTTTTCAAGAAATTTTAGTAATTCGGTGTTTATATACTTTTCCATCACTTTAGAGAGTAGTTGCTAGGAAGTGCTTTGGAACATTTCTTGGGGATGGGTTGTACTCGAGCAGTTTTCCAGTTACTAGGGAATATGCCTTTATTGTAAGATATCTGAAACAGACGAGTCAGGACAGGAGCAAGTTCTGGTGCGCATTTTTTGAGAACAATTGCTGGGATCTCGTCAAGGCCAGAAGCTTCCCTGGTATTAAGAGAAGAGAGCATCTTTCGTACCTTTTTAGTTTTGAAAATGATATCCGTCATTTTATGCGCGACATTTGGGGACTGTTGGTGGTTGAACATTTGGAGGTGGGTTGAGAGTATAATTGCTGGCGAACAACGAAGCAAAAAGTTCAGCCTTGTCCAGGGCGGTAGAAACAATTTCATCCCCTGAGACAAGAGGTGGGAACGTGCTTTTGCAGAAATTATTCCCAATAGATTTAGCAAGAGTCCAGAAGGGTTTGCCGCCGTTGGAGCTTAAGAGGACTTTGTTTTTGATGTGCTTATTAAAGGAGTTTTTTGCCTCAGAAAGAATGCGGACATAGCGGTTTCTTGCGTCGTTAAATGCTTGACGGTTTTCTTGACTGGGATCGTGTAGAAGCGTTTTGTGAGCTTTGATCTTTTCAAGTCTTGCCTTGTCACAGGATTTAGAGAACCAGGGCTTTTGAGTGGCTGAAGAGGTTTTCTGAGTACGTGGAATAAATAACTCCATGCCAGCTTGGATAATTTCGGTGACGTTTTGTGAGATATCAGAGGGGTCAGGATGAGAGAAGCAGACAGACGCCCATGGAAATGAGGAAAAGTAATCCCGCATTTCGTCCCAGTTTGCGGAGTTGTAGTGCCAAACGATACGTCGGTGTGATGACTGTGTGACCTCGGGTTGCATTGCGCAGGATGCCGTGGTCTGAGCGACCAAGGGGGGCCGTGACTGATATCTTATAGCATTCGGGTTTTGTAGTAAGAAGGAGATCCAAGGGATTTGAGCTGTGTGTTGGGATACGAGGAAAGTAAGTAGGTTGCTGAACCATATTGGCTGAAGAATTGCTGACTGCAAAGGCCTCCGCTGCTCTCCCTTGTGGATCGGTTTTTGAAGATCCTAGCCATTCCTTATTATGAGTTACCAAGAATACAGACCTCGGAGGAAGGATATTCAGAAATCAGATAGTCCGCTTTTTCAGAAAGGTAGTCAAAGAGCTGGACAAAGTTGTTGTCAGAAGATGACCGGTAAATGCAACAGATGAATTTAGTTGCAGCCCTGAGAGTGAGTTTTATCCATAGTATGTCTTTCCTTCCAGCTTCTAAATTGGGGAGTCTGGTGCAGGGTAGATTGCTACGGACGTATGCGCACACGCCTCCATGCAATCTAAAGGAAGTAAGGAGCTCATACCCCGGGAAATTAAGGTGATTAGTGGCTGTTTTGGCACTGATTTGGGTTTCGGTGAGGAAGAGGAGTTGGGGCCTGTTAGCCTGGAGGAAATGGTGGACGGAGTTCAGGTTAGAATTTAGGCCACATATATTCGAAAAGGATATGTTAAATCTTGATGTTGGCGCCCCCTGTACACCCCTCTCCCGGAGATCCGAATGGAGGGGTATTTTACTTCCGGAATCTTTTGTACAAGGAGGAGCCATCATCATTTTTGCTTATAAAGGAAACCGACTCATACACCAGAACCGGAAACGTCCGTTGGGACTTCACCGGCCCCTTGATGTATGGGGGGTGGTACCTCCTCGGGCGTGAAAAAAATCCTTTACTATTACGTAAAGGAAAATTCCAGTACCACCTGCTGTGGATTCGATTGGATCAATGTCTACCCCTTTAAAAATAAAATTAATAAAGGGACTATCAATTGTCCAATAGTTATGCTTTTCGACATAGTAGGAGGATACAAAACATTATCATTTTGCATCCATGCCTATTGTCGGTGGTACCTATGATATCACATTTCCTGTCCAGGTGATATGAATCGAATATATTTTAGACATTTATCGGTTTGCCTCTCTTATCTTGTACCCGCGTGTATGATGCCGCACATTTAAAGATCTTATGTATTTGGAATTAACACTATTAAAAATGTATCTCAGTTTAACTTACCACAACAATCTTGAAGTCGTTTACAAATCAATGAAGCACATTTATTGCCAGGAACGAGACCTGATGCTTTACATTCATCAATGAATTCCTTACACTGTTTAAGTATAATGAATCTTTTATCAGCATCATTTATACCAGTTGGCATAGCATAAAATGCAAACAAAAATGCAAAAGCATTGTGCAAGTAAAATAGAAAAGTTGTGGTTTCGCCAGCGTGAGTTAGCTCATAAGCATAAATAGTTGACCAGGCAAATGTACCTAGAACAAAATGTTTATTATTTGGTGAATCTTTTTACACATGTCACAATTTGTGACAGATGGCAACGGATGTTTTCTATATATTGGGCTTTTAACGGATTTTCGTAAGAAAATTATTGAGATCACGACTTTCAAAAAATAAAGATTTCAAAAGTGTAAAGTGTGTACCCTAGAATACATATTCAGGGTTAGCTTCAACTTGTGGTGTTTATGCAGAGTGGTCCATAACAATTTGGCCATAGAGCAATTGTAGATTATTAGTGAATTTTCTTTATAAAAAAAAAGGTTCACTAATGGAGAGATCCCGACTTTGAATTTTGAAAAAAAATTCTTTAAATGTGCGCGAACTAGGACCCCTACACGGCTTTCCTACGGGATCATGCTCAGACGCCAGTGTTTATAGAGTTTGTCAAGGAGTAAACACGCTCCTGCTGGATGCCCCCTTCTCCCAAGTCGTTGTCAACGGATACACTAGCCCAGGGTAGTTCCTAGTAGAGACAGGGTCCTCCTAAGCCAAGACAAAGTCCCTCGGGACTCCTGGTCTTTATTAAAGAGCTGGAGTTGAATTATATTTGGGTGGATATTCTGGGGAGGCTAAATGAAGTGCCGAGTAAATTAAAATAAAATTCTATTGTCTAATTATGTACACACGGTGGTAACGGGGTCCTGTTACCAAGAGACCTAGCGATAATGGGCGGCCAGAGGCAGAGGGGGTTATTTGTCTTTAAATGTGGGACACGCTCGGATTATACGGGGTGGCAGTGCGGCAACGGCGCTTAAGCGGTGCAGGGTGGTGGCAGGATGGTTGTTAATAGCGGGTGTTCCCAGGCGGGCATGCAACCTACGGGTGCGTCGGACACCACCTCGAGCTAAGCTAGCTGCACACTAATTCGTATGGCACAAACAAGCATTAGCCACGGCCTATCATTCGTACGCTCTCTCCCGCACGCTCGGGGAGTCCCGTTCGGCGTAGAAGAGGCCCACCCGAACCAGGCCGGGAGGCAGAAGACCACCGGGCTGTCCCCAGCTCAAGCCAACGCAATCGCTGCGCCTGAACCGATGAAGGAATGTCCCCACTCCGACTCCCGTATTCGGTATACTGGGGGGCGGCTTCCCGGAGGGTCGTTTTTAACTGAAACGGAGAGTGCAATCACTCCAACCGTCCCGATACACTATCCCCCTGTTCGGCCGCTTCCCCAGTGGTCCCGGGGGAATCGGAGCCGCAGGACCGTGGTCCCCTAACCGCCCAGGCGAAGCTCGCGAGCACCGTCCCTGGCGATGCTAGCGCGCAGCGGTCTTCAGCAGGTCCCGTCTCGCCGCCCGAAGGCATCCAGCACCGCGACAGACCGTTAAACAATTTCACCACAGGCCTGCTAAATAATATTCAACTGTCACGTACCTGGGGCTTTCCTCGGCGGCGACGTTCACACGGCAGACTCTCCGGTGGTGACCTGCACTGGCCTTGCTCTCTGCTCCTTCTCTTCAGCTGAACTTTTCCTCGGCGAGTTCTATCACGGCTCCCTTACTGTCGACGTACTCACTTCTCTGCGGCGACACTCGTACTCCCGGCCGTCTCCGTTCTCTCCGGCTCATATTCTCGATCGTCGTGACCATCCTTGCCCCATCCCTACTACGCACGTCGCTCGACGGCCGCACCTTGTCCCACTGCCACCGTACGCGAATCCTTCCTCTCTTGTAAATGATAATTGCGGTTTATTACGCGGTTGCATTTACTGTTGCTGCATTTATTAATTGAGCTAAATAATCCCTTTAAGATTAGTCACCCCGTGACAATATATATATATATATATATATATATATATATATATATATATATATATATATATATATATATATATATATATATATATATATATATATACAGTGTGTCCAACATAAAGAGGGGATAGCATGGGGAAATCGGAAACCGCAAGAAAAAAAAAGAAATACAACGTCGGTTAGATTAGAAAAAAGTTGCCCATTTTAGAGCTTAATTAAATGGTATTTTGAAATTTCGGAAATTCCGATTAGTCCTGGAGATATTCGGAAAAAACCGAAATTAGCCAATTTCAGTTTTATTTTTTCTGACGTTATTTGGAAAGATATTGAAAAACAGAAAACACTTTTTAAGCTCTACAAGTTGGTGTTTACAGATTTTATATTCGACGTTTGGTCTCCGAGAAACCATCATCAACTTTATTTTTTTAAATACAGCCCTGCAATTTTTATTTTAAAACTTAAAACCATTTTCAAATCTAAATTAGAGGATCTATTATTTCTAATGGTTTAAATATGTTTTCAGCTTGTTTCAGCCATAAAATGTGATTTTTCAAGAAAAATGTTTTGAGTACGGCCCTGAATACTCAAAAAGAATGTATTCCTATAAGTAGTACCTTTTAAAAAGTCAATGAAGTAAAACGTTTTCAGTAATATTTCTTAGTTATTAAAATGTAACACATAAAACCGTACTATCATAAGACTAGGTCCTAAACATAGAGGGCTCTGAAAAATAAACAAGTTGTCTCTAATGAAAATAGCGATCTTTCAACAAATATAAACGTCAGTGTCAGTTACTTCACTTTGTTACATACAGTTAATTAAGTACCAGCACTTTCAATTTGTTTAAAAATGGCTGGACATTTTTCTTTTGAGGAAAAGTTTGCTAAATTGTTACATTTTGTGGTATAGTAATACAGGAAAAGCTGAGCAAATGTACTCAAATTATTACCCTGAAAGAGTACAGCCAAATAGAAAGATATATGGAACAATAGTTACCAATTTATTGCAGTATGGTTCATTTAAGAAACCAATTGTTACTAGAAACAAACCATGCACTAAAGTAACTAAAAATAATGTACTGTTAGCTGTAGCACAAGCCCTACATCGGTTAGAAATATTGAAAGAGTAACTGGGACGCCAAAATCTACTGCAAATTTTATTTTGCGTGAGAACAAATACCATCCTTACAAATTTCGAATCTGCCAAGGATTACGGCTCGGAGACGATATACAACGAAGGGCATTTTGTGAGTGGTACACTAGAAAATGTCAAGAGGATGAACATTTTGTAAATAAAATATTATGATCTGATGAGAGCATGGTGACTAACAACAGAATCTTCAACAGGGGAAATACACATTTCTGGTCCAGAAGAAATCCACGGTTATTCAAAACGTCTAAACACAAACACCGTTTTGGTTTCAACATGTGGTTGGGGATGTTGGGGACAGGGATAATTGGGCCATTTTTGTACCATGGATCAGTAACTTCCGACCGATATCGAAATTTCCTGCAGAATAATTTGGAAGAGTGGTTAGATGCTCACTTACCATTAGCAGAAGTCGATAACATCTGATTTCAACAAGCCGGGGCCCCGGCTCATAATTCTAGAACTGTTCAAGAATTCCTATAAAACAGGTTTCCTGACAAATGGATAGGTACGCATTCAGCGGTTTCTTGTCCTCCACGATCGCCGGATCTGACACCTCTTGACTTCCATCCTTAGGAGTATGTCCAAAACTACATATACCAACGAAGTTTTCACACGGAGGAACGATTACGTCAACTGGTTTTGCAAGCATTGCAAACCATTACACCAGGATCAGTAAACAATGTTTTGGATTCCACAATTAGACGATGTTACCTATGCCTAAAAAATAATGATGATTTGTATCTCTTATAATTAAGGCAGATAATCTATTTACATATAATATTCATTAGTTAATAAGGTACCTACATTTAATGAATTCAAGTTATTTTATTGGTTTATTTATTACAAATATGTATCTTTTTCATTAATAAGTTTGAAGAATCTTACTGAAAATGTTGTGCTTCATTGACATTTTACAAGGTACGACCTTACCGAAATAAATGTTTTTCGAGTATTCAGGGCCGTATTCAAAAGATTTTTCTTGAATAATTTTGTTTTTTGACTAAAACAAGCTGAAAACATGATTAAAATCGTTACAAATGATACATCCTCTAATTAAGATTTGAAAATGATTTTAAGTTTTGCAATAAAAATTGCAGGGCCGTATTTAAAAAATTAAAGTTGATGATGGTTTCTCGGAGACGAAACGTCAAATAAAAAATCTGTGAACATCAACTTGTAGAGCTTAAAAAGTGTACATGAGAAAGTGTTTTTTGTTTTTCAATATCTTCTCAAATAACGTCAGAGATAAATGATTTGTGTGTTCTGTTTGTTTGAAATCAGATGTGTCTGTGTATTGTTGGTGGTCTACTCTTTGCCTCCGTTAAATAGCAATAAACACAGATATATATATATATATATATATATATATATATATATATATATATATATATATATATATATATATATATATATATATATATATATATATATATATATATATATAAATAATATACTTGCCCTTTAATTAAACTTCCTCAACTGCTCAGCTCCTGACTTCAGTCTCAGTTAGTCGGTTTTAACTTATAAATGGTGCTATATGCCATTAATTTTTATATATTTTATAAATATACCTCCAATACGTCAATAAACTTTAAAATGTAACAAATATTTTTATTTAAATTAGATTGGAAAATTCCAGAATTTTTCTTAATGGATCCTCTACTGTTTAAATTTACTAACAATATTTGAATTATTGAGTGACAGGATTTTTAAATTGGTTTGATTGTTAACCAAAATGGCTTAAATGTATTCTTTCTGTTTCGAGTATGATACACTATCCGCTCTCTATGATCTTGCTTGTGAAACACTATGGGAATTTGGTTTAAATTTTATTTATATTTATGAAACTTGCTATTATCATATAAACACTTATTTCCCAATAACAGATGGGTCGTTTGCCTCGATTGATACTTAGAGGAAACTTGCTTTAATTGTGATTTATAATATTTATGTGAATTTTGGTATACCTTTGCGTCTGATGATTGGTAATACAGGTAATGATTTGCTGTATATTACCCGTATATTCATTTCTCGTCGTGATTTTCTGGTCTGAACATCTGCAGGATTGCTTGTTTACTTGTTGTACATATTGGGCACTGTCTACGCACGAAAATTCACTTAAAATTCCATAGTTTATCTGGACGGTGAAAATGACGCTCTCTCCTCGGAGTTCATCAAACAACCTCTTCTTCAAGCGGAAAACGGATATTGTCGGAAAATATAATCTCGAACCCTGTTTCCTCTTCCTGTATCAAAGTCATGGCGAGCTGTCTGGAAATTATTTTCAACATTTCATTCTTCTCATCTTTTGTCCTTAGCTGCATATCCATCGATAACCAGTATAGCATGGAATATAATGGTTGTTTCTCTTGACAGTAAGTCTCATTTAGATACCCGCCAAATTCAAATCCTTCACTACAATGACATTTACAAAAAGAAAAATTCCTAACTCTAGATATGACATTTGATAACCTAACTTATTCCACACATAAACAATGATTTTTAATATAATTAAAAACACTTTTAAATGTTTAATCTTGCTTGGGAAGTCTTTTAAAAAACACTGTTGTTTTTAGGAGTGTTCATTTCACTTCTTATTAATATAGAGAGTGTTTTTCTCAATACCTTTTATTTTTAAATGATGTAAGCAAGAATCTTTTGACAATATTTGGGAAATTTTAGAATTTTTCTTAATGGATCCTCTACTGTTTAGAATTACTAACAAATGTTCAAGTTGGGAGCCGTCATTATCGATACAAATTTGTAATCACTGTCTTAAATTCTTTTGAACCTTCAACAATGTTGCTTCGCGTGCAGAATTAAAAGCCTCTGAAATCCTTGCACGCATGTCCTCCTTGGTTGTTGGTGGAGACGCATACACTTTACCTTTAATGTCACCCCACAAAAAGAAAAATATTTTGGAAATATCAGGAGATATTGCTGGCCAAGGGGTTGGTCCACATCGAACTATCCACCGTTCTTCAAAATTATGGTTTAAAAATGCGCTAACAGCTCCTGCTGAATGTGGAGGCGCTGCATCGTGTTGATACCACATTTCACCGTTGTAGGGGAATTTCTTCTAACAGCTCTGGTATATCAATATTCAAAAAATTCAGCTAACGCTCCAGTGAGAGTCCCATCGAAAAAATACGGTCCGATTAAATTCCAGCCATTTATGGACCACCTATGCTGACATATATATATATATATATATATATATATATATATATATATATATATATATATATATATATATATATATATCACACCGATAACTCAAAAATAATGGGCTGGTTTTGATAAAATTGGTCTTCAAACCACCAATAATTAATTAATTATATATTTTTTCCAATATAATAATTGTATATTATTATAAATAATTAAACACTTACCGATCAGGGCATATAATATAAATACATTGTACCCGCCTACAGGAGTTTTTATAATGTTTGATAAAAAATAGGATACGGCTAATATAGCAAGTCCACCACATAATACTATAAGAATTATCCTTCCTGAAATAAAATTAAAAATCTTAATCAATTACGAGATGACCCAAAAGTAAAGTCTCCTTTTTTTTAAATAGAAATAAACGTTTATTTTCGATAATTGATAGATCACTTAAAGCTTAAACATTCCTCTATTTTCATGGCTAATCGACATTTCGTACCATAAATTGTCGTACAAGCTGTGGCAGTTGAAATACAACTTCTTCGGTCACGAATCACCCGTCTGAGTTTTTTGTGTCTCTAAATACCTCTTAGCGTTTATTGTTGTCCCAGGAGACATCGAGCTAACACACATATTCTCACACTGAAGTTACGTAGATGATATCAGGTTACATCTCCAGGCGACAGTTTCCGTTATCGCAATGTTGGTAACAGTATATTCCATGAATTTCTACCAACCGTTGGAGATAGAATCAACAGTACGAGTTCGTCGACAACAAGCCAAGCATGGTCTTATGAGAACCTCTAACGGACAATTGTTTGATTGTTGTAAAAAGCCATAGTTTTATATAAATCAGTTTAGTTGTATTAAAGATGAACCTCGGTGGTTCAGGGGTAAGAACGTGTGCCTCTGAACCGAAGGGTACTGGATTCGATCCCAGGTTACTCCTTTCACTTTTTCAGTACAAACTGTAACATTAACATCAACCGAGGTTCTGGCATTGTATTTAAGCAAGTTGAATGTCTGCACGTTCCGCCCTTCGGAGGGGGCGTAAAGCCGTCGGTCCCGTGTCCATGCGATGTTGGGCACGTTAAATATCCCTACCCTCCTTACAGAAAGACAGGGGTTCGGCAAAATTTCCAGGATAGTGAGGTGAAACTGCTCCCTGGCGTCGGTGATTGGCCATAGTCGCGGAAATAGGAGGACGTTAAAGAAACAAAACACACACACAGTTGTATTAAAGTGGTTACTATGTCAGTTTACGCAACCTTTGTTTAACTGTTGTTAATTGTCACAGTAGGTCATGGATCTCCCAGAAAACTAAGACGCCAAGATAATATAGTTTTTTAACAAGAACAAACGTCCATCTGGTTCCTGTTATTACTGTAAGTTGCTCTTCTTTCTTTTCTCTGTTTCTTTTTCATACGCGTGTAAAAGTGATCCGGGGTCAGTTTTAATTTTTATATGTTTATATTGTGAGGGGTCAAATCGGGATAAGGTTATCTTTCCCTAATATGGGGAGGTTCCCACGGGATAACCTTATCAATACGGCTTTTTACGGGATTTGCTCAGGCGCCAGCAGCGTGGGTTTAAAGGAAGACGCTGCGCTCCCTCAGGACTATATATCTGTCATCGGTTGCTATTTACAGCTACACGTACCCGGGGTAAACTTCAGTGGAGACAGGGTTCACCTAAGTCCTCAGGCGAAGTCCCTCGGGACTCCTTAATTATGGCCTATGTATTAGAGATCAGGATGTTACGTATTACGTTGGGGTGGATTGGTTGGGAAGCTTTAAATGAAATACCGTGTAAAACAAATATTCTATTTACAAAAGTATTGGTGGGGAAATATTTACAAAATATATACAGATAAATATTTACACAAGGGATTCTCCCGGTATACCCCACGTTTAAACTAACTTAATTGACAACAAATCAATTTATTAGAGACCAGAGGCAGAAACTGAAATATTCGCGAGTTATACGGACGGTATCACGAATAGGGGTAGTAAACTCGCGGCTTGTAAGCGGGCAGAAGCGTCCCAGGATCGCCAAAGCAAGGCAACGGACAGGTGGTCGGTTTAAGCAGGCATGCAATATGTGAAAGAGCCAACTCTAGGTGCAATATCAAGATCAGCTAACGGCTTGTTCTACTTTCTACTATCACTTAATTAATTTCGGACCCTCAAGCATGCGTTGCAGTCATACAGACTCTCTACGACCGGAGGAAGTGTCTCCCTAGGGAGATGGAAATTTCCCCTCGACAAAATAAAGGAAGTCCTCACTATCAAGTTAAAAGAAAACACAGCCTCCAGACGGTGCTTTCAGGACGGTCGGGATACCGGGTATCGCCAGACTGTTTCGATCGCCAGGAATGGTGGAGACCTACTGCAGCCCGAAATATCCCTGCTGTCGTCCAGATCCAGGAGCACGAGAGCTGCGCCACAGGAGACCGCTTTGGGATGATTTGACCGTGGCTAGACCGCTCCCCGGGTTCAAATCAACGTGCAGTCGGCCGCTTTGCTAATGCTCTCGCGCTCTCGGGAAGACTCCAGCCCAGGAACGCGAGCCCCGGCTCCCCCAGGTCGCCCCGCGGATACAGACAGAAGCGAACGATGGACCTATTTATCCGAAGCTCCTTTGCGGCCGTCTCTCTGAAATAAAACCACTAACAAACACAACAACATTCAATATCTTTTCCACACCTGGACTTTTAACGTCACCTCTGGCGAAGGCCACCAAGCGCGCCTAGGTGTTCGCCGCCAGAGAGTCGTCGATCCGTGGAAAACCCCTTTCATACACGCCCTCCACCGTACAGCTATAGAGACAGCGACCTACCCAAACGAAGCGGAAATGAGCGGCCTGCTGAAGACGGCGTTCTCCACTTGCCACAGCTGCTAACTCTACTAAGCTGGTGCACCTAACGAATCGCGGCGTACTCTCCCACGGCCGGCCTGAAATACACAATAAAACCCAACACCAAGAATCAAGACGCGGACGGTGGCTGCTTCCTCTCTGTGACCTGGCTCTGCGCTCACTGAAAGAGAACTAAACTCCCACGGCCGGCCTGCTGGATTCGCTACTGAAATACACAATACAACCAAACACCAAGAATCAAGACGCGGACGGTGGCTGGTTACTCTCCGTGACGGCCCCTGCGACTGCTGAAAAAGAACTAACTTGTTCAGCAGTCACGGTGGATCTCCTGGCTCTCGCACGGTTCGCAATATATGCGCTGCGAGGTGCGCGTAGGTATGCAGTGGACCAGCCCAACCGTCCCTGCTTTCATCGCTTCGCATACCGCAGGACCCGCCTGGGCGATCTTACGCGCTATAATCCTTTCCACCGGTCTCCCGACGTGTTTTTGAAACTATATTTTATCAAACATTTACGAATGTTTTAATAACCAAAATAATTTAAATTAAATACAGATGGTACGGATCTATTTCCCCGTTAACTAATTAGATTTCTAATGGCAATTACGTCACTTCGTGACAATATATATATTATAAAAATATATTCAGGGGATAAGTATTTGACTTCCCACCGTAATTTAAATGTTTAATTTTACTGCTTTAACGTTAAAACTTAAAATATTTTCCAAATGCACATGACCAGTTCAACCGAGTTTTTACTGTCGCGATACGTTATCTAAGCCAACTCTGAACGTCCCAGCGAGCTAAGCGATGTCTTGTTTGGGAATGGAAAAGCAACAAACACATCAGTGTGGCCAAGAGCTGTTTCCCTGCAGCCCTAGAGCTTTGGAGACCTTACTTTTGCGATAGCCCTCATAATTAGATGACTATTAAATACTTACTCAATAATTACTTACCTATTTGTGAGCCAGTGTTAAATCCTTCTCTATTAAACATTACAATTATCAATATCCACATTAGACAAATTAGCATATACAACACTAAGTCCCACAAAAATGATACTGACCAAAATATCAGAACTTTTGTGTTTGACACAAATTGAAGATGTTTTGCTTTAGTAGACCTTTCTATGATATAAAATATGAGGAAATAAGGCATTACAATTGCCATGCCCATAAATACAAACAATGACACACCCATTGCAGTGCTCCCAGAAGATTTTGCTTCTTTAATCTGCAAGTAAATTAATCAAATTAAAGTGAACATATGAAAGTTTAAACCCATATGTGGCTCCAGTGGACAAGCGGACAAGTCAATTCGATGAAAGTTTACGAGTAAGCAGAAAAAATAGTCATAAATCCAGTGTAAATCACACTATTTTTAGTGAATTTTCATTAAGAAAATTTGTGTGTGTGTGTTTGTCACACCGATAACTCAAAAAATAATGAGCTGATTTTGATCAAATTTGGTGAGAACCTTCCTTGCGCCAGTAGCTTGGATAAGTTCGTTAGCCAGGAAAATCTGCTCAGTTGAAATAGATTAAACAATGAATTGTTTTAATTTGACAGGCGGATTCCCACGGTCAGTATCACTTCTGAGCTGACCTTAAATGTATAGAATTTTGACCACGAAATTATGATGCATGTTTGTAATAAAATAAATTCGGAACTCAGCAAGTGCGTTATGGTAGCGAATTTTTATTGAATGCCTTAAATTTGAATAGATCAATTTGCTATTAACCTATTAGGTTCGTTGGCCAGAAAACTAGTCTTTCCGGGAACATTTTAAGTTTATTTTCGAAAATTTTTTGCACATTTTCAAACAGTAAAGTTATTTTCTTGAAATATGGTACTTTTTTTTATTATATATATTATACTGGTAACCATATTTGATATCTGCTTTTTTTTTAAAACACATATTTGCTATTTAAAAGATTTTAATGAAAATTGACTATCATAACGCACTTGTGCGTCCAGACTTTTTAAATGCACTTAGATAATAATCTGTATATAAGTAGTATACTATCCGTGTGTTTGTGTATAAACACACACCTATATACTTCAGGACCATATTGAATAATAATAAGAAATTTAGACAAATACTTACGCTGTCCTTTGCTCTGAGGGGTAGAGGATGATTGGAGAAGGTAATACTTTTTTCAGTACCCATATACTTCTTGTACAATGCATTTAGCACCATGCTATATGATAAAGGTACGGAGTGAATAGCATCATTCTCGAACCATGCTAATATTTCAGTCTGGCCAAATGTAGCACCAATTATGTATTTTTTTCTGTTCGATTTGGGATTTTTTTTGGTCTAAAAAAATATTTAATATAGATTTTGAGATTTTAACAACTCTCGTTATCAATAACTATTATGGTGCTTTAATTTTTTGTTTCGAGATTTATGATAGTGCGCCTTTCTGTCCAATCCAATTTAGCTCTCTTCATTAACCCGAGGAATATTTTTCTATTCACTTAGATGAATGATTTTTTACGCTTCTCGAGTTCTTACTCATGTCGTCCTAGCTTGCACAGCTTCTCGACCTTGTCTAAATACGCACTGATGGTCAAAGCAATTCTCAGCTTCGCTTTTTATTAGTGAATTTTCGAAGAAAATATCCACTAATGGGGAGATCCTGCCTTTTGAATTTAAAAAATTATTTGCAAATGAGCACGAACTATGACCCCTAGAACCCATATCCGGGGTCAGTTTCAATTTATATATATATATATATATATATATATATATATATATATATATATATATATATATATATATATATATTCAGAAAGATTTCCGCGGTCTTTAATGTGAGACATGCTTGGTTCTCGGGTTAAACCGCGTCCAGAATTTATGGAAACTCGACGTTTCGGCTCCTGTTTTGGAGCCATTTTCAAGAGGTAAAGGAATTATGTAAGGACACTCTAAGGCCTCAATCTGCCTACTCCTTAGAGTGGTGGACAAAGGTAGGTAAAGGAAATATGTAAGGACACTCTAAGGCCTCAATCTGCCTACTCCTTAGAGCGGTGGATAAAGGTAGGTTGGGTTGTTGTAGCTAGATCTGTCTGAGGCCTAGGGTTGAACACACTGAGACCTCACAGACGATCTCCGGCGAGATTTGGGGAGTAGGCAGATTGAGGCCCCGTAATCGAGCTACAACAACCCAACCTACCTTTATCCACCGCTCTAAGGAGTAGGCAGATAGAGGCCTTAGAGTGTCCTTACATATTTCCTTTACCTACCTTTGTCCACCACTCTAAGGAGTAGGCAGATTGAGGCCTTAGAGTGTCCTTACATATTTCCTTTACCCACCTTTGTCCACCACTCTAAGGAGTAGGCAAATTGAGGCCTTAGAGTGTCCTTACATATTTCCTTTACCCACCTTTGTCCACCACTCTAAGGAGTAGGCAGATTGAGGCCTTAGAGTGTCCTTACATATTTCCTTTACCCACCTTTGTCCACCACTCTAAGGAGTAGACAGATTGAGGCCTTAGAGTGTCCTTACATATTTCCTTTACCCACCTTTGTCCATCACTCTAAGGAGTAGGCAGATTGAGGCCTTAGAGTGTCCTTACATAATTCCTTTACCTCTTGAAAATGGCTCCAAAACAGGAGCCAAAACGTCGAGTTTCCATAAATTCTGGACGCGGTTTAACCCGAGAACCAAGCATGTCTCATATATATATATATATATATATATATATATATATATATATATATATATATATATATATATATATATATATATATATATATATATATATATATACATATATATATATATATATATATATATATATATATATATATATGTGTGTGTGTGTGTGTGTGTGTGTGTGTGTGTGTGTGTGTATGTATGTATCACACCGATAACTCAAACAATAATGGGCCAATTTTGAACAAATTTGGCACGTGCCTTTCTTTTGTAAGTGGATTCGTTTTCCAGAAAAATCAGACTAGGTTTTCCGGGAAAATTTTGAGTTTTTTATATCTCTGGAAATAACAAATCAAGGGCAACCAAATTCCGTACACATGTTTGTAATATAAATAGTGGCCCATGTACCAAAACTTAGGTCTGTAGGTTTAAAGACACATATATATTATTTGTTTCCTTGTTTTGTGTTTGGTTTTTTCTTCTCTTAATTAATTTTTTTATGTCTTTTTTTAACTGAGCTATGATAAAAAGGAAAGACAGGGATAAAAGAGTGTAGTTCAGAGACCCGCCAGAACTTCTCCACCTTCTCAAAACAAACAAGACTAGGCCACGATGCGGTGGTTAAGAAGATAAGGAAATACAACAAGAGCTTGTGTTTATAGATGCACCATATTTTTCTTACTTACCCTACGTAAAATAAATGAAATTTCGTTTTCCCTTTTTGTTGTGCTTAACCTAACATAGATATATAAGGTGGCGCATTGAAAACGAAGCAGACCGATTTGCGTCCAGAGAAATATTTTTTAAGAAACACTGAAATACGTCAATTTTAATATTGAGGGGGACATATTTTGACATAAAACTCAACTTTGTCACATCAACCACTTAAGGGTGGTGATAACAATCCTTATATTTTAAATAGGGAACACGGATTGAGTGTTACATCATTTGAAATCTCTTTCTTTTCTGAATTCGGCACACAAATTTGTTTGGAAGTTTTATTAACTCGTTTAAAAATTATTCACAGTTGAATATACAAAAACGCATTTCACTCATTGCGATAAGAAATGTGCTGATGGTCAATGTTTTGTTGGTTTGTAAACAAAAAATTGACTATCAGAACATTTCTTGTCGGAATGAGAGAAATGCGGTTTATTATTTCAGTTTATCGGTCGGTTTGATACTTGATAGTACTACCGAAAGTTAATTTCACAATGGTGTATTCTGTAGAAGAAAGAGTTGAAATAATTACTCTTTTTTTTCAAAAACGATGACTATGCCGACCGACATCCAACAGACATGTTAACAGAAAATACATTTTGGAGTTAGTTGCAAAGTTTCGACAAAGTGGTTCAGTAGCCAACAAAAAACGGGATCCTGAACGTGAATTTCCGGTTATAAATGAGACTACTGAGATTGAAGTGTTAGGACAAATTACTGCCCCAACTTTGAGCACGAGGAAAATGGCCACTGTTTCAAACATCAAAAGAAGAACTATTCAGCGAATATTGAAGCATCATAAATTTCACCCGTATAAAATTCATCTTGTACAACAACTGAATAAAGATGATTTTGATCTGCGGCTGGAGTTTTGTGAAGTTATGACTGCACGAATAGCTGATAACGGGAACAATAGATATCTATTTTTCAGACGAGTGTACATTTTTATTAAACTCTACAGTCAACCGTTATAATTGTCGTTATTGGGCAGATAATAATCTAAGAATTCCACACTAAAACTCCACAGAAATTGAATGCCTGGACTGGCATTTTTGGAGACCGTTCAATCGGACCAATTTTTCTTGATGGCAATTTGAGTTGCGAAACGTATTTGAAGTGACTAGGAGATATCATTTACGCTCTGCTAATTGACATTGTTGAAAATGATGATCGCTATCAAGAAAATCAATTAGTGTTTCAACAAGATGGAGCTCTTTCGCATTTTTCACAGCGTATTAGGGAGTTTTTGAACAGAGAGTTTCCAGGACATTGGATTGGGCGTAGAGGTACTATTGAGTGGCCCCCTAGATCACCGGTTTCAACTTCTTTAGACTTCTTTCTATGGGGCCATTTAAAGAGTAGAATTTACAAAACAGAACCGGGGTCTCTGGAAAAATTGCGACGACGCATTGTTGAAGAATGCCGTCTAATAACTCCACAAAAGCTCCAGAATCTCAGAGCTCCTTTTGAATAAAATTTGTACTTTTGTATGGAAGCTAGTGGTCAACAATTTGAACACTTACTTAACTGAATAAACATTTTTTAGCGTTAAAACTGTTCAATAGTTTTCAGTACGGCTTGTTAATCTGTGAGTATAACTGAGTCTTCATTATATAATGCCCAGTTTAGAGCCATAAGGATATCACTGGCTTCTGCTGTGTAGTTTGAGCAATATTTATCCAGTCTCATTTTGCTTATAACTTGGTAGCTGGGAACATAAATGGCACACCCTACGTTGTTTTGTTCTTTTGATCCATCTGTGTAGATGCTTGTATATGTACTATATTTGTCCGCTGTTGTAGAATGTCTGTTTAGATATGGTAGTTCTGTGTAGTTTGGAATTATGACCTTTGGTTTCTGTACCGTCACTTCGTATGGTGTTTGAAATGCTGTACAGATGTCTGTTGGTACAATTATTGGTAATTCACTGGTGCGTAGAAATGACTCCACCAATGACGGTGCGGTTTTCTTGACCCAGTATTTATTAGTCAAACACTCTGCCGTTATCCAGCTAAGTATCTTTAGTTTCCTTATAAAATCTAAGCTTGACTATATATTTGTTAACCTGATAATGTCCTCTAATTTATAGTGTTGATTCATTAGCTTCAGTAAGTAGTGCTTGACATGGAGATGACCTCATTGCCCCTAGGCAAATCCGTAGTGCTTTGTACTGTACTCTATCGAGTTTCAATAAGTTACTCTGGGATGCGGATCTATAAAGGGTACAACCGTAATCCAAAATAGACCTTATATAGGATGTATAAAAAAGCAAGGCTATTTCGACATCAGCCCTCCATTTTGTGTGGGTTATTGTTCTCAATAAATTAAGTCCCTTTTCGCACCTGCCCTGTATATATTCAATGTGTTAAGTCCATAGTAATTTATGGTCGATTATTATTCTTAGATAGTTGCAGCTGTTCTTTACAGATAATTCAACATATCCTAACTTAAGGGTGGGTGTCGGTTGTACTCTGTGCCTGGGGAAAAAGATAACTGTGGTTTTTTCGCTATTTAGTTGAAAATTATGGTCGCAAAATCATGTCTGTAAGTTTCTTATTATGTTTTCCAATTCTTGTATACATTTTTCATACGTTTTTTCTATTGTATATATATATACAAATATCATCTGCGTATTGAATGCAGTGAGTGTTGTTATTCCAGATATTATGGATTCTACTAGTATACATATTGAAGAGCAAAGGGCTCAAAACAGAACCCTGTGGTAACCCACGTCGGATAGTTTGAGGCCCATGTAAATTGTTGTTACTCTCTCTTACGTAAATTCTCCTTTCCATAAATAAACCTATAAAGAGCAAAATTTTCGCGATCGACGGTTTTAGTGTTAAGTAGTTTATTTAACACTATTGCTGCAATTAATATATATATATATATATATATATATATATATATATATATATATATATATATATATATATATATATATATATATTTGTTTTTATTATTATTATTATTAACACATAATGGCTTTGATTCTTACCAATGCAACTATTTCTTTGTCAATATCATCCACTCTACGCATATTTTCAACTATTGATTTATAATTTTGATAAATGGTTAGCGTTTTATCCTCTGTTTTCACCAAAACTATAGGACTTTCATACCCATCCAGTACAAATTTCATTTCTGGATTTCTTGTTTGGTCCGAATTAGATGTGATCAGACAGAAGATCAATGCACAGGCCATTGGTACTACAAATAGCAGCACAATAAATATCCAGGATCTCATAGCAGATATATTTCTTTTCAGCAGCATTGCATATATCTGATTTTTTATCAGAGTGCATCTCACAACTTTAGTTTGTTGAACTGCAAGATAAAAACTGATTTAGCAAAATGTACAGTACTACATGAAATCCTTTTAATTTATTTCTTATTTGGCGAAAGTATCTAAAATGTTTCATAAAAAACGTGTCACGGTATATTAACCTGTAACTGGTGAGGTGAGTTCTTTGTAAATTAACTAGTGACGTTGGGTTATAGATAGATAGCCACAATTTTTTCCAAACCCTGTTACGCCACTAATTCGGAAAAAATAACACATTAAAAGTGAAATGGTTTTATTTAGTATTGAAAAGTTTTCATTGCAAAAAATTTCTGGATTACGGTACTTACTTATGGTAAGACTAGATGCATTCTCGCAACAATTAGAACCGTAGACCGGTTTCGCTCCCATTAGAGCTCTTCAATACGGCATACTAATTGTAGCAAAAATGCACCAAAAGTAATACGGCTATAGTATAGCCAGCCTTAAAATACTCAGTGAGTGGTGGACGTGCCGCCACCTAGTTGCGGAACCAAGTAGTATGTTGTCACGCCAGCTCCAAATAACACAAAGTGTTAGAAAAATAGAGAATGTATACAACTAACAATTTAGAAAATTGTCAGCCCTGGCCCATTTCTACAAAGTATGTATGTATGTATACTATAGCCAGCCTTAAAATACTCAGTGAGTGGTGGACGTGCCGCCACCTAGTTGCGGAACCAAGTAGTATGTTGTCACGCCAGCTCCAAATAACATAGAGTGTTACAAAAATAGAGACTGTATACAACTAACTGACAATTTAGAAAACTGTCAGCCCTGGCCCATTTCTACCCCAATATAGGGACAAAGTATGTCTGTATGTATACTATAGCCAGCCTTAAAATACTCAGTGAGTGGTGGACGTGCCGCCATCTAGTTACGGAATCAAGTAGTATGTTGTCACGCCAGCTCCAAATAACACAAAGTGTTACAAAAATAGAGACTGTATACAACTAACTAACAATTTAGAAAATTGTCAGCCCTGGTCCATTTCTACCCCAATATAGGAACAAAGTATGTAAGACTAGATGCATTCTCGCAACAATTAGAACCGTAGACCAGTTTCGCTCTCATTTGAGCTCTTCAGTACGGCATACTAATTGTATCAAAAATGCACCAAAAGTAATATGGCTATAGTATAGCCAGCCTTAGAATACTCAGTGAGTGGTGGACGTGCCGCCACCTAGTTGCGGAACCAAGTAGTATGTTGTCGTGCATTAATTTATTTATATCTAACCCGACATATTTTTTTACACAAATAACTTTGATGGCATGGCCACATATTCAATTTCCAATGATTTTTTGTTCATTGTCTATGTACATTTATAAAAAGAGAAGTACTTAGCCTTCTGCCCTCAACCGTAAATTTTCAATCAATTGTGCAACTATGCATTATAAAATCTGAAAAGGAAGATGCCATCAAAGAAAACTTTCTTGAAAATAAGAAAATAAATGCTTAATAACAGGTAGGTTCACTTTATATCACATTTTTGTAATTAAAATATGGAATAAATCTTCAATTAATCGATTTTTTAAAATTAGAAAATGACCTTTTCATTAAGGTGAGTCAGAATTGAGTTTTTTACATATTTACATATATAATAATTGATTACCCATAAGTATGTTTGTTTTTATCTAATAACTTAAACATATTTTTTTACAATATGTTCTATTAAAGCGAAACAAAAATGAAAATCAAACTGAACCACAAAATATTGCTATGCAATTAGGTAAGCCATTTTAAAACATATAAAGAGTGTGTATTGCCCCGCATATAGATTGGCATTTTTATTTCAATATCGCTTATATGTGATGTTTTGCAACTAAATATGAGGCAGAGATCAATAATAGGTTTAATAGAACGAAAACAAATGAACCTCGGTGGTTCAGGGGTAAGAACATGTGCCTCTGAACCGAAGGGTACTGGGTTCGATCCCAGGGTACTCCTTTCACTTTTTCAGTACAAACTGTAACATTAACATCAACAGAGGTTCTGGAATTATATTTGAGCAAGTTGAATGTATGCATGTTCCACCCTTCGGACGGGGCGTAAAGCCGTCGGTCCCGTGTCTATGCGATGTCGGGCACGTTAAAAATCCCTACCCCCCTTACAGAAAGGCAGGGGTTCGGCAAGATTTCCAGGATAGTGAGATCAAACTGCTCCCTGGCCTCGGTGATTGGCCATAGTCGCGGAAATAGACCGACGTTAAAAAAACAAAACACACACATCTCTCTTAGGCCTACAGTTGAACACACTGAGACCTTAGAGACGATCTCCGACGAGATTTGGGGAGTAGCAGATTGAGGCCCCGTAATCGAGCTACAACAACCCAAACCACCTTTGTCCACCGATTGATATTATGACATAATATCAAAAGCTTATTCACAACAGAGCAAAAACTGTCAAATCTGACAAAAACTTGGTACGATTCCAAACGAATCCCACAGAGTTTACGAAATTCCTTGTTCTGACTGTTCCCGAACTTATGTAGGACAGACAAATGGACGCATCCACAATAGAATATATGAACCTTCGCAGTTAGAAAATCCGACCCCCATCAGCGGTGGCCATGCATCATATTCATACAAGACACAAAATAGACTTCGAGAATGCCAAAACAATAGCACCGGTTTACAACTTCAAAACCAGAATTATCCGCGAAGCAATCGAGATCGAAAAACGTCCCGATTATTTAATGCTGTATGCTGTTTGGTACTGTATATTGAACGACTTAACTTTTTATTGTGCTCGAAATAAAAAAGTACATGGCGATTGCTCATAATTACCTTCGGCATTTCTTCTATTTGTTTGACTTTCACTAGCCCTAAGGTTGCTTGACTCACGACTGCCACCAACCCTGGAAAACAATCAGTATAAAAATGTGCAGTGCAAAAAATAACAATAAGATATATGAAAATTAACTCCACTATCTATTCTGATCTGACATACAGGGTGTTTCGTGAGGAATGGAAAATATTTTAAGTGCGTATTCTGAAAGTCAAAATAAGGAAAAAAATCTTATATAAATATGTGTCTGCAAATACGTCCTTTCCAAGTTACAGGGTGACGTAGAACTTCTAAAAAAGTTTTTCTTAAATATATTGAAAATTATTTAAGATATTACATTGAGCTTTTGATCTTATCAAAACTGATATACAAAGATGTCTTTCTGACTAAACCACTTTTAGTGAATTTTTATTTAAAAAAATTCACTAATAGAGAGGTATCGATTGTGATACTTTGCAAAAAAAAAATTCAAATGAGCGCGAATTAGGACGCCTAGAACCCATATCCGGGGTCAGTTTCAATTTTTGTATGTTATATATATATATATATATATATATATATATATATATATATATATATATATATATATATATATATATATATATATATATATATATGTGTGTGTGTGTGTGTGTGTGTGTTTTTTGTTTCTTTAACGTCGGCCTATTTCCGCGACTATGGCCAATCACCGACGCCAAGGAGCAGTTTCACCTCACTATCCTGGAAATTTTGCCGAACCTCTGCCTTTCTGTAAGGAGGGTAGGGATCTTTAACGTGCCCAACATCGCATAGACACGGGACCAACGGCTTTACGCCCCCTCCGAAGGGCGAAACGTGCAGACCTTCAACTTGCATTGTATTTGCCAGAACCTCGGTTGATATTAATGTTACAGTTTGTACTGAAAAAGTGAAAGGAGTATCCTGGGACCGAACCCAGTACCCTTCGGTTCAGAGGCACACGTTCTTACCCCTGAACCACCGAGGTTCTATATATATATATATATATATATATATATATATATATATATATATATATATATATATATATATATATATATATATATATATATATATATATATATATATATATATATATATATATATATATATATATATATATATATATATATATATGTATTCGTCTGATAACTCAAAAAATAATTAACCGATTTAAATGAAACTTGGCAAGTGCCTTTCTTTTATTAATGGCTTGGATGAGTTCGTTAGCCAGAAAAATTGGACGGGGTTTTCCGGGAAAATTTTGAATTTTCTTTCAAAAAAAAAATTTTTTTTCTCCAAAAATAGCAAAGCTGTTTTAATGAAATTTACTACATATATTGCCTTCGAAAAGGCCTTACTATATACCAAAATTAAACTTTTTAAGTTTATAGCAAATTGAGTTATTCACATTTTAAGTTTTCTTTAAAAAAAAATTTTTTCTCCGAAAATTACAAAGCTATTTTAATGAAATTGAGTGGATATCTTGTTTATATTTGGTTACCTGCGACTTTGACCCTTCAAAGCTTTATCTATGGCTAAAATCCTTTACATGTACTATTTTAAGATTTCTCGCATTGTAAACTGACGTCAAAACTGCGACACATTACATAGAGCAACACTTATAAGAAGTAACACAATGGTTTTATATGATGTGTATTGTGTGTTGCCTAAGATATCATACTAAGTTCAGCAGGTCCAGTTCCAACACTATAGGATTAAAAATGCATTGCCAATAAAAAACTACTTATCCTGTAACCAAACTATTAGTTGATTTTTATTTAAACAAAATCAGTAATAGAGAGGTATCGATGGTGAGACTTTGCACAATTTTTTTTTAATGAGCGCGAATTAGGACCTGTATATATATATATATATATATATATATATATATATATATATATATATATATATATATATATATATATATACAAGTGCCTTTTTTTTATTAATGGCTTGGATCAGTTCGTTAGCCAGGAAAATCGGAAAGGCTTTTCCGGGAAAAAATTTTCCCTGAAAATTGCAAAGCTGTTTTAATGAAATTTAAAGGGTATGTTGCCCTGGGAGAGACCTTACTACGTATCAAAATTCTACTTTCTAAGTTTATAAAAAATTGAGTTATTCAAATTTTGATTTTTCTTTCGGAAAAAAAATTTTTTACAAAAATTACAAAGGTATTTAAATGAAATTTGGTGTATATGTTGCCTTAGAAATAACCTAACTACATACCAAAATTAAACTTTCTAGGTTTATAGAAAATTGAGTTATTCAAAATTGAAACATTTAATAAAAATTCACTACTATAACGCACTTGCTGCGTCCCGAACTTTTCTAACTTTCACCAGGGGCGTATGTGACACCCAACAATTAATAATTTTTAAGGAAAAAAATGCACCCGACTGTTTTTCATCAAAATTGATGTTCATTTAATTGTGTTGTCAATGCTGAAGAAACAATCTAAAACAGATCGCTTGCCACTGATAAGCAAAATATCGTTTATCCGCATTTGCAATAACCTCCTTGTCATGAGCTTTTAACGTTACATTGTCCAACTACCAGCATAGTCTCACGAAATTGCCTGGTGGTAGTGTTATCAGGTAACATTGAACCTTCGTGAAATGGCCTAGTGCATTTTTTATTCGAGATGAATTATCAGTATGACAAGTAACTGAACAATATATATTCTCAAAAATATCTTCACGCATTTTGATAGATCTGGTAGTTCGTTTATTAATAGATCTGGTAACACGTTGGACTGAGCAACCATTATGTCTTATAATGGTTGCAGAATTGTTAATCCGAGCAAGTAGCGCCTCTCTTGTATCCACTTTTGTCGCATAAACCAAAGATTTCATCCAAACCCAGAGACAGTAATCCAGAGGATTAAGGCCTGGTGACCTTGGTGACCAATTTTTAGGGCCGGCCCTGCCAATGCAAGGATTGGGAGAAGAAATATGTAAATAATTTCGTACTTGTAGACTAAAATGTGGAGGAGCACCATCATGCTGGAGGTACAATGTTTGCCTAACATCTGAGGGAATATCGTCGAAAATTCGAATTAAGTTCTCTTGCAAAAACTGTAGAACGCCCATCCAACACAAGGGGACAAAACAGTCGATCGCCGAGCATACCGCACCATACATTTACACGAAATAGATGCTGAAAATTTCCTTCAAATGTGGAGTTTGAATTTTCTACTGACCAACGATGATTATTGTGAAAATTATTAATTCCATCACGTAAAAACAACTTCACTAAATAAAATTAATTTTTGCAATCTCTGATTTTCACGTATCCATTCCCAGAATTGTAGTCTAGGTTTTAAACTGTGTTTTTTCAAATTTTTTCCCAAACAGCTTTATGTGAAGGTACTTCAAGTTCATTTGCAATTCGTCTCGTGCTTTCAGTTGGGCTTTCTGCAATAATATCAAGGATAGTTTTTAAGTTTCTACAGCGAGGCCCTGTTCCCTCTTGGAGACAATTTTAGCACTTGGAAACATCTCAGTTTCTTGAGCTTTAAAAAACACGTGTTAAAAAACCATTCTGTTTGGGACTATCTGATTTGGATATCAACGCTGGTACTCATCTACTTTTCTAGTAGCGCTACCATTGCACTAGTCATAAATAACTATCATGTCAGCGCATTCTCTGTGACTAAACGTATGAGGAATTGTGCAAATGCTGAATTTTAAACTAACCCAAACTAATACGAATTCACTGTGATAAAAATTAAAACTTCATCTCTGACAATTCATTTGACTGTTTCCATTACAAATCAATCTTAAACATGTTTTCCAACGTCAACTTAAAAACACATTGGATCTAGTTTTTGCTGATAAACGATATTTTGCTTGTCAGTGTCAAACGATCTTTTAGCAAAAAAATAAACTCAAAGGCCCTTTTTTTCTTTAGAATTGACAATACAATTAAATGAACACAAATGTTGAATAAAAACAGTGACGTGATTTTTTTCCTTCAAAATAATTATTTTTCGGGTGTCACGTACGCCTCTAACGAAATTTGTAAAAGTGGTTTAGTCAGGAAGACATATTTGTATATAAGTTGTAATGTAATATCCTTAATTATTTTTAAAATATAAAAAACGGATTTTTTATAATTTTTTGTCACCCTGTTCATAATTTGGAAAGGACCTATTTCCGGACACATGTTTTTATCATTTTTTTTTGCTTATTTCTACATCCAGAATACGCTCTTAAAATATTTTCCTCCTCACGATACACCGTGTATAAAGTGATTCACATAAGCTCATCCTTTACTTATACTTTTTCAGTTACACAAAAATGGACAAAAATAAATAAAAATAAAACTACTAAACAAGTCTTCTAATGCACCACTTGGTATATGTCAAATAAAAAATAAACTTTTTTATCTTCAGTGGACTAGCACAAGGTTAGCCGTTGCTTGATTTTGATCAAAATTCATAATAAAAAACTCTTTATTTTAGGAACGGCTAAATATATTGAGACGGCCACTTGGGGTGGCCGGGGGTTAATACTAGTTTTCCCTAATATGGGGAATTTTCGGGCGGACTTCCAGGACACGGCTTTACAACGGGATCCTGTTCGGGCTCCAACGTCTATAGGGTACACACATACACAAGGAAATAACCGAGTCCTGTTACCAGGAAGCCTAGCAATTATGGGCGGCCAGAGGCAGAGGTGGTGATTTGGCTTTAAATTAAGGTTACGCGCGGATTGCACAGGGACGTTAAAGCGGCAACGTTTAAGCGGTGCAGGGTGGTGGCAGGATAGTGAATAAAAGCGGGTGTTCTCAAGCGGGCATGCGACTTACAGTGTGCGTCGGTCACTACATCAAGCTAAGCTAGCTGCGTTCTAATTTGTATCGCACCAACAGGTATCATCTACGGCCCACCATCCAAACGCTCTTACTCACACGCTCTGGGAACCTTGTTCGGTGCGGAAGATGGCCACTCCTGCTCCAGTATTTACACCCCCTCTGAACGGGGCCGCGCACGGCCCGGAGCGCCAGGCGCTGCCTAGCTGTTTCGATCCGTACCAGCGCAGTCGCTGCAATACGAATCTACCACATCCGTGGAATATCCTGGTTCCGACCCTCCCAGAGGAACACAAGGGCGACTGCCTGAAGGACTGCTTTTGACTGTCCCAGATAATGCATTCACTACCACGGGGACGATTCTAGCGCCTTCGTGCGGACAAATGTCCCTGCGATCCCGGAAGGACCGAGACTTCGGAATGCAGCCCCCAACCCCCAGAGCAGCCCGCCAACGGAGGCAGGAGAAAACCGGTCCCACCCTCGAGATGACAGGAAGCACTCGTATACCGCCGATGCGATCCACCCGGGCCAGACCGGGAGGCGAAAGACCACCGGGCTGCTTCAATCCAAGACAGCACAATCGCTGCAACGAAAATTTACCACAGTCCAGGGATATCCCTACTCCGACTCCCTTATTCGGGATACAGGGTGGCTTCACGGAGGGTCGTTTTTGACTGGAATAGAGAGTGCATTCACTCCAACCGTCCCGATACACTATTCCTCCGCTCGGCCGCTTCCCCTGTGATCCCGGGAGAATCGGAGCCTCGGAAACGTGGCCCTCAACCGCCCAAGCAAAGCCCGCGAGCACCGCCAGCGGCGCCCCTGGTGATAATGTCGGACAGCGGCTCCCAGAAGACCGCGCCGCACCTCCCGAAGGCACCCAGCGCCGCGACAGAGCGTTCAACAATTCTACCACGGGCTCGCTAAATAATATTAGACTGTCACGTACCTGGGACTCTCCTCGGTGACGGTGCTCACACAGCAAAACTCTCCGGTGATGTCGTGAACCGGCAGCCTCGCTCTCTGCTTTTCCGGTAACCTGCTCTTCCAATTCGCGTGCTCTACTACTTCACTTCTCTGCAATCGACGGACTCCCTTGCTCGCAGCGGCACTAGCACTGCCGATTCTGTCGCAGTTCCAGACCTCACTCCCATTCTCGGCCCTGTCTTCTCTGCGCCGGCCCGGCCTTCAGCGACTGCCGGCTGCATTCCGCTAACGACAGCAACCTCTGCTTCCTAACGTGTCGAGTTCCGCGTACTATTCCATGCGAATATTTCCACCGTTGCAATTGGTAATTGCAGTTTATTACGCGGCTGCAATTATTGTTGCTGCATTTATTATTGCTGTTTATTAATCGAGCCAGATAATCCCTTCAAGATTAGTCACTTCTAGACAATATTTACAAAATGTATACACAGGGTGTGAAAAATAAATGGCAATAATTAGACAAAAGAGTCAAAAGTATACTTTGGAAGAAGTATGGAAGCTACTTGAAGATACCTTAATAAAAATAACAAAATTAACCGTGGGGTGACAGTGATACGACCAAACAAAAAACAAACAAGATGGTGGAATGAAGAAATAAAGAGGGAGATAAAGAAAAACAAAAGTGAAAATATATTTAAATAATTAAATTAATCAAAGCTATGAAGCGTACAAGCAACAGAGGATCAAAATAAAAGAGATTGCAGAAATTGCGAAACAAGAATCTCGGAACGAGTTTGGAGACAGGATGGAACGAGATCACCATGGTAACCAAAATCTTTTCTATAAAATTCTGAAAACACTGAGAAACTGCAAGCAATACAACTACTAAGATATATTATCCAAAGAAGTACAACTACTGGATAGAGACGAAGATCCAATGACACGTTGGAGGGAGTATTTTGAGAACGTACTTAAGACGGAACAAGTAGTACCAGTGGATATTAATCAAGTAAATGATGAAAAGCAACATAGAAAACCTAAAGAACAAAGGTGGCGAAGGAAACTTAGGTGGATGAGGTTAGAGACGCGGTGAAGATGCTGAAAAAACGAAAAGCGGCGGGATGTGACGAAATATTTTCTGAAACGCTCCTGAATTTGGGACGTGAAGAACTGTAGGTTTTAACTATTATCCTAAATAAGACTGCAGAATGGAGTCAAATACCAAAATACTGGGAGATAGGAGTTATAGTGCCAATTGGGTTACAAACAAGAATGCAAGAATTGTAGATGAATAGCCATATCGAGCACAGTACTGAAAGTATATGAAATAGTATTAGATAACAGACTAATGGTAATAATAGAAGCACAGCTGGAAGAACCACAGAGCGGTTTTAGAAAGGGTACGGGTGTACAATATAACATATTTGCCACACAACAGATGATAGAGAAAACCCCAAACGATAGCATATACTTGGCCTTCACAGACATCGAGAAGGCATTTGATGGTATCCCAAGAAAGTTAATATTAGAGAGGTAAAAGAGAGGTAGATAGAATACTGGCTAAGAACATATGCAGTGTATACAAGAACACTAGAGATTACGTGTAAACAAATAATATGCAAATAATCTGAAACCAAGGATGGATTAAGACAAGTGAGCGTGTTAAGCTCGACTCTGTTCAACATAGTATTGGATAATGTAGTGAGATGTAACGACAGTGTCGCCATCGGTGGCGACACTGTCGTTACATCTCAATATATTCTACGAGGCTGGCTACCTTTAGCCGAACTTGCTGTTGGGTCTATTCTGGCTGTAATTTGGTGATGAGCTCTGAGAGCGAAACCGGTATGCGTTCCCAATTATAGTCTGAATCCACCTGGCCTTATATAGATATTAGATAATGTAATAAAGGAGGCTAAAGACCAAATTAAGAAACGAATATTGAGATACAGAAACATGGAAACAATATTGTTGACAGAGTTTGCCTTTGCCGATGACCTTGTGCTTTGTGCAAAAACGAAGTTGAACTACAGCAAAATCTACAGGTATGGAATCAAGAACTAATATAGAGAAATTTAAAGATGAACATAGAAACATCCAAAAGAATGGTGATAGGAAAAAATTATGCAGCGGAAACGGTACAGAATAAACGAATATTTTAAGTACTTGGGGGTCAAAATACAACATGATGGAGGAAACGAAGCGGAGATACAGGAAATCATAGAAAATGCAACAAAGCTGTACCATATACTGAACAACGGATTTATAAGGAATAATAGACATATATCAGACAGAAACAAAAACAACCGTATATCGAAATGTATTTAAGCCTACCTTGTTATATTGTTGTGAAAGTTGGGTACTAAACAGGCAACGGGAGAGTAAAATACAAGCGATCGATATGAAGCACCTAAAAGCGATCAAGGGAGTAACAAAGAGAGATAGACTACGAGACGAGAAAATAAGAGAAGAATTGTAGATAGAACCAGTAGGGGGCAGTATATAGAGGCAACAACTCAAGTGGTTTGGACACTTGGTACGGATGGTATATGGTAGACAAGTGAAGAAAGTATGGCAGGCAAGAAGTGTTCGAAAAAGGCATAGAGGCAGATCAAGGAAAACGTGGGTGGAAATGGTGACAGAATGTTTGGAGAGGAGGGGTAGAAATTTGAACGAAGCAAGACTCATGGCCAAGGATAAGAAGATTTGGGCGAGATTTGTACATGATTAAATTTGTAAACACTCAACACTTTAGGGTAAATGAGGTATTGAGTGTGTGTTATATATATATATATATATATATATATATATATATATATATATATATATATATATATATATATATATATATATATATATATATATATATATATATATTCGGGCTAACAATATTCTTTCAGTTAATCACAAAGCAAAAATAACACTCCATATGTGGAACTTGTAAAATATCAATTCATCAGTGAAAACTCCTTGAAATAATGCAGAAGAGTTGCCACACTTCTTGATTTCTTGCAGCACTGTGCTAAATTCGTCGCCGAAGGAACAAACAGGGTGATGAAAAACCCACACTTAAAATTGAATTGAAAAATAGTTGTTTTTTTTTTCAAATAGAAACCCCCTATTTTTATAATTTTATCTTATTCAGCATTCAAAAAGAGGGTAACTTTGTATAGGACTGTCTGTTTTTGAAATATTGGCAATTTAACATTTTTATATTGTAAAAATGTTATACGGCTTTAAGTTTTGTTGTTAGTTATCCATGACGGAGACACGCGTTAAAAGAAAGCTATCGAGCACTACAGAAACCTCACTATTTGTTGTCATTTGACAATTAATAATTCAAATCATGCGTGGGCGACTGAATCATGCTCACGAAGATTATTTACATTTTTTTTACTCTCTGTGGGAAATGTAACAAAGTTTTATTAAGAACATGCCAAATATTTGCTGATAGATATCCAGATAAACAGAAACAACCATCGCGTGTTCGGCGAAGAATAGAAAATTACAAAAATGTTGGCACCGTTAAGGCAAAAATGCATAAAAGAAAACTTATTCTTAATTATGGAAATGTGGAAACTGCACTTCTGGGATATTTCGCGGCATATCCTATCACATCCTTGAAACCAGTGGCTTTACAGACAGGACTCTGGAAGAGCTCGAATCACAGAATTCTCTTAAAACACAACTTCCACCCTTATTCAATATCTTTGGTTCAAAACCTGAGAGAAATGGATGTGACGAAAGAAGTGCTGTTTTGCACATTTGTTTTAACGATGATACGAGACGACTCTTGATTTTGTACAACATAATTTGGACTGATAAACCGAAATTTACCAAAAATTGACTCATGCAGTAAGAACTCGAAATTTTTTAAATACCTGGCAATTTAACGTCTTTTGAGCTGTGAGAAATGATAGAATAGTGAAACTCCATTTTTGTGAAGAAAACTTGAATGGTAAGTCATTAACAATACAATGCAAATTATTTCTCCGTTTTACATTGTTTTAACTTTTGTAGTAGACAGATATTTAAATATTCTGGAAGATTTGGATAATCAGTATTTGAGCAACTTACCTCTGACGGAACATAGCCAATATTTTATCAACATGATGGCGCCTCACCCCACAAAGCCGTTCCAGTTACCAACTTCTTCATATGGAGAACGATAAAAAACATGATATATTACAAACCAGTGACAACGAAAGAGGACTGTATGCCAAGGCTAAGGAGCGCGTTTGAAAGCTAATCTCCAAATTCAATGAAGACCTAACTTGGAGATGCCAAAAATTTTTGAATGTTCAGGGTGGAAATTTTGAACATTTATTAAAATAAGTTGTTACCCTGTATAGGTATGGTTTTCTTTTAGTAGGCTAAATGGGTCTTCTATAAATTTTTGGCTTGACGGTGCCAAGAGTTTTCTAATTTGCTAATAAGTACACTTCATCCTCTGATGATGCTAACGTTGTTAGCGAAACGATCGTTAGGTGTTTGAAAAGATGTGTTGTAGTGATTTGGGTTCTCCAAGTGTACTTATCAGTTCTCATCACAGGTTCCAATTTTCGCCTAGTTTGTAATTTTCTGTTATTTGCCCAAGCCTATTTTGCGGCGGAGGCTGTTTATTTGGATATCTATCAGGCATGTTCTTGATAAAACTTTATTATATTCTCCATAAATGATAAACAAATTAAAAATAACGCTCGTTTGTATAATTTTATTGCACCGGTCTGATTATTAGTAATATCTATTTGTCAAATTGTAGCATGTTACACGTCTCACGACTCTCAGCTTTAATGCATTTGCAAGAGTAATAACATTATTATTTTATTCGACGAAATCAGTCCCTCTTTTATTAAGTCTATTGTTATACTGTGTTGAGGGAAGAGAGTAGTCAGCATGTATTGGCATCTATTCCATGCGGCAGTCATTCATTTTTCTATTCTCAGCGTAAAGCTGTCGATTCTGAATGTTCCTTCGATTGACCCAGATCTGTCAGAGATAAGAGTCGGTATAAATAAACTGCCTCTATTTTTTTAAAATATATTTCAACAACACACCACGATGACTTACAGCCTAAATACTATCGTACGGTGGGTGTCGGCAAGGAGGAAAGAGGCAACTTGTTAATTCCGGACTTAAAGGTTTGGAGGTTCGGAGGAAAAATCTGTTGGGGGCAGCGGGTGGAGGAACTACGGAAGAGAGCCCCTTTGGGCAGTGCCCGTGCAGATGTATAAAAGAGAGAGAGAGAGATCACCAACGGCACGTCGGTGGTCAAGGGAGGGCAGCCTTTGGGTGAGGGTAGGGTCACCAATGAGACGTATAGCTCTCTTCTGAATGGAGTCCAGGATAGCAAGTGTAGAAGCGGCAGGGACACCCCAGATGTCGGAGAAGTATTCGAGGTTTGGTCTTATTTGTGAAGTATATAAGGTATAGAGATTAGCTGGTGAAAAGTATTTGCGAGACCGGAAGAGGAAACCTAATTTCTTAGCAGCCGCTTCTGCAATTGATGTGACTTGTTGGTGCCAATTGAGATTTAGATCCACAGAGATGCCAACAAGTGAAAAGGACTCACTACTTTGAATAACTTGGTTGTTCATTGTGATGGGTCTAGGGCTGGTGTATATCTTATGAGAAAGAAAGCAAGACTGAGATTTGGTGGGGTTGAGATATACATTCCAGTCTAATATTTTTTGGAGACCCATGGAGACAGAACCCTCCATGAGTCTGCGATCCTCATCTAATTGGGCTAAAGAGACAGACTTAGAATATTGTATATTCGAGTGGAGGGTGCTATCGTCCGCGTAGGTTGGATGTGCTAGAGAGGATGTCATTGATGTGAGGACGACACAAAGTAGGGGCTAAAGCTGAACCTTGAGGAACTCCTGCATTAATTGGATACAGTTTAGAGGAATGGCCATCCACGACAACATAAATTGTCCGGTTGGGGAGGAAATTTGCTGTCCAGGTACAGAGTTTTGGTGGTAGGCCATAGGCCAGAAGTTTATTAAGCAGCGCTGCGTGCCAGACCTGGTCGAATGTTTTGGATATGTCTAGAGCGACAATCTGAGATTCACCGTGTGGTTCCATAGACTTGTTCCAAGAATGGGTGACAAAGGAAAGAAGGTCCGCAGTTGATCTGCGCTGACGGAATCCATACTGCCTGTCGTGGATTAGACTGTGTTTCACAAGAAATTTTAGTCATTCGGTGTTTATATACTTTTCCATCATTTTAGATGCGACTGAAGGGGAAGAAATAGGCCTGTAGTTGCTAGGAAGCGCTTTGGATCCTTTCTTGGGTACGAGTTGTACTCGAGCAGTTTTACAGTTACTAGGGAATATGCCTCTATTGTAAGATGTCTGAAACAGGCGAGTCAGGACAGCAGAAAGCTCTGGTGGGCATTTTTGAGAACAATTGCTGGTATCTCGTCAAAGCCAGAGGCTTTTTTTGTATTAAGAGAAGAGATAATCTTTCGTACCTTTTGAGTTTTGAAAATGATATCAGGCATTTTATGCTTGACATTGGGGACTGTTGGTGGTTGAACATTGGGAAGTGGGTTGAGAGTAGAATTGCCGGCGAACAACGAGACAAAAAGTTGAACCTTGCCCAGGGCGGTAGAAACAATTTCATCCCCTGAAACAAGAAGTGGGAACGTGCTCTTGCAAAAATTATTCCTAATAGATTTAGCACGAGTCCATAAGAGTTTGCTGCGGTTGGAGCTTAAGAGGACTTTGTTTTTGATGTGGTTATTAAACGAGGTTTTTGCCTCAGAAAGAATGCGGACATAGCGGTTTCTTGCGTCGTTAAATTCTTGACGATTTTCTTGACTGGGATTGTGTAGAAGCGTTTTGTGAGCTTTGACCTTTTCAAGTCTGGCCTTGTCACAGGATTTGGAGACCCAGGGTTTTTGAGTGGCTAAAGAGGTTTTCTGTGTACGTGGAATAAATAATTCCATGCCAGCTTGGATAATTTCGGTGACGTTTTGTGAGATATCAGAGGGGTCAGGATGAGAGAAGCAGACAGACGCCCATGGAAATGAGGGAAAGTAATCCCGTATTTCGTCCCGGTTTGCGGAGTTGTAGTGCCAAACGATACGTGGGTATGATGACTGTGTGACCTCGGGTTGCATTGCGCAAGAAGCAGTGACCATGCCGTAGCATTCAGGGTTTGCAGTAAGAAGGAGTTCCACGGGTTTTGAGCTGTGTGCTGGGATGCGAGGAAAGTCAGTAGGTTGCTAAACCATATTGGCTAAAGAATTGCTGACTGCAATGGCCTCCGCTGCTCTCCCTTGTGGATCGGTTTTTAAAGATCCTAGCCATTCCTTATTATGGACATTGAAGTCACCAAGAATAGTGACGTCGGAGGAAGGATATTCAGAAATCAGATGGTCGGTTTTTTCAGAAAGGTAGTCGAAGTGCTGGACAAAGTTGTTGTCTGAAGGTGATCGGATTGACCGTGAGAACCCCATTTTATTTTGCATTTATTTAAATCATTGATTTGCTGTATCATTTACTTAGAGTCAATGATTTGTTTGTTAGCCGAGTATTTGCATTTATACTTTATAATTTCATTCATTTAAAAACATTAATTGAGTTATACTGACACTGATACTAATGATAACAAAATAGTGATATATCTGTAGCCCTCGATAATTTTCTTTTGCGTCATGGCTAACTATTGTTTAAGTTATTTAATTGTATCATACTTATGCTTAATAGACTTATACTTATTATTATTGTTGTTATTATAATTATTACCGGTTTCAGGATTATCTATTATATAGCGGACACCTGTATCAAGAATCGCACTGTTTAATCATTGAAAGTATAATTGCTTACTTTAAAAATACATCCTCTAACGTGGCCACTGATACACCATAGTTTTGAATACCAAGTGCTTTTGATTGATTTTCCAAATCACCCAACATTTCTTCAAATATGGAAGAAAACCTTTCTGGCAAAATATATTTGAGTTCACTACCAACATCACTTTCTATCTACAAAAAATAATGGTAAAAAAATTAAGAGATTTTACTGAATGGTGAAGGCTATTTCAAGATAAAACTGTACAATATCTAGCGTGATTTCCTCGCCTGCAAATAAAACGAGAAGCCTGTAGAGCAAATTAATGTCTTATATCGAGTTCTGAGTGCGTGGATATTTAAAATAAGGAGCGCGTTATGGGCTTTAACATAATGAATGTATTAAATTGAGAATAATATTTTTTTTAATTCTGGGCATAGTGTTAAGAACAAATATCGTAGTTCGCAGCAAACACACTTTTGAATTTATCTGAAAATAAAATAAAAATCACATACACGAAATACTCTAAATGGTGTTTTGTATGCTTGGATTTCAAGTGGTATATATAAATTATAGGTTTTTGGCAATAAACTTGTGTCATGAAAACTAATAAATCCAAAATGCAGGCATAGGTTTTGTTTTTTCGTTTTTTCACCGTTACTATATGGGTTTCGTAAACTAAAAATTTCACCGAACTCAGACGAGGTCCCAAACCGGTTACCCATCCAAAAATTGGCCGTGTCTAACTTCAATTAATAAATGTGAAAAAGTCAACGTAATTTGTTATGGGCCACATGCTAAATTAAGTTGATTGTTGGAAGTAAATGTTAAACATCATTTTTAGGCTTTCGCGTAAACATTCCAAGCCAAAGCGCAGAGGAAAGTATGATGAATGAGGTATTGCGCAAGAAAATGTGATGGTGCTTGAGGGCATGGTTCACTCAATGAACTCTATACTAAGTCACTATGTGAAAACTGGAACCTGTGATGAGCACTAATAAGTACACTTGGAGAACACCCAAATCACCACAACACATATTTCAGAGACCTTACGATCGTTTCGTTGACAATGTCAACATCTTCAGAGGAAGAAAAATTCTAAAATGAAGAACTAGCTCCCGTGTATTTATATCGCGTCAAGGTAAACGAACTATTCCGAAGTAAAGTTATCGTCCAAGAACGATCGTTTGTTTATTGTGCAGTGAAACTACGAGGTCGAAGACCTGCTTTAATCTTCTGGTCGACAAATTTATGACCCTTATCTAATATAGGTTTGAAGGACTCGAGTTATTTAAGGAATCAGCACGTTTTTTTTTCGATCTAGAAATTTACTATGTGGATATTGGATCATGCAAACAAAGACATCTGGTGAGATAAACAACATCAACTCAACTCATCTTTTTTAAATAGAAAAATAAACCCAGATGTCTGTCTCACCATGTTAACTCTAACAAAGTATAAATAATTCAACTAAAATACTACATAAAAAATATATTTATATTGATTTTAATTCTACCTGCAAGTATTTATATTGACTACATAGAGACAACAAACCGAACGGGTCTTTAAGTCGAGACAAACATAGAGACTAGTATATGTATAACCCGGCCGAGTTATTGACAGTAATTTATTATTCTACCAGACAAATTAGGAGTGTTAGCGCTTTATGAGTTAAAAATACGGCTCTAAATGACTAAAAAGTTCTTAGATCTGTCTCAGCCGTCATTTTCTTTCATTGCGTTAAAATATGAGAAAAAAAAATCAATTTTAAACAAAAATTGTATGGTGTAAATAATTAAGACGTTATAAAATTAATATACAAGAGTATATACCTGTTAGTACATTAATATGTCATGTCGAGAATGGCCGAGAGGTAGAGGAAGCAGTGTGATTTAATAATAGACTCCTATAACACGCGTTCTAATCTCAGTTAGTGACTTCAGTTTTTTGTTAGTCTTCTTTCAGATTGTGTAATTCCGATTAATTTTTAGCGAGTGTTTGTATGACAAATTCAATTAGGACGAAATGAAAACTTTTAAAACTTAATTCAATTTGAATAGCACATCTGGTTGTTTGTTATTGCACTAACTTAGTGAAACCGTTCCATATTTAATACAGCCGTATACTTTTCCCGTGGCTTCTCAAGCGCTTGTTCTTTTCTGCAACCGATTTCGATTTTTACTCGACGCAGCAAGTGCGTTATGGTAGCAAATTTTCAATAAAGTTTCAAAAGCTCAATTTGTTATTAACCTAACGTTCGTTGGCCAGGAACCAGTTTTTTTCTGGAACACTTTAAGTTTATCTTTAGAAAATTTCTGTATATTTTCAAACAATAAAGTCATGTTGATGGAATATGGTACATTGTTTCTACTATATAGGTTATACTGTTAACCAAACCCTAACGCACTTGCTGCGCCCAGACTTTTTAAAACTATTTTCTAAAATATTTCATATATATGTATATCAAGTACAGAATTACTTGAAATTGGTTCTAGCTGCCTGTTATTAGTTACTGCTTCTATTTATAGATTATATATTTACTGAAATGACCTTTTAATTTAACCAGTCAACATAATCTTTATGTCTCATTTTCAGCTATGGTGACTACCAATTTTAGTTACATACCTTCACTGTTGGAATATATTTCTTTAATAACGTAGTTACATTTGCAGGCTTACAATCCCTCGTTTTGTTTATTATCAAGTAGTAACCTGTTCCATACTTCTTTTTTAAAAAGAAACCAGACCCACAACACTGAAGTTCTCCTCCAACCATTATTCCAATTCTGTCCCCCAAATGGTCTGCTTCATCCATGTAGTGAGTAGACAGGATAATTGCTCGATCTAGAAATATTAAAAAAGGGCATGGGTGTATGATGAGTTTTTAAAAACATAACCTTACCTTTTTTAATTGATTTTAGTACGTCCCAAAAAAGCCTTCTAGTAGACGGATCCATTCCGGCACTAGGTTCATCAAGTATTATAACTTTTGAATTTCCACAAAGTGCCATAGCGACACCAAGTTTCCTTTTCATTCCACCAGAAAGATTTCCTACTTTCTCACGAGCCTACAAGTATTTAAAAGCAAAGTGGTATTAAAAAATTGAATATTTATTAGAAGTCCTTTTGGTCCAGCCAACCATTAATAACAGCAACTAGTAGTCGGATGTCGGAAATGTAGGTAATCATTATTTTAGTACTATTACATTTCAGAGAATTTAGTGGAAACAAGCGCACACTAGTACCCTTAAAACCCGCATTCGATGTCAGTTTCAATTCCTATTATATATATATATATATATATATATATATATATATATATATATATATATATATATATATATATATATATATATATATATATTAGAGCCGCGACATATAGGACGCAATAGCTGTAATACAGCCCACGGTTCTCTCAGAGATTGGCTATCTTAGTACCAGTTACTCGGATATATTTTAGTTATTATTGGTATGATGCACAGATGAGCTCTAATAAAAGCGAAACTAGTAGGTGTGTGTCTCCAATGATGATTGAAATATGTCTATCCTTATATATATATATATATATATATATATATATATATATATATATATATATATATATATATATATATAAGTACACAGTGTGACTCATTTGTTTGCGAGTCGCCCTGTACAATCTTCATTTATAGTGCGATTTTAACCGGATTAGAGCAATAAGCGCCATAGTTTTACAGAATCCAAAGCCTATTTCGTCAGTTTTCAGTAGTAAAATTTTAAGAATCCTTATCAAGGATTTTTTTATAAGAAATCTGTTCACGCAACCGGATTTACCATCCCTCAAAACGGTCCTGTACTAAATTGCATCGAAAAATTTCGATTAGGAACGATTTTGTAGTCAAATAAAAAATGTATAATACATCATTTTGATACATTTATAAGTTATTACAGTTTGTCTGGTCTACTGTTAATAATCATGGAAAACCTAACTTCAAGAGACGAAGTAGAAATTGTAGGTCTTGTTGGCGATATTGTGCGTTCGACAAGAGAAGCTTTGAGAGAGTTCAATAATAGACACCCAGATAGACAAGTAAGTCGGAGTGCTGTACAACACGTCAATAAAGCTTTCAGTGAAACAGGGTTTATTTCAAAAATTTTGCGCACAGCCAGGAATAATGGGCTTCGTAGGATTTGGAGAAATAATGAAGAAATTTTAGAATATTTTAACAACAACCCCCCGGCCTAATATTAGATCGGCTAGCCTAAACCTTAATATTCCCAGATAAAGTATTACGTGATCTCTGGATAAAAATAAAGGGTCTTAAGCCAAAAATATTGCATAAATTAGAACTGGAAGATGAGGAAATACGATTAGAACTTTGCTATTGGTTACAAGGGGAATATCTAAATCATCCTAATTTTTTAATGAAATTTTATTTAGTGATGAAGCCACGTTTACTACAAATGGAATGGTTTCAAGTCAAAATTGCCGTCACTGTTCAGCTAAGAATCCGGAATTCAGCATAAATGCAAAGAGACATTATTCGCAAAAAAATAACGTTTGGTGCGAAATACTGGGAAATACTGAATACTGAAGAATAGACCCGTTTTTCTTTGTGTGTAATTTCAATGCTAATGGGTTTTTAATTTTCTTGCAAACGAGTTCTGATACGCATTAGATGATGTACCGTTACAGAATCTCCCTAATTTAAAGTTTCAGTTAGATGGTAGTCCTGTTCATAACGCTGCTATAGTAAGTAAAATATCTTCAGACTAGTGGTATTTCCGTTTATACCGGAAGTAGATATCCACTTCTTAATTTTAAATTGGACACCCAGTATATTATGACATTTTGAGATTATGTGTAAAACTCTGAATACTTTTTGTGTATAATAACACATATCTAAGCCTTCTTCTGGAGATATTCGAACTTTTATGTCAAAATTGACGTTTCCGAAACATATTGATATTTTTCTCTCATACATACGACATAATTATTTACTTTGGATTGCTTTCCTTGTAGACTAGGACGTAGTCTAACAGCCTTTGAATGAAATTATTAAATTTATTGATAGAGGGTGTTCGAAAAAGAAGTACCAAAATTAAGATGAAAAAACTGCGGGAAACTTGAGTTTTTCTAATGAAAAGGCCCTATTTTGATTGTTATCCTGATTCCGCATTAAAAATCAAGAAAATTTTTTATGAGGTTGTCTATTCAAAATATATTACCTTTCGAAATATTAGCAATTGTCTATTATACTACTACAATAGTGGGCGTTTTATGTCACTTTAGTTGGCCACGATGACGTTTACAATACAACTGTCGGGCAGGTGCTAAACTAATGTCACTTATTTAAAGTTATTTCAGGAACATTCGTATCGACCAGTCAAATTTTCAAAAAGGTTTTTGTCATAAATTTTTTGTTATACATTTTGACAATAATGGGCAGATTTTGATGAAATTTGGGACGTATATTCCTTTTGCAAGTGGCTTGGATAAGTTTGTTAGCCAGGAAGATCTAACCGGGTGCTCCAGGCAAGTTTTGTTTTTCTTCGAAAGCAATTTTTATTTCCGAAAATAAAGCTATTGTAATGAAATTTGGTAGGTAAGTTTACGTTATAAATAGAAAAGTATATACCAACGATTAGATCTCTATTCTGGCAGAAGAAAAGTTATAAGCATTTACTCAAAACAATTTTGGTGCAAAATATTTTCTCTGAAAGTTCACTAACATAACGCACTTGCTGCGTCCAGACTTTTTTTACTGATTGTTTAATAAAAATCATTGCATTAAAAACCTTGCCACCATAACACTCTCGAGTACTCCTAGAACAAGCAAAGATCGCTTCCTACATAATACAATATATATACATATATATATATATATATATATATATATATATATATATATATATATATATATATATATATATATATATATATATATATATATATATATATATATATATATATATATATATATATATATATATATGTGTGTGTGTGTGTGTGTGTGTGTGTATATATATATAGTCAAAAAATAATGAGCCGATTTTGATGAAATTTTGAAAGTACCTTCCCTCTGTAAACCTTCCCTCTGTAAGTGGCTTGGTTAAGTTCGTTAGCCAGGAAAATCTAGTTTTTCCGAATACATTTTGATTTTTTTGTCGAAAAACTAATGTATCTTCGAAACAACCAAAGCTATGGCAACGAAATTTAGTACGCGGGTTTATGTTATAAAAATTATATATAATATATTTTTGCCGAAATGTAGATCTTTAACTTAGAAGCAAAAAATTTATAAGCATATAATGAAAAGAGATTATGGTTGCCGCTGGAGATCAAATCACTGCAAAAGATTAAAATATTGTGTGTGGTAAACAAATCTATTAAATATCAAATTTTTATTTTTGGACGAGCCTATACAATTTTTATAAAAAACTTTCGTAGATCATTTCTATGAAAATTCACTACCATAACGAACTTACTGCGTTCCAAATTTATATTTATTAAGTTATAAGAGTTTCATCTCGACACGTTCATATACAGACGCACAAAGGGGCACACGCATGCACCCACACACGCACGCTCAAAAACACATACCTACACACTCACCCGCACACGCACGCACGCATGCATACGTACACGTCCACGCACGCACGCATGTACGCACGCGCACGCACACACACATCGAATTTTTCGATTTTGTTATTTTAGGGTTGAGAATATTCTGAAACGGGTTTCTATGCACAACATTTTTGGTACGGCGAAAAAACAATTACATTACGATATATCTATTTTGACAAAGTAAAATAAATTGTTTATGCAAACCTTTGATTTAAGATCGAAGAGTTCCAAATACAGATGTATTTGATCTGACGTTTCTTTGGGACTAAGTCCTTTCAATTTACAAAATAAATAAATGTGTTCTTTAACATTTAAAGTAGGAAAAGTTACATTGTGTTGTGGACACATTCCTATACTTTTCCTTGCTCCGGCCAGATCACATCTTATATCGCACCCATTTACAATAGCAGTACCACTTGTAGGGGCAATCATTCCTAAAAGAGCAAGTAATACTAAAAATAATAATTATAATACTCATAATTGTAATAATAGTAATAAGTCACAATCGGGCCATGCACGATCAAGTCATTCCAATAAGAAAATACTTAAAGTGTATAGTTGAAGATAATTGGGTGTTGGACATCAGAGACTATCAAACATGTCACCGGAGATTGTCGAGCGTTTGCTACAACAGAGTACAAAGAGAGGCGCGAGGCAGTTACGAGAATACTTTATCAATAACTGGCTTTATAAATGGGACTTTTAAATCTTAGTAAGGTGGCCTCCTATGGATATACTCCTAAGCCTCTTATGGAAAACTGAGAATACAGATTTGTACTGCGATCGGACTTTGCTGTTAGACCAACGAGTTGTCCAGAACAGGCCAGATATATCAATTGTGGATGATAAATCCTGCAAACAAGTGGCACTGATTGATGTGGCCGTTCAGAATACCAATAATAGAGAGATAAGGTACAACGAGAATATCAACGAGTACACAGACCTCGAAATTCAAGTAAAGCAACCGTGGAGGGCGCATAGTGTCAGAGTAATCCCGTTAGTCTTGTCCTCAACTGGTGTGGTTCCTAAGAATCTTCGAGAGACCATTAAGAGGCTGAACCTTGGAGAGCACCTTTATAATATTATGGAGAAAGTGGTAATACTTGCAACTGCCCACGCCGTGTGGAGATTTCTGGTAAACAAAAATGTGTTTCGTTGTAGTTCAAGACCCGATAAGTTGGAAAGGGCTCAGTCCCTCTGGTATCTGAGATACCTGAGATGAGTTAATGTTGCCCTTTGAGAGGGTGTGTAAGCTCTTCAGGCTAAAAGTCATAATAACAATAGTACCAATAGCAATACCAATAGATTATTTCCAATTATGTGAAATACTTTTTTGATGTCATTTTCCCTCAGGGCTCGTCCGCGTCTTTGCCGCACAATAGCCGTGCAATGCCTTTGGCTTATTGCCCATACCCCTAGTCATTTTACTCCATCCATTCCAAAATCACTGTGCCTTGAACTAGTCTGCACAGCGATTGGTAGGGTGAAGTTTTATATTGCTCTGTCTCCGTTCTAGACTGGCCGTAGATCAGTTGTCTTTTGCGGTCCAGAGCTTTACACTCGCACAAGATGTGCTGGGCTGATTCCTCCCCCTCGTCGCAGAGTCTGCATGCGAGGTCCCCCTCAAACCGCCCTATTTTATGCAGGTGTTTCTTGACGGCCATGTGTCTCGTCAAGAGACCTGTTATGTTTCTGAGCTGTCCTCTGCTTAGATTTACAACTCTCTTTAAATTGGGTTCGTCACCTACTGACTTCCCATGTCTGAGCCCTTGACAGTCTGCCCAGTACACATTGTGTTCGTTTCTGACCCAGGACTTAATGGCTCCCCTGGCAGTGCTCTTTGTCACGCCCAGAACTGGTTCTCGTCCCATAAATGGTTCTGCTGATCCTCTCTTCGGGAGACTGTCAGCTTCTTCATTGCCTTTGACACCCGAGTGACCCGACACCCAGATGAGGGTGACCTCATTCTGCCCAGCCAGGTTGCTCGTCTCGTCTCGGCATTCACTTACCAGCCTAGAATTTATCCGTGAGCAACCTAGGGCCTTAAATGCCGCCTGGCTGTCTGTGGCTAAGAGGCTCCGTTTGTTGATGTAGCCCCTCCTCTTGTTCTCCTGCACACAGTGCAGGATGGCGTACATTTCGCGCTGAAAGACCGTTGCATAGGCTCCGAGGGAAATACTATGACTTATCCTCAGTCCTTCCGAATAAACACCTACCCCTCTCTCACGCTCCCCGCCGTATCCGTCCCTGAACCAGACGAGCGCGTCCCGTGGTTTGCCCGGCGTGTCTTCCCGCCATGCCTCGCGGTCAGGGCTTTCCACTGTAAAATTGTTTTCCCTGCAGATTAGCGGGTTCGCGAAGTCTGACCTCATTTCAAGCATGGGCTCCTTCACGATCTCCTGAATTTTGCAGTGGCCCCTGAAGCCTGGGTTGATCATGAGTCTACCATTGCAGGCTAGTCTGTATAGTCCTACCCTGGCCTCCCTCATAATAACTGAGTGTAGGGGGGGGGGGGGCACAGATGCAGCAACACCTCCATGACGGCTGTTGGGGTTGAAGTCCTGGCCCCTGTGATCCCCAGGGAAGCCATCCTTTGGATCTTGCCTAGTTTTTATTTGGCACTGGATTGTGTCACCCTAGGCCACCAGACCAGTGCCGCGTATGTTAACGATGGTCTGACTACCCTTGTGTACAGCAAGTGGGTCATACTAGGTAGCCACCGCTTTAGCGACTGTCCAGTCTACTCTAGATGCCCGCGTATAAGGCGCCCCTGTTTCTTAGTCTTCCCAGTCCGGAGGTGATTGGTTTATTATGTTACAACCGAGGAAGTGCTTCTGGAGTAAAACTTCCATAGTTTTCTCCCCCGAGCTTGTAAAGCCTCCCGTGGATGTTCTAAGGGAGCCTATGTTGGCCTGAGTGCCCTTGGACAGCATCTTGTGTAGTCGAGCACTCTGGGAAATGTTCTCCACTTCTTCGCAGTGCCTCCTCCACGACTCCTTCCTGGCGTCCCTCAGTCTTTTGTTATGGGTCATTAGGTCATGCCTATATTTATTCCATGCTCCCGACCTTTTGGCGGCGTTAAACAGCTTACGAACCTGCGTCCTTCTTTGCTTAAAGTCCTTGTTCCACGACGGGACATTCCTAGTGAACGCCCTCATTTTCAGGGGGCAATTGGCGTTATAGGCCGAGGTGATTGCGTCTCGCACTTGGGCTGCCGCAATCTCGAGGTCTATTGAATTGTCTATGGTACTCTTAACCCCCCACAGTTCCACTACTAGGTCTGCCCTGTCGGCTTCCCAGTCCGCCTTGCGAGGGTCTTGGTACCATACCGTTTGTCTTTCGACTTTGGCGATTTTAAACCGGATGTATATGTGGTCTAAGCTACTTACTTCCCCAGACACAGCCCAGTTCTTAATAAAGTCCCCCAGAAACTGAGTGGAAACTGTTAGATCTAAAACTTCCTCACGCCGTGTTGTGACGAAGGTCGGTTTATTAGCTCAATTCAATATCTCTAAATGAAATTTCATAACGGATTGTAAAAGTCACTCACCCCTAGGTCATTAAAAAGATATGTTGTGGTGATTTGGGTTTTCCAATTGTACTAAATAGAAGATAAGAAAAGACAAACATATTTATCTTGAAACAACTTTTTCACAACATTATCAGAAAACAGTTATACAACGCGCCATCAACTTCAAACTGGCAGTTATACTAGAGTAGGGTTGAAGAACTCTTATCACATTCATTTTAGGCGCAGAATCTAACTAAATTTAGAAATATTAGAGGTGGCTGAATGTAGCCTCATGTCCCTTATCGGAAATACTCACATATCTTCCAGAATTCTGCAACAGTTTTTTTTTAAAGATAACCTTAGAGAGGAACAAAAGGGAACGTGACGACTCGTGAATTTATAATTCCAACGTGCAAACTGCGTAGTGTTTAGAATGTGAGAGTTATTCAAATCCATTTCTTACTCTTTGCCCTTATACACAAAAACCGTTTTTTATAAAAAAATATTATATTGCCCATTATAAATTATATAATATACCTGTTACCATTGACATAGCAGTCGTTTTTCCAGCTCCATTGTGACCAAGAAGGACTGTTATTTGGTCGTTATATATGTTCAGGTTCAGTCCTTTAACGGCAACTGCTTCACCGTATTTTTTTCGTAAATTCTGAATCTGAATGCCTGGTGTTAAATTTTTTGGATCATCCTCGAAATTTTCTCCCTCGTTTGTGTTTGTAGTTGTCTCATCTGAAATGGTTCAACATTATTCTATTTCTTCTATGGTTAATAGCGAAAATGTTTCTGGTTTATACACATATAGAGCGTTGTAGCAAAGCATTCGTTATATTTCATTTTTAAGTATTATTGTTCAGAGAATAATAATTGTCTTAGTTATCTATTTTCTTAACATTTGAATCTAAGATATAATCAGTCAAAAATAAATTATATTATCTCACATTGATGTAATATTTAAATCCAGTCGTTTAATTAATTTTGGGTCGTACGCATATTGTTTTAGAAATTTTAAAAGTATGTCAAGAATACCTTTAGACAGGTATATAAACAACAGATAAGCATCATCATTGTGTTCGGGAACACAACTCAACTCGTAAAGTAATGACATTCCTCCAGATCGACGACACTAGGCAAACTGCAGAATATAGAATTTTACAAAATATGTAGGCCAATTGAAGTTTATTGCACTATCAAGTTCAGCACCAAGTTTATCAGGTCCAAGTCGGACTCGGAATTCAGTGAACATAAAACTTTTTTAATGTTTTTTAAGTAGAATGAAATAAGATTATATGTAAATATACATATTTGAGACCACTTATTTAACACTGTACATCACGGTTATATATATATATATATATATATATATATATATATATATATATATATATATATATATATATATATATATATATATATATATATATATATATATATATATAGTATAATATTTGAATAAAGGAGTTATTTAGTTTATTTTGTACACAGTGTGTATTATTACATCTAGACGTCATATTACTATGTAATCCACAGTCCCCAAATTACCAAGTCTCCATTTACCTTAAAAACCATTATCCCTATTTTGTTCCATTATATAAAAATAAGGATTGTTATTGATCTACAAGAATGTGCCTGTTGCTTTCAAAATCACGATTTAAAGTTATCTTTTAATGTTTTAGTTACTGCAAAAATAATTTTGCTGTCCAACTTGCCAAATGTCCCACAAGCGTTGCAATTTTTTCACTTTTTTAGCGAATTTTCATTAACAAATAGTACTAATAGAGAAGTCATGAGGTTCAAACTTTAAATTTGTTTTTATGATTGGCAACAACTGGGGCACCTAAAATCCATATTTAGGGACCACCACAATTTTTATATACCTGTATATTCATATTGGCTAAGATGTGCTCGTTAGCTAGTCTAATTAGACCAGTTTTTCGAAATATATATTGTATTGTTATTAAAGATATGCAGACTATATAAAAGAATTAGAAGCTGTAAAATCAGTATTTAAAATAAAAAAATCCAATAAAAAGTCTGGACGCAGCGAGTGCGTTGTGGTAGTAAATTTTCATTAAAATATTTTTAATAACTACATAATATGTCTATTTTAAATGAATGCAGGCATTAAATTTGGTTTCCATTATAACCTATATAGTAGAAACAATATACCACATTTCATAAAAATAACTTCATTTTTTAAAAAATACAAAAATTAACAAATGATATAAACAAAAGCATCTCTGAAGATGTCATTTTAATGGGATCCGCTATCTATTAGTAAAAACGTCTTGTCATAATTTTTGATATGCACCAAAAATGTGAAAATTTGCAAAACCACTAAAATAGTTCTAAAACGATCAACACTATCAATGTTTTCCTCACAAGCGTGCATTTAAATTATTAAAAAAGTTTCAGTGCAAATTTCTACGTGCTTTCAACACATTGAAAAACTTCTTTTTATTACGTTAACGGATATTTCAAAATTTGTAGCGTTATTTTTCAAAATCTTCCATAGATACATTAAATAATTTAAACGTACCTTGCCTTACTATATTCACTGGCATTCAAAGACTGAAAATGAATTACTTCTTATTTATGGCAATGAGCAGTACCAAAATGTAAAACCAAAAAAAATTATGGAATTCTTAACCGAAAACAGCAGCATCTTTAAAGAAGCAGATAAATTATTTTGTTTAATTTTGACGACATCATCCACTAGTGTTTCTGTTGAACGAAGTTTTTCTTACAGGAGGAAAAAGGATTAAAACCTACCTGCGCAACACAGCGCAGCACAGGACAAACTTTCATATTTAGCAAAATTTTCTAAACTGAAGTGCAAACCCGTATTATGGTGATATTATTGATAAATTCGCATGTTTGAACGACAAAAAAATAGACCTAATATTCAAAAAATAAACATAAGCAAACTTTGAAGTGAGGTGACTATATAAAATTTGAATAAGTATTAAGGCACCATTTTTGATATTTACAGATTTTGAAAAACTAGATTTTCATGTTTCTTTTTGGTAAGTGGAATTAATTTGCTTATTATCACCTCTAAAAGAGGGGGGGTCCCTTAGCCTGGTCGTGCGCTGGTCGTTCTCTTAATTGATCGACGCGTGACTTAGCTACTGGACTCCTAGAGGCTGCCTTCACGTGCCACCCCTGGAGCGACTCTCGGCAATGGGAATAACGCCCAGGGCTGATGGTCTACTGAAGTCTCATTCCTTCTCACACACGACACACCCACACGCATACAACACAGACACGACACACATAGATCGGGTTGGGGGCTTCTCGGGCTTCGGCGTGGACTCCGAGGAGGGACTGTGCAAACCAGGTCCGGCACACCTGGCGCTGTTTGGACAGTACAGGGGCCCACCCTTGCCTTGGTTGGCGTAGGTGACTGCCCTATCATCCATTCGAAAAAGGCTCGATCGTGTCAGTAGCACCGGGTAGCTCCGTAACAGGGGGTTAGCTCCACGCTTCGGGTCGCCACGGCGTAGCCACAGAGCCGCTCTTAACGGAATCAAGTCTCATCATGAATGAAGCGCCGGGGCACGGTTGATCTCCCGTATCTATACGCTCACCAAACCATAAGCACATCATCACACATACAAACCCAATTAGCAACCATGAATAGTCGACAAATAAAAGATGATAACGTGCCAAAGACCGTCGAGGAAGCAGAAGGTAGATATATCCCTGTCTCTCTAAATAGTTCCAGCCAGGAAACGCTCCTCCGCTCTCCCGGCGTGGTGTCCGGGGTGAAACCGTGCGGTTCCGTCGGGACACTGCTGCCAGGAGGAGCGACGAGGGGCGAACTTCGTTGGCTGCGAGTCCGGCCGGGCCCATGGACGTGTCCATGGGAGGGGCCGAAAATGAGGAGTCGCGAAGGAAGCGTAGGAGGGAAAGAAAAAGGAAGTGGAGAGCCCAGAAAAGGAGGCGTAGTCTGTGAGTGCATGCAAGCTGCCTGTAGCATAATTGAAAGGTGGTGTGGTGAGCTGGGACTCTCCGTAAACCCGGCGAAGACAGAGATGATCCTATTCACCAAGAAGAGGAATGTAGAGGGGTTCAGGGCGCCCGTGATGTTTAGAAAACCTTTAGCCTTAGTGCGGGAGGTCAAATATCTGGGGGTGATCCTGGACTCTAAACTAACATGGGGGTCGCAAATAGAACGAGTAGTGAGGAAGGGAGTAGCGACCCTCTGGCAACTGCCTCGAGTGATAGGGAGGACCTTGAGACTTAAACCTTGGATCCTGTACTGGATATACACTGCGATCGTCAGGCCGAGAATGCTCTATGGGGCGTTGGTCTGGTGGTGTAGTGTGAACCAAACTATCAGCAGAAAGCTGGCCAAACTCCAAAGGCTGGCAATCCTGGATATCACAGGCGCTATGAGGACGACACCCTCAGTCGCGCTAGAGGTCTTGCCGATGCTGCCACCGCTTCCCATCTGTATCAGAAGGGAGGCTATGGCTTCGCATATTAGAATGCGAGACTCTGGAAACTGGTGCGGAGAGGGAGCAGTAATAGGGCATGCAAGAGTTGCCATGGAGGTGGAAAAGAAATTCCGATTTCCGCCATCAAGGTACGGGATACCGAGGACGATATTAGGTTGACGAGCCCATATACCCTCAGGATCCCCAGTAGGGATCAGTGGAGGGAAAATGGGGTTGCATTCCAGCCCGCAAGCCTGGTCTGTTTCACCGACGGATCACGGCTGGAGGATCAACCATCCTCCGGGGTGGGAATATACATCGAAGGCCTGGGGGTGCGCCAGAGTTATGCTCTTGACATGTGTACCACGGCATTCGAAACAGAGGTGTACGGTATCCTGTCTGTGGCCCATAGACAGGATGTGAGGAGGAGCCCCGAGAAACGTGTGTACATTTGCTCGGATAGCCAGGCGGTTCTCCAGGCAGTCTGCGTGGCCAGAGTCAGGTGAACACTGGTTCAGAAGTGCGTTGGCGCCCTTAGAAGACTAGCCAGGACAAGTAGCGAGGAATGAGGTGGCGAATAATCTCGCTAGGCTTGGTTCCCGGCGGCCGTTCTGTGACCCGGAGCCTGCGATAGGCATAAGTAGAAAGATAGTCCCTGGCGCCTTAGACAGGTGAACAGAGGAAGCAATGGAGAGGCACGGGGGGTCGGTTGGTGACTGTAGGCAGGCGAGGAACTTCGTGTAGGGGCCGGACAGAGATAAAGCTGTCTGGCTACTCGGTAGGAGTCGACCTACGCTTCGCCGCATCCTTGGGGTGCTGACAGGCCACTGCGCCCTTAGAAGACACCTCACACTGATAGGGGTAGAGAGGGATCGCATTTGCCAGGAATGCGGCGAGGATGTAGAAACGTCCTACCACTACCTGTGTGAATGCGAGGCTTTTGGGAGTCTTTGAGCAGAATTGTTCGGATCGAGGACTCTGCAGAGGAATCAAGTAAGTACCGTCCAATTGAAGACCGTCACGGCTTTCATTTTGAGATCGAGGCGGTTTAGCGACGGAACCGAGGAAGAGTATAGCATGGTTGCAGGGTTGCTGGGGTCGGCAAAAAGGGCCCATTGTGGCCTACTTGCTTGGCGTTGGCCTCCCCACCACTGCTACTACAACATCACCTCTAAAAGAATAATTTCAAAATAATAAAATAACAGATATAAAATTTCAAGTTATAAAAACAGAGAAGGGCCTTGAATTTTAAACAAATGCTTGTAGCTTGTCCCGGTAGAAACATATTTTCATAATACGCGCCATATAATACCTTGCGCGTGCGCGTACGGTGTGACAAAAATAATCTCGTCGAGTATTCATGGTCATTATTCCGAAAATTGTTCCTTGTGAAAGTCTACATTTTTGTACACATTGTCTTTTCATTTAAATTTTGAAGTGCCAGGAGAACGCGTGACCTTGAAAATTAAAAAAATCGGCTGCGGCGCAAAAGGAGTGATTAGGCCTCCTCACTTTTCCTTTGGGGCCAAGCGCATTCTGCTTCACTCACTCTCGAAGTCACGAGCCTCCACTTGCCACTTATCATGATAATATTCTCTATCTCCCTCGATGTGTGTTTCTTCTACTAGAGTATCGCACTCTTAAGGCGCTACGGTGGCTAACGCTGCTTCTACCAGTCCCATCGTACAGAGATTAGCTTGATTTTAAAATAGAGGAGAAACTGCTTGTTGCCATCCGTCGTTCACGGTAGATTTTACTCGCGTCTAGTATATAACGACTCTTAATTGATTCTAAACTACTGCAATTTACTAAATTATATGTATTATATTATCTATTAAATTTTAACTGCAACGTGGCCGGAACGACTTTCAGATTTTCCTTTTAGCCCAAAAAGCTCTAACTACCAAATGACAGCTTGTCACCATTTACACTATTAGTATATATTTTTAATCAGTTATCATTACCTACGTTCTTTTTAGTTCCACCCCAGTATCGGCGCAGGCAGAAAAAATTCCATGGCTTCGCAATTCCATATTCTCCGGGAAAAACGGCTACTAGATAAGCTGCTATCAACATATAAAGGACAGCATCGAATATTAGCAACATCAAAACGTGGAAAAGTGTGAACCGGTCGCCATACATACCCGGTTCATTCATATTATCCCAAGACAAGCCTAAAAAACAATCAATAATTAAATTGATGTAGGAGGAGGCATTGAAGAGTGCTTGGACTACAAGAGTAAAGGGAATAATTTTTTAAAATAAAATTTTATTTATTCAACATAATCTCCTCTAGGGCTTACATACTTAATTAAACGTTCCTAAAGGAATTCTATACCAGTTGAAAAAATTATTTAGCTTGGTCTTCAAACCACTCCTCAACAGCACATATGACTTCGTTATTCATCGAAAACCGTTTACCTTCCAAATGATTTTTTGAGCTTTGGGAATAAATAATGGTTTGAAGGTGCTAAATCCGAGGAATAATATGGTGAGTCGTCAACCAGTTCAAAACCGGCTTTATTGTTTGCCTTGCAATCTACGTATTGTGAGCATAGGCGCTGTCTTGCAAAAGGAACGCGCATTTGGCTACTAGGATGCTCCCTCGATAGTTCTATCTTGTTCCAGAGAATCTAAAATGATTCTCATCTTTGCTCCAGAAGATTGGAGCAAAAATCATGCTAGCCGACTTTAGAGCACAGGATTGTTTGGGTCGTGGACAACCGGAATACGTTCACTCTTTGATTACTCTTTAGTCTCTGGATCACAGTAGTAGACCTGTTTCACCCATGGTGACTGATCAGCGTTCAAGTTTTCTCAAGTCGTTAGAACAATATAAAAATCCAAGTTCATATAAATTGTGCTATGTTTTAGCTTAAAGTTTCAGTTCAATTTGTAGATCTTCCAAGATTATTTTATGGACAGAATAAATGTTTTTGAGTGGTCACAGAAATGATTCTTCCAAAGCGATACTCATTTTTTCATTTTAACGTTCTGTTTTAAATTCCACAAGCCAGATCTTTAGTAGCATAGGAAAGACATTGTGCAATGCTTTACTTTTTTGAACACTTGTATAGTAATTAATTTTTGATATTAATTAACGATCAAACCAAAATATATAGGGAAATTCCTAATTTAAAGAACATTCAGTATAATTGCTTCGATATTATCTAGATACCTCTGGTAAACATCTACTGCCGCATTAATAAATCGCGAAATATAATGCGTATCGAAACATCTCTTAATTGTTTGTAAGATAGAAAAGATTTCTTCCATATTATGCCTCAGAGAAGTACGCATTTAAGTCAGAGATGTTTATGATCCATACAGAAATATAAACGGCTATTGTGTTTGAACGCCAGAGTAAGAATCTTCTGTGACGTAGATTTCGTGGATTAAAAAACATTTGAATACTAGCATGTAGATGTGGAAGATTCCCATCTCAAGTCGACATACGAGACAAGCAGAGTTTGGCGCGGTGGACTAACCGTCATTTTTAATTGAAAATAATTTACATATATGCTGGTTTGCCTTCTTTCTTCAACCCTCAGGTATTACTGCAATTTTCTGTACAATCTAGCTGAGAGTAGAATTTATAATCGCATAATAGCATATCTTAAAGAAAGTCCACGCCATCAACTCAACGAGGTAATTTTTAAAAATTGTGTTAAATCCCACATGAATAAAGGGTATACATTATGCATAGTTTCTGAGAAAAAAATATATTGCGTCTTTTGTTTCTAAGTGGAGTGTAAACAAGTGTAAGTAGTGCTTTTTCTCACCCTGCTCACAATGCTATTTTATTATGAAAATTATCTGTAGGATAAATAGACACGTTATTATGTGAACAAGTTTCACGTTAAATTTCACATATATGGTCCCATTAAATTAAAGTGTAGGCGTCTAGCCCATCGTTGTTTGTTTAAAATCTTTACACAAAGCTGGACGTGAAGGGAAGGTTAAGTTCGAGATATCTCATCTCGGTTCAGGTTATCGTTAGGGGAGCCTGCTTATCGGGCATCTGGTTCACCTAAAGAAGGCATTAGCCATTGTGACGTTTAACGCTTTGGTTGTAGTAGGAATTAGTGTGGTGTTCATTGTTTTCTGTAAATTTACAGTTACGTTATATATACCTTCAGTCAGGTGAGTCCTCTCACAGAAAGCATATTCGTTTGTTTATTTTACAGCTATTCTTTGCCTAATTATAAATTGAGAAATAATTTTAATAAGTATATGATTAATGGTGGTTTTAGGTAATCATTTAATAAATAGCTCTTATGAAATAATTTGGGAATTAGCTTAGTTTGAATTAGGTCTGCTTTAATACGAGGCTAAGTTATAAATTGAGAAGTAATTATCTGATTTAAATAAAGGGGCTTTATTAAATGATTTGATAATTAGCTAAGTTTAAAATGAGCTTGTTATTTATACGAGGTTAAGCCAATATTAATAAATTAATAAATTGTTGACTATGTCAGTTTTCAGTAAGCAAATAAAGTAAAGTCTGTTTGTAAGTAAATTGATGATAGTTTGAAAGGTGTGCGGGACACTTTCGCTGTTTGTTCACCCAGTAGGGTATCATGCTGGTGGGCGTGGGCTTAGACCCAGGTTACGTAACAGCACCACGGTTGTTGCATTGATAGCCGAAATGGTAGCTAGACCGAGGTCGTTGCCTCATTGCACAGTCAGGGCCAGTGTAGGCGTTGTATTTGCCGAAATGGTAGCTAGGCCGAGGTCGTTGCCTCATTGCACAGCCAGGACCAGTGTAGGCGTGGATATTGGAGGACATAGCGTAGCTTCAACGTTGTGTCCATTGCAGTTCTCAGTATTAACGGAGGCAACCAGTGGTTGCGTTTGAGAGCCGATCTGGTGGCTATACCGAGGCATCGTTGTCTCATTGCATAGTCAGGACCAGTGTAGAAGTGGATATTGGGGAGGGGCACATTGTTTGGCTGGGCCATTTGTGTCCATTGCACCTCTCAGTATTCACTCTGGCTGTAAGCGAGCACTCTAGGTGAGGCAATTGCTGCCTCATTGTACTCCTGGAAGTCGGCGCGGACCCAGTGCCTCTCTCATATTTCCTTTTTACTAGAATCGTCAATTTTGATACATAGTAAAACCTATATAAAAGCAGCGTGAGTGCTAAATTTAAAAATAACACAATGAGCCTCACAGATGACTACAAATTTGTTTTAAAAACCTTTCTTTTTGTTATTTTGGTTGCCGAGACTGGTTCGATTGAGTTGACTAAAACAGATCATCCAAGCAATTATAAGAAAAATACCTGCCGCGTTTATAGTTTGGCAGGTACATTCCTTATGTAAATAAAAATTATAATTTCGGTAAATTTGCAGATTAGCGCACAGGGGTTTTTTGACTTTTTTTCAGAAACGTGCTTAGAACCCCTTCTGGGTGCACAAACCACAAGAAAAAATTTCTTGCAAACAGCCCGCAAGAAAGTTACCGGACCAGGAGTGTATAGGGTGCTGAGCGGGGAAGAGGAGAAAAAGAAAATGTAATTGAAAAGCGGAAAAACAGCTGAATTGGACCTTTATAAGCTACCTTTTATCACATTTTGCAGCTATACCTCCTTAACATCCTGTTTACCCCGCCCATGACTCCTATACACCGCAGGTACCATAACTTTCTTGGGGGTTGTCCCAAATTTTTTTTGTTGTTTACAGTGTTCTTGTTTATGCATTAAGGATGGTCGTACGCATGTAGAAGGGGAAAAACCACCGGGACGCAGCAGCGAACCAAGATCTTTAATTTATGTTTAAATTGTTACCTCATTTCATTTCTTTAAAATATTTTTCCAAAAATTAATTTGAGGTTGCCTTGTTTGTCTTACATAAAGAGCTACAATATTTTATCATTTTCAAAAAGTATGGATAAAGCAACAGTATAAGTGTTAAAAAGAGTCTGGGTGCAGCAAGAACGTTATGGTAGAGAATTTTTGAAAAAAAAATTCTAATCCCATAACTCAATTTCCTATTAGGCTAAAATCTTCAAACTTGAAGCATAGTAAAATCTAAGTAAACGCAGCATGGGTGCTAAATGAAAAAAATAAATAACAATGAGCTTTGGAAATAACTACAAATTTGTTTTAAAAATCATTTTTTGTTGTTTTCTTTGCAACTACTAGTTCGATTGGGTTGACTAAAACAAAACCATTCAAGCAATTAATAGGGAAAACAGGTTCGGGACGCAGCAAGTGCGTTATGATAGTGAATTTTTATTAAATGCTTCAAACTTGAATAACTCAATGTTATATAAACTTAGAAAGTTGAATTTTTGTATGCAGTAAGGCCTTCCCGAGGCAACATATCCGCCAAAATTCATTAAAATAGCTTTGTAATTTTCAAAAAAAAAAATCGAAAGAAAACTCAAAATTTTCCCAGAAAATCTTGTCCGATTTTCCTGGCTAACGAACTTGTCCAAGCCATTAGTAAAAGAAATATTCTTGCCGAGTTTCATCAAAATCGGTTAATGACTTTTTGAGTTCTCGTGCGCATACACACACATATAAATATATATATATATATATATATATATATATATATATATATATATATATATATATCTATATACATATATATATATATATATATATATATATATATATATATATATCTATATCTATATATATATATATATATATATATATATATATATATATATATATATATATATATAAACATATAAAAATTGAAACTGACCCCGTGATATGGGTTCTAGGGGTCCTAGTTCGCGCTCATTTGAAAAAATGTTTGCAAAGTTTTACCATCGATGCCTCTCTATTAGTGATTTTTTTTAAAATAGAAATTCACTAATACCTGCCATCTTTATAATTTGGCAGGCACATTCCCTTTGTAAATAATCAATTTTTTCCTGGAAAACTTCTCTTAGTTTAATGAAAGTTGTAACACAATTTTTTTAAAGAGACGTGCAGTACTTACATATATATATTCTACATTTTAATTATCTAGCTGCATATAAAACAGAAACTTTTTCAAATAATCGCAAACTGGGACCTCTACAACCGATCTCCATGGTTCATTCAAATTTAAAGAATTAGTTTAAATAATATACCTTGCTAATAGTGTACAGTTCTTATGAAAATTGTCTACTATAATGCACTTGTTACGTCCAGAACTTTTTCCGTGTGCCTTTTATTTTTTTCGAGCAGGTTGAGATAATGTATAACGATTATGTTTTTATCTATCATCGTTACTACGATTAAACACCTATAGAAACCGCCAAGAAGCTTAAATAATACCAGCTGACTTTCTTTCTGTAAAGCAATGCAAATCTTAGTTTCAAAATTTTTCATTGAAAAGTCGCTAAAAATTTTCATATCGTAAAAGCCGTACTGCGTTCCTTTAATATACGTTGAAACCCAAACATAAAAGACGGAATGTTTTATTTGAGGAAAAAAGAATATCTTAATTGTTCTGGAACTCTAGGAAGAACAGAGGCTTATTTCATGCAATAGTAACCATAAAATAACGGACGGACGAGTCCATTGTTGATTTAAGGTGGGTTTCTTATATCTGTCTGCTTTTGAGCAACAAGGAAGAACAAAAATAATACGCAATAAGATCAGTAGGAAGGGATATTCATTTACCCGCGAACGAGGAGTCGGTCCCGAGCAAGCAACGAGTACACACCTTAAACAATACGCTGTTGCCTTTTTACTCCAAAAGGGGGTGAAAACATCTATCTTTACCGCAAATATCGTTCTATGTAGTTGTCGTGGGTGCAAATGAATATCCCTTCCTACTGATCTTATTGCATATTATTTTTGTTCTTCCTTGTTGCTCAAAAGGAGACAGATAGAAGAAACCCACCTTAAATCAACAATGGACTCGTCCGTCCGTTATTTTATGGTTACTATTGAATGACATCAGCCTCTGTTTTTCCTAGAGTTCCAGAACAATTAAGATATTCTTTTTGCTCAAACAAAATATTCCGCCTTTTATGTTTGGGTTTAAACGTATATTAAAGGAACGCAGTACGGCTTTTACGATATGAAAATTTTTACCGACTTTTCAAATAAAAATTTTGAAACAAAGATTTGCATTACTTTACAGAAAGAAAGTCAGCTGGTATTATTTAAGCTTCTTGGGGTTTTCTTTAGGTGTTCAATCGTAGTAACGATGATAGATAAAAACATAATCGTTACAATTTGCAACCCAATTCTCAATCACAATTCTAATCGCACCCCCTCCTCCCTTTACATCCATCATAGCGGACATGCTTGCTACGTCGCGAGAAGTTCCCATTTGTTTCGAACAATCTATAACGTCTGCACGGCGTATATAAATGCTACACCTCGTTCAGTTTCTGCCAGTCTCAGTCGAGTCAAGCATTCTACCGTGAATGTGTATGTTGTAGTTTGCGTGTTAACTGCACTTCGAGATATTCGAGTAGCAGTAAATGTATACAGTTTGTATATAATCATGGATACATTTTTAAGTGGGCGTAAGCGAGCATTTGATGATAGTGAAGCATCAACAAGTGCACCAATGAAAGTGCTTTTGAAACAAAAATAAAGAAAATATTCTCAAGAATATTAAAAGTGTGGGTTCACCAGCACTGAAGTAAATGAAGGATAAAGGTCCCTGTGTGTCATTTGTTCAAAAATTTTGGCAGCAAACAGTATGAAACCTAATAAACTTAAAAAGCATTTGGAAACGCTTCATAGTGACTACGTCTCGGACTACGTTAACAAACCCCGAGAATTTTTCGAACTACAATTAAAATCATATGAAAAACAGAAATAGTTTTTTTAACTTTGTGAATGAAAACGCCTTACTTGCCTCTTACAAAGTTTCATATCAAATAGTCAGATGCAAAAGTCTTCACACCATTGGTGAAGAGCTTATTTTATCAGCTGCAATTAAGATCGTAGAAACTATCAAATGATACTGTTGTCGAATTGGTGATATAGCTAAAGATATACAGCATCAGCTTGTCGGGGAATTGCGTGACGATTTTTTTTTAGTTTTGGGTTTTCTTTCGAGAAAAAAAAATACAAAGCTGTTTTAATGAAATTTGGTGAATATGTTGCCTTGAGAAAGCCCTTACTATATGCCAAAATTAAACCTTCTAAGTTTATAGAAAATTGAGTTTTTCAAATTTTTAGTTTGCTTTAGAAAAAAAATTTTTCTCCGAAAATTACAAAGCTTTTTTAATGAAACTTGGTGGATACGTTTCCTTAGGAAAGACCTTGCGACATACCAAAATTAAACTTTCTAAGTTTATTGAAAATTGAGTTATCTAAGTTTGAAGCATTTAATAAAAATTGACTACCATAACGCACATGCTGCGTCCCGAACTTTGTAATTTTATATTGATTTTAGTTGTTAAATACTTTGTTCAGTACTAATGCAATCCTTTATAGGTGTATTCTGTTGATTTTCTTTGAATAGGTTAAATAATTTTTGTTTGTTTGTTGTTTTGTTGTTTTTTTAGTGAATTTTCTTAAAAAAATTCACTAATGAGGAGATCTGTGTTTATATATATATATATATATATATATATATATATATATATATATATATATATATATATATATATATATATATATATATATATATATATATATATATACTTGTGGTCCATTTTGTTCGTGAAGAGTTATGCTATATTTTACTGGGTTTAGTTTCATGGAAACTTGTTCATTTTTAAACAGATATTAATACAACATTTGCGTATTTGATTTAACGACGTTTCGCCGCTCCATGCGCGCTTCCTCAGGTTTTTTTATTTAAGTTTATTTTATATTAGTCTATTAACAAAGAGCGAAAATAGTGTATTCCACATTTACTATTGAGGGCTGTGTAATATACGTTTTCTACACTTTGCGAATAGATTGATATTATAAAATTAATTTAAATAAAAAAAACTTAAAATGCCGTGAATGGAGCGGCGAAACATTGTTAAATCAAACAGGCAAATGCTATATTAATTTTTGTTTGAAAACGAAGAAGTTTCCACGAAACTAAACCCAGTAATAATATATATATATATATATATATATATATATATATATATATATATATATATATATATATATATATATATATATATATATATATATATATATATATATATATATCACACCGATAACTAAAAAATAATGAGCTGATCTTGATAAAATTTGATAGGTTCCCTCCATTTGCAAGTGGATTAGATAAGCTCCTTAGCCAGGAAAATCGGAACAGTTTTTCCTGCAAATTTTTGGGTTTTCTTTCGGAAATTTTTTGTATTGCCGAAAATAAAAAAGATATGGTAACCAAATTTTGTACTTAGATTTACATTATTGAGCTTACCCTACATGCCAAAATTAAGATGTCTAAGTTGAAAGAAAAAAATATATAGACATTTAAAAAAATTAGGTACCACTGATGACCAAAGAAATGCACAAAACCAAAATATTTTGTGTAGATAACAAGATCTATTGTATATTACAGTTAAAGATTAGGTTTTATTGACGCTAAAAGTCAAGAAATACCAAAAATTTGCTTCAAACATTTTATAGTTTATCTTCTTAAAATGTCAAAGTCGCGATTTTAAACGTCAAAAATTGCAATTTTTAGACGGAGAACCTGAAACAAATACGGGCTATGTAAAGCAAATGGCATTATAAACGTGTTTTACAAAGCCTTAAGTTACAGCTTCAACCATCATTGTCCTTTATTTTACTCAAATATTTGCAGAAAATCCATTTCGAATAGACCCCTTCTCTGATGATTTGGCAGTAGTTTCAGTTATAGAGTAATGTAGTTTAATGGTCTATACTTTTTCGAGAATTTTCGTAGAAAGAAATCGTTATTCAGAAGACCGCGACCTTAAAATTTTTAATATATTTCTTCTAAGATGTGCGAACTAGCCGCCTCCTAAGTCAATTTCAGTTTTACATGTTTAGATATATACTGGGTGGCGCATTTATACTGTAAAGCTCAATACATCGATTGTTATACAAGATACAGGAAAATATTATAAAAGTTATTTATAGGGTGTTTTGAGCTGCATCTCATAAAATTATGTTGACAAAGGCAGGTTAGCCCATAAGTCGTTGGTGATTTCATGGAATGGTCTATGAATATATTTGTATCGTTATGATCATGTTCTCGGGATTTGAAACCATCTTTCAAAGCATTTCGTAAATTACCATATTAAAATCAAGATTCTTACCTTCCCTTCTAACTTCAGAAGTCGTAAAAAGTTTTACACCAAAGCCAGTAGCTGTAGGAGCAAATAGGGAACCCAAAACTTTATGTGTTTGAGTTGCGCTTTTAGAACTCATTCTCACTGCGATATAAGGAAAATACATTACGATATAAACCATACTGGCAGCCATTTCAGCAAGCACACCTGAAAAACTATTATTATCATTGTTGCTTGGACAAAACTTCCAGCAGAACTTTTCTTCTAACAATCAGAAAGAGCAAAATGGGTTGTTAAGTAAACTCTAAACAAAACCACAGATAATAAGTTAAAGAGGTTAACCGAGGATCACATCTTAAGTTGTACTGCACATAACGTATAAGCGTACTTTGTGTGCAGGAAAGAAGGTAACGACAGAACCAGGCAATTATTAGCTTGATGGCACACGCAATTAGTTTTGTATGAGAAACATGCAGTTAATTTTTATCGTTGATCATTTATTCTAAACCTTTCGACAAGTATTTTGTAAAGTTACTTTCATTTGACTATAATGGTATTTGATTTTATTGTTGATCATTTATTTTAATTGCTTCGACGAAATAATTTGCTAGTTACTTTGTGTAACGCTACAGAAAAATTGTTGTCTTTGTATTTATGTGCCCTGTTATAAAATTATTATATCCACTACAAAGATGCTTTTAGGTATTTCAATAACGTTCTAAGCATGGTAAGATAGTCACTCATAATCATTCCTATGCCGTCAGTGCCAAGAGGCTATTTTTTTTGGAGTTGATATGGTTTTTCTCCCATCGACACTATTAATTGATCGGAATATAATTCAGCCAATGGGCTACAAGTGTAAATAATAACACGTACCTCATACAAAACTCGCATTGTATCCGTTATAAAGGGTGTCAAGTGTCAGTCTCAAGTGCTTGAAAGGTTTTCGTAATAATGATAAATCAAGTACCTACAGCTATCGTGGGAGCGTTGTTTTTGTTGATTCTCCTGAGTTGAACATCTTTACAGAGAAACAATGAAAATTGCCAATACAATGCAAATGCTTGTTATTTATTTGTAAACTCCAATTTTTGTTTCGAATATGCTGATGTTTAATTATAATTACGTTAGCGTTATTCAATTTGAGTCTTGTGACATTAAAGGTATTTTTCTGTAAAGAGATGCATCATTTGCTACCGCTAAAAGAACATTTTTAACTTATCTACACGTTTCCAAGCAAAGTAATTAATTGGAACATTTATTATTTAATTCCGACCTTATTAGTCAAGAAATTCATGGAAACATTCATTTCTTATTCACCATTTGCCTACACTTTTCCAAACAAAGCAATTAATTGAAAATGTGTGTTTTCTTATTGAAACTTTGACAAGCGAAGTAATTAATTGGTACATTTATTTTGTGCAGACCTTATTGGTCAAGCAATTAATTGAAACATTGATCTTCGTATTTACAATATGCAAATCAGGTAATTTATAAAAACTTTTTTTCTGATTTACCATTTGCCAGTCAAGGGTTGTTTTGCATAGCAATAACAAATCAAGGGACTCGGCGGAGCTACTGGAAAGCTCATCTACAGCAGATCCAGCGAGAACCCGAGGGCCTGCATTTTTGTCAGGGAAGGGATATAATTTCTGCCTTTAATGAATTTATGTTCCAGGGACCTGGCAACGATCAAAATCCCATGTGGAGGAGCGGATGGGCCGAGGGACGTTACTGCCTATCTGCCAGGGAACAGCACGGACTCCCCTCCACCCAAGAAATTGGAGCAGCTGATGGTGGGTAGCAGAGCTGGTAGATGGTAGGCCATCATCGGCATGGATGTGAACGCGCACAATGAGTTGTGAGGAAGCTCGGATGCAAACTCTAGGGGTGAGTCACTTTTACAATTCCTTATAAATTTTAATTTAGAATTCATTTGATTTGAGGCAATAAATCGACCTTCACCACAACACGGCGTCAGGAAGTTTTCGATCTAACAGGTTCCACCCAGTTTCTGGGTGACTTTGTTAAGAACTGGGCTGTGTCTGGGGAAGTGAGTAGCTCAGACCACAGATACACCTGGTTTGAAATCACCAAAGTCGAAACACAAACGGTATAGTACCGGGTCACTCGGGAGGATGGACTGGGACGCCTACAGGGCAGATTTAGCAGTGGAACTGCGGGGGTTAAGGGTACCATAGACAATAGTTCAATAGACTTCGAGATTGCGTCAGCCCAAGTGCGATACGCAATCACCTCGGCCTATAACGCCAACTGCCTCTGAAAATGAGGTCGTCCACCAGGAACGACCCGTGGTGGAACGAGGAGCTCAGCAAAGGAGAACGCTGGTTCGTAAGCTGTTCAACGCGGCCAAAAGGTCGGGAGCATGGGATGAATACAGGCATTCCCTAACAAGCTACAACAAAAGACTGAGAGACGCCAGGAAGGAGTCGTAGAGGAGGCACTGCGAGGAAATGGAGAGCACATCAGAGAGTGCTCGGCTACACAAGATCCTGTCCAAAGGCACTCAGGCCAACACAGGCTCCCTTAATAAGACATCAAAGAAAAGCTTTACAAGCTCGGGGAGGAAGCTATGGAAGTCCTATTATGAACACCCAGAAATAGAGGCGCCGTACAGGCGGGCATCTAGAGTATACTGGGCAGTCGCTAAAAAGGTGATTACCTGAAGCAAAATGAGATGGGCCATTAACAGCTTTAAGCCATACAAATCCCAGTCGTGGAGGACCTGCTAGGCAGGCTCTCGGAAGGGGGATACGAGGTACAGAGCTATGAGGACGACATTGTCATCATAGTCCTAAGAAAGGTCAGTCAGTGTGGGAGTGCATGCAGACAGCACTGAAAGTGGTGGAAAGGTATCGGGTTAGCCAAGGGCTCGGGATGAGCCCGAGAAAGCAACCGTCATAGCATTTGAGAGGAGGAGGAAGTGGGAGAGCCACAGAACTCTCACTCTATACGGTAGAAACATCCCAAAGGCCTGGGAGGTAAAATATAATGGGGTCGTATTGGACTCTAAGCTAACCTGCTATATGGAAAAACGTGTGGACTAAGACCTATGGCCCACTGGCTGTACACAAGGGTGGTCAGACTATCGTTAACATACGCGGCACTGATATGGTGGCCCTAGGTGACACAATCCAGTGTCAAACAAAAACTAGGCAAGATCCAAAGGATGGCTTGTCTGGGGATCACAGGGGCCATGTCTTTAACCCCAACTGACCCAATGGAGATGTTGCTGGATCTACCCCTTACCCCCCCCCTCATACACTTAGTTATCATGGTGAAGGCCAGGCTAGGACTATACAGACTAACCTGCAATTGTAGACTAAAGATCAACCCAGGCTGCAAGGGCTACTGCAAAATTCAGGAGATCATGAAGGAGTCCATGCTTCAAATGAGGTCAGACTTTGCGAGCCCGCGAATCTGCAGGAAAAACAATTTTACAATCATCGAACGCGAGGCATGGCGGGGGGAGACGCCGGGCTTACCACGGAACACGCTCGGCTAGTTCACAGACGGATCCGGCGGGAAGCGTTGGACGGGGGCAGGCGTTAATACGAAAGAACCGAGGGTAAGTCATAGTATTTCCCTCGGAGCTCATGCTTTCAGGCCGAAATGTACGACATCCCGCACTACGTACGAAAGAACAAGAGGAAGGGCTACAACAACAAGCGGATCCTCATAGCCACAGACAGCTAGGCAGCACCTAAGGCACTAAGTAGCCCACGGGTAAATTCCAGGCTGGTAACTGAATGCCGGGACAAGACGGGCGACCAGGCTGGACAGAATGAGATCACCCTCATCTGGGGCCGGGTCACTCGGGGGTGAAAGGCAATGAAGAATCTGACAGTCTCGCCAAGAGAGGGTCAGTCGAACCATTTATGGGATCAGAACCGGTTCTGGGCGTGACAAAGAGCACTTCCAGGAGTTTCATTAAGTCCTGGGTCAGAAACAAACACAAAATGTACTGGACAGAGTGTCCAGGGCTCAGACATGGGAGCTCAGTAATTGAGGAACCCAGTTCAAAGAGAGCTGAGGAGCTGCTAAATGTTAGCAGGGGACAGCTCAGGAAAATAACAGGACTCTTTACGGGACACATGGCCGTCAACAAACACCTGCATAAAATGGGGCGGTTCGAGGGGGATCTGGCATGCAGACACTGCGGCGAGGGGGAGGAATCAGCTCAGCACATCTTGTGCGAGTGTAAAGCTCTGAACCGCAAAAGACAACTGATCTATGGTCAGCCTAGACCGGAGACAGAGCAATATAGAACTTCACCCTACCAATTGCTGTGCAGACTAGTTCAAGGCACAGTGATTTTGGGATGGGTGGAGTAGAAAACACACAAGGCATGCACAATTAGCCAAAGGCTGCGGTGCTATCGGGGAGGCAACTCGGACGAGCCTTAAGGAAAAAAGTAGCAATAACAGCCTTTCGATTTTTATCAAATACGAATATTTTCTAAGCAAATCGACATAGTCTTTGCGCTTTTGTTTACATAATATTCCCTTGGCTTAATTAATTTTAGGTAGATCCATTATATTCTGCAATATTAGTCAAATTAAATTCGGGACTACTTATTAGTATGCATTTAAAAAAATGCCAAAATTAAATAATACTATGCGGCTTAAATATCAGTCATATAATAAACGTATGAAATTTTTAACTGTCTGATGTAAAGATGCAGATGTCTTTTGGGTTACCTAGCAAGTTTTTTTAGGTATTTTTTGTCAAAAAAAGGAAGTTGCAAAATGGATTTAAAAAAATGCTATCCAGACACCTCGTGATTCTAGGTTCAAATGGTAAGCAAACAAAGTTTTTTCGGCTTTCTGCTAACATTTGTTTGTTTTTTGTTTGTTAATTATTTTCTCCACTAGGCAAGCAGTGTATCCGTTATATTCGGCCACGTTCTTAATATACCCCAATTCTTTGGTATATCTATTTTTAATTAAAGGAAAATTAATTACCCTTTACTAAAAAATTCAGGCTGGCCATTTTTTGTGCGTACGTATCATGTGTCATTCGGAATGTAGCTTACTGTGGTGGTTTCCTTCCTATGGACATCGAGTTCTAAAATCTTTCTTTCTGATAACCAGTACCTCTAGAAAGAGTAATTTATTTTTAATTTCTAATTCGTGGGTACATTTGATGTAAACTAATTTATTGTTCAATTCAGCAACAAAATCGTCTATTTTGTAAATGGTTGTGTTAAAAACTGCGAAAATATCATCCACATGGCGAAATCACACTCTAGGAAAATACTGTCTATCACTTTCGAAATCTGTTACAAATCTACTTATTAAAAGGTCCGCAATAACTGGCGTTATGACCGTTCACAGACGTATTAAATCACGTTCTGTTGAGAAAAACGCTTTAAATATATTTATTTTTTAATGACATGGTAAGACTTGTTATAATACAGTAATATTTAAAAATTTATGACACAAAAATAAACGAATAACCAAACTTTCCAATGAAATATGTCGTCGTTTATTTCACTTTGACGAGAATGACCCACATACAATTTATATCTACATGATTAAGGACTATTTTTGAACCGGTGCGCTAGTAAACTAAATTTGGAAATACGGTCAGCGATGATTTTTAATGGCACTTTACGGAGAAACTTTAACTAAGTTATTTTAAAATGATAATACCTTAAACGAAATCAAAGGTTTTTTATTCTCTGGCTACATTGGAAAAATATAATTTGTGCAAATCTTGTACTTACCATTTGTAAAAAGTGTGCTGATCAGAAAACCAAGTGCGACGGCACATGTACCTACTAGTAGAAGGAAAACTCCAAATAGGACAACATCTGAATTGTTGAAAACAGCATCGTTGCCAATTTTTAAAAACAGTATGATACAAGCTACAATTACCAAAATAATAACTGCAAAAAGTTTGTAAACAAACCATGAAGTCCAGTATAACCAACCTGGTAAACCCATAATTATCATGATTTCCTAAAATACACAAGAAATATATAAATCACTGTGGAACTTTGATATACAGACTATTTCATTGTTAAGTACGGAAAATGTATGTAACGATACCCATATAAATGTTAAGGAGGGGTTTTTGTTTATTCGAAACTTTTCTAAGACAATGCGGTCCCTTAAACAGTGGTTAAGAATATTGTTACAAAGCACTTCAATAGACGTAGGTGCGGTGTTGCCACATCTCCAGAATTTCCCCAACATCTGGGAATTTTTGTACAGTCTGGCAACACCGCCTCCCCACCCCCCTGGGGGTGCCTGGGGTGACCCCCCTCAGGCGAAGTCTCAACCCTCTAGGACCAGAAATAACGAAGTTACCAACTTGTACCCCGTCGGAACGGATAACTGAGGTCTGCACATTCCGAACACCCTGTATATACACCCTGTATACGCAGAGAACCCTTACACCCTGTATACGCAGAGAGATCTTATATTACGAGAAACACCTCTTGTGTAACATAGGAGTGGTGACCACATTTGGATCATCCTGTATATACATCCCCCTGTATACACACGGGACCGATCTGTATTCACAGAACCTTCTAGTAAAAGAAGGTCCTGGAACGTTCTGGAATGGAAGGCTCTAGAAAGGAGGGGAAGGTACGGCGAGTATATAAAAGCGAAAGCAAGCCAGCCCGAGTTAGTTCAGTTCAGTAAGATAATGTGGTAGTGACTTGAAGAAGCAGTGTAAAGTGTTAAGAGAGTAGTGACTGTAGTACCAGATTAGTGACTTTTGTTGAGAGTAGTAATTGTAAGGCCAGTAAATGAAGTGTTTTGTGAGAGAGACATTCTAGAAATTTTATTGTATCCATATTTAGAGTGTAAATAAAGTTGTTTTGTTAAAATTAAAAGTCTCACTTATCCAGAACCCGGAGAAAACGCAACAATTTGGTGTCAGAAGTGTGGGATAAGTGAGTGAAGAAGTGAACAATTAATCTAGTTTTAAATGGTAAACACCAGATCGACTGACTACGACAAGATGGCTGAAATCAAAGAGTTGATGGACTTACTGAAAAGACAACGCGAAGAAGACGAGAGAAGACGACAAGAAGATAAAGAAGACCTCAAGAGGCAACGCGAAGAAGACGAAAAACGGCGACAAGAAGAAGAAAGAAGACGGCGCGAAGGAGACGAACAACGACGACAAGAAGATAAAGAAGAACTCAAGAAGCAACGTGAAGAAGACAAGGAAGACCTCCGAAGTATGTTCCACAATATGAGAGTCGATGTAAAAGAAGAAATTGAACAGATCAACGAACAAATAGAAAATGTGGACAAGAAAGTAGAAGATGTGGAAAATGCAATAGGAGTGGTGAACAGGAAAGTAGAAAATGTAACAGAGGATTTGAATAAACAATGGGAAGAAGTTGAAGGATTGAAAGAACAAATAAAGATGATGATGAAAGGCACAGACATCAGACATAAAGAACTGACAGAACAGGTGATGGGTCAGACTGATAGAACTCAGCCAAGAGGAGTTACTGGAATGTCCCCAGTTCAAAATCGTCCGGAAGAAGACATGCCAGCCGTGCAGCAGCTTCATGGAACCCTAAAGCCGCCGACTTTTGACGGAGAAACATCGTGGCCCATGTACAGGAGGCAGTTTGAGGCGGCAGCTCTCAGCAATGGGTGGAGCGAACAACAGGCAGCCACTGCTCTAATTCTCTCGCTTCGAGGTAAAGCCCTAGAAATCCTCCAGAACATCCCGGAGTCGAAACAGCAAAACTACTTAACAGTGATACAGGCCCTAGATTTGAGATATGGTAACAAGTACATGAGCCAGGTCTACCAGACACAACTAAAGACAAGGGTCCAGAAGCCAAATGAGACTCTGCAAGAATTTAGTGCCGAAGTGGAGAAACTTGTGCGACTGGCATATCCCCAAGCCCCAGAAGAATTTGTCAACCAGATCACCGTCCAGACCTTCATCGATGGGGTACTTGACAACGAGATGCAACAATCTTTGAGGCTCGGAAGGTTTAAAATACTTACAGACTGCGTCATTTATGGTTTGGAATTTGAAGCAGCCAAGAATGCATCTCAACCTCGCCGAAACAGGCTGCGCGAAGTGAAGGAGATAGAGGACCATGCAGACACGACAGAGGAACTAAGGCGAGAAATCAAGTTGATGAAGGAAGCCATAAGCAAGCTCACTGCAACGGTTGGAGCACGTAGGACGAAAGCAGATTGGTCAGACATAGAATGCTACAAGTGTGGTAGGAAAGGGCAAATAAGTAGGCAGTGCTCACAAACCCAACAGGTGGCTCGCAGAAGACAAGAATATACCAACAGTGAGCGCCGTCAGGGAAACGACCTGACGCCAGTGTAAGGGGGCGGCAACTGGCGTGCGAGTCCCAAGGCCCCAAAGTCAAGGTCTCCACTATCCGACGCTACCACGAGAGCCTCGTTATACCCGGCAGCATAGACGGAAGACAATGCAGTTTCACCATCGATACTGGTGCCACTAGATCCGTTGTACGTCCAGACATGTTGCCAAACAGGTCGGCACTCACGACCAACAAACAGCCTGTGTTGGAGACGGCTAAAGGAGATAGGATACCTGTGCATGGAGAGGCCACTGTTTACATTAGGCTGGGCAGTATTGAGCTACAGGTAAGGGCTGTCGTCGCAGAAATCGTCGACGAATTTATTCTGGGCCTGGATTTAATGGAAGAGTTCGATGTCCTATCAGTAGACTTCCAGAATAAGATCTTGAAAATCGGTAACGAAGAGTTGTATTTATCTCCAACAGCAGGCGAAGCTAATCCCAGGGTGAGACTTATTGTTGACGAAGATACACGGATTCCTGGTAACAGTGAGAAGATTGTCAGAGCCAGGCTAGAGAAGAAACTTGATGGTATGTCTGCTCTCATAGCGGAGCCCCTAAAAGATAGACATGATAGTGCCCTCGTCGCACGATGCTTAGTAGACCCGAAGAGGACAATACCCATAAGAGTGGCTAACGTGCAAACTAACAGGGTCACACTGAAGAAAGGTGAGGTTATCGCCACTTGCGAACCCATTGACCGAGTGACGTTGCCCAAAAACGTGACACCCACTGCATTAGACAGAAAACTGCCAGTAGAAATAGTAGAGCGGTTCAAGAATTCATGGGGCCAATTGAACAACATGGAGATGGAAATGGCCCTGAAGCTCATATTGGAGGAGGCCGATATTTTCGCTCAAGATAAAATAACAGGTCGTACGAGTCTAGTGCAACACAGAATTAATACTGGCGACGCAAGACCAATTAGACAGCCGCCGAGAAGACTGCCTTTTGCCAAGCAATCAGAAATCAAGGCGATGGTTAACGAAATGCTGGAAGATGGTGTGATCGAGGAGTCTAATAGTCCTTGGTCGTCCCCAGTAGTTTTGGTCACCAAGAAAGACGGCACTATGAGATTTTGCGTGGACTATAGGAAGCTGAATGATGTCACCAAGAAAGACAGTTATCCCCTGCCCCGGATCGACGACACTTTGAACACTTTGGCCGGATCAAAGTGGTTCTCTACATTAGACCTGAAAAGTGGCTACTGGCAAGTAGAACTCCATAAAGACGATAAGGAGAAGACTGCTTTTTCAACCGGGAATGGGTTGTACCAATTCAAGGTCATGCCATTCGGCTTATGTAATGCTCCTGCCACCTTCGAGCGACTAATGGAGTTAGTGCTGAGAGGACTTACATGGGAAACATGCCTGGTGTATCTCGACGATGTCATGGTGATTGGAAGGACTTTCGATGAACACCTGTCGAATCTGAAGCAGGTTTTCTCCAGGCTGAGAGGTGCCAATCTGCAACTTAATCCCAAGAAATGCGTCCTCTTCCAGAAGAAAGTGAGTTTCCTCGGACATGTCGTTTCTGAGAAAGGGATAGAAACTGATCCAGAGAAAATAAAGGCAGTAAGAGACTGGCCTGTGCCGAGGAACAAACATGAGCTCAGAAGTTTTCTGGGACTTTGCAGCTACTACCGACGCTTTGTGAAGTACTTCAGCAGCATTGCGAAGCCTCTGCATAGCCTGACTGAAAATAAGGCCGAGTTCATCTGGTCACCAGATTGCCAACAGTCTTTTAGAGAACTCAAACATCGTCTTCTCACTGCTCCTATACTGGCTTATCCTCAGGACCAAGGACTGTTCATACTGGACACTGATGCTTCCCAGTATGGCATTGGGGCAGTACTCTCGCAGCTCCAAGCCGGAGAAGAAGTTGTGATAGGCTACTTCAGCAAAACGTTCGGAAAAGCAGAAAAAAATTACTGTGTAACCCGGAAAGAACTGCTGGCAGTTGTAAGATCCATCGAACATTTCCACAGCTTCCTGTACGGAAGAACATTCCGCGTGAGGTCAGATCACTCTGCTCTGCAATGGCTTCTGAACTTCAGAAATCCTGAAGGACAGTTAGCACGATGGATAGAGAAACTGCAGAGCTACGACTTCCGGATTGAACATCGAAGAGGAAGAAGTCACGCCAATGCAGACAGCCTGTCGAGAAGACCATGTTCAGTGCATGAATGTAAATTTTGCGAGCGACAAGAGAACAAAGAGATCGACAAAGTAACTCATCAGATCAAACAACTGGTGGCAGGACAGAAGAATAACACCGATCTAGACGTAAATCTTGAATACATCAGAGACGCACAGAAGACAGATCCAGACTTGAAAAATATTAGAGAATGGCTACAAAAGGGGAAAAGACCTGAGTGGCACGATGTGTCCCGGTTTGGGGCGGAGGTTAAAGGCTACTGGCTACAATGGGACTCATTGTGTCTAAAGAATGACATGATCACTCGAAAATGGGAAACTGCCGATGGTAGAGACTGTATATACCAGACCGTTGTGCCAAATGAGTGCATAAGCAGTGTTCTTCAAGAGTTACACAATAGTAGAAGTGGAGGCCACTTTGGGGTCAACAGGACTCTTGCCAGAGTGAGAGACCGCTTCTATTGGATAAACTGCCGAAGGAGCGTGGAAGAATGGTGCAAAAGGTGTGACCAATGTGCTTCAAAGAAAGGACCACAGACCCGATCCAGAGAAAAAATGATGCAGTACATCTCAGGTGCACCGTGGGAGAGAGTTGCCGTAGACATCGCAGGACCTTTTCCCATCACAGAGTCTGGGAACAGATACATAATGGTGGCGATGGACTACTTCTCGAAATGGCCTGAAGTTGCGCCGATCCCCAACCAAGAGGCAACGACCGTGGCAGAAGCCCTGATGGAAAATGTCATATCACGGCATGGCGTACCCTTGGAGATTCACACCGACCAGGGCCGGAATTTCGAATCAGAGGTCTGGAAAAGCCTAATGGACTTGCTAGGCATAAAGAAAACGAGAACAACGCCACTCCACCCTCAATCAGACGGCATGGTAGAACGGCATAACAGGACCATCAATCAGTATCTTGCTATGTTTGTTGACGAGAATCAGAGAACCTGGGACAAGCTGATACCTCTGTTCCTCCTAGCTTACAGAAGCTCTCAGCATGAATCTACCGGCTACACTCCATCCATGATGTTGACCGGCAGAGAGATGCGGCTACCAATCGACATGACGAGACCACCACCGAACGAGGACATAGCGGACCTAGCTACGTTACCTGAGTATGTCGCCGACCTAGAAGGAAAACTGCGCACTATACACAGATGTGTCAGAGATAGGCTCCTCTTAAGCAGTGACCGGATGAAGATGCGCTTGGATCGCAGAGCAACACCCCATACGTTCAAGGAAGGTGATGCAGTGTGGCTGTACCAACCAACAAGGAGAAAGGGCCTCAGTCCCAAACTTCAGAAACCATGGGAAGGGCCATACTTGGTGACTAAGAAAATTAACGACCTAGTCTACAGAATCCAGCTGTCTCCAAGAACTAAACCCAAAGTTGTTCACATAGAGAGGTTGAGTCCCTATCGGGGCAACGAACCCCCAAGTTGGCGGCCGGTAAATACTGTTCGGGACGAACAGTCTTAAGGAGGGGGGCAGTGTTACAAAGCACTTCAATAGACGTAGGTGCGGTGTTGCCACATCTCCAGAATTTCCCCAACATCTGGGAATTTTTGCACAGTCTGGCAACACCGCCTCCCCACCCCCCTGGGGGTGCCTGGGGTGACCCCCCTCAGGCGAAGTCTCAACCCTCTAGGACCAGAAATAACGAAGTTACCAACTTGTACCCCGTCGGAACGGATAACTGAGGTCTGCACATTCCGAACACCCTGTATATACACCCTGTATACGCAGAGAACCCTTACACCCTGTATACGCAGAGAGATCTTATATTACGAGAAACACCTCTTGTGTAACATAGGAGTGGTGACCACATTTGGATCATCCTGTATATACATCCCCCTGTATACACACGGGACCGATCTGTATTCACAGAACCTTCTAGTAAAAGAAGGTCCTGGAACGTTCTGGAATGGAAGGCTCTAGAAAGGAGGGGAAGGTACGGCGAGTATATAAAAGCGAAAGCAAGCCAGCCCGAGTTAGTTCAGTTCAGTAAGATAATGTGGTAGTGACTTGAAGAAGCAGTGTAAAGTGTTAAGAGAGTAGTGACTGTAGTACCAGATTAGTGACTTTTGTTGAGAGTAGTAATTGTAAGGCCAGTAAATGAAGTGTTTTGTGAGAGAGACATTCTAGAAATTTTATTGTATCCATATTTAGAGTGTAAATAAAGTTGTTTTGTTAAAATTAAAAGTCTCACTTATCCAGAACCCGGAGAAAACGCAACAATATTAATTAATTATTTTGGGTCCCCTACAAGTGCCGCTCTTGCGGATTTCCAATAAACCTTTTCTTTTCATCCAACAAACCTACTTAATGCAAATTTGTCACACCATCTGCTTCGTTTTTCATTCTAAAAAACCCTAATAAGGGTGGAAGGCAACGGCAAACCAGCGGTTGCAGCCTTTTACACCTACTCTGGCAACTAGTGAAAAGATTTTTTAAATATTTTGATTCGTATATGAAGAGTGTTATTGTTCGACCAACAGCTCCTAAATGTATGCAACCCCTGCATACACCAATTCATTTAGGTGTATATACAATAATATACTGGCCGACTATATTTCATTCCCTGAGTATTTAAGTTTATGCAATAGGCAATTTGCTTAACACATTCGCGTGTTTATATAGTATACCTATGATTAAGTTTTTAAAAACCCTTGTTTTGTATTTATAAGACAATTTTAAAGCAAATCAAATCTCCAAACTAACAGATTTTTTTCTGATATTTGAAAAAAATAATGATAAAAGGCACCTAATAAGAGTCATCCATTTACAACAAGAAAAAAGTGTCAACGCAGCAAGTGAGTTTTGGTTAAAAAAAATGTCATATTAATTGGCATTTTTATTTTAATTTCGCTTATATGTCATGTTTTGGAACCAAATATGAAGCAGAGATCAATATTAGGTTTTATAGAAGGAAATAGCGCTTCAACCAGTCGCCCAGTCGGCCATACAAATACTGAAAAAAGCGGTATTGTCGCTCGAATCCCCACTCTATTGTAGTGACGACTAAACGAACTGTCGGTCAAAAGAACTGTCGGCCGAACGATATGCCACGGTATATTAAATATCCACTAACATCCAAGTTTTTCATTTTCTGATGTACACTATAGATGGCGTTGTTGCACTATTTAGATTATAAACCGTGGCATTAATTTTGAGTCAGTCTTACAAGTGGTGTGTATCGTAGTAATAATTGTGAGTTTTGTGACATTATGGTTACGGAAGCACAGGTAAGTCGAAGTCATGTTTTATCAATTTGTTATAAGATTCGGTTCAGTTTCAATTTTTATATCTTTATATATAGGCTGACATTGGAAAAGAGTTCGGGACGCAGCACGTGCGCCAAGGCGGCGAATGTTCATTACATGTTTCAAAGTTCAATAACTCAATTTTCTATAAGCCTAGAGAGTTGAATTTTGGTATAAATAAGGTCTTTACTAGAGCAAAATTTATGCCAAATTTTATTAAAATAGCTTTGATATTTTTTGAAAAAATTATTTTTTGTAGTAAAACTGGTTTGTTTTCGAGATACACTGAAATTTTAATTTCTTTTTAATTTTCTTCCAACCGAGTAGAGATAATATAACCGAAATTCTTAAAAAATATTCCCTTACACGTTGCCACGTTGTGCAAAAATTGTAACCGTTATAAGCAACCAATGGCGGAATTAGAGGGGTTCATTATATAAGACTAGATGCATTCTCGCAACAATTAGAACCGTAGACCGGTTTCGCTCTCATTAGAGCTCTTCAGTACGGCATACTAATTGCAGCAAAAATGCACCAAAAATAACACGGCTATCGTATAGCCAGTCTCAAAACACTAAGTGAGTAGCGAACGTGTCGCCACCTAGTTCGGAACCAAGTACTTGTTGTCACGCCCGCTCCAAATAATACAGAGTATTAAAAAAAGAGACGGTATACAACTAACTAACAATTTAAAAAATTGTTAGCCCTGGTCCATTTCTACCCCAATATAGGGACAAAGTATGTAAGACTAGATGCATTCTCGCAACAATTAGAACCGTAGACCGGTTTCGCTCTCATTAGAGCTCTTCAGTACGGCATACTAATTGCAGCAAAAATGCACCAAAAATAACACGGCTATCGTATAGCCAGTCTCAAAACACTAAGTGAGTAGCGAACGTGTCGCCACCTAGTTCGGAACCAAGTACTTGTTGTCACGCCCGCTCCAAATAATACAGAGTATTAAAAATAGAGACGATATACAACTAACTAACAATTTAAAAAATTGTTAGCCCTGGCCCATTTCTACCCCAATATAGGGACAAAGTATGTAAGACTAGATGCATTCTCGCAACAATTAGAACCGTAGACCGGTTTCGCTCTCATTAGAGCTCTTCAGTACGGCATACTAATTGCAGCAAAAATGCACCAAAAATAACACGGCTATCGTATAGCCAGTCTCAAAACACTAAGTGAGTAGCGAACGTGTCGCCACCTAGTTCGGAACCAAGTACTTGTTGTCACGCCCGCTCCAAATAATACAGAGTATTAAAAATAGAGACGGTATACAACTGTATGCCGTACTGAAGAGCTCTAATGAGAGCGAAACCGGTCTACGGTTCTAATTGTTGCGAGAATGCATCTAGTCTTACATACTTTGTCCCTATATTGGGGTAGAAATGGGCCAGGGCTAACAATTTTTTAAATTGTTAGTTAGTTGTATACCGTCTCTATTTTTAATACTCTGTATTATTTGGAGCGGGCGTGACAACAAGTACTTGGTTCCGAACTAGGTGGCGACACGTTCGCTACTCACTTAGGGTTCATTATAGTTAAGTTGATTAAATAAATTAGGCCCTTTAAAAAGTTATGGTTAATTATTATTTAATCATATTATCTGGAGTAACAAATAAACAATAAAAAAATCAAAATCAATAACTTTATGAATTATGATCAACTGGTAGTGGCGTGCGGTCCATGGAAGCAAGGGAAGCATTGCTTCCCTTAAAATAACGACTACATACATAAACCGCATTATTTAAAATCCCTTTTGTATTTTAAATATTAAATTTCAAATTCTGAAACTAATTTAATTATTAAAATTTTTATTTCGCAAGCTCACACACATAATTATTTATTATGCAGCACACTGTATTTGTATATACGCTCCTATCAAGGTGAATGTGACCGATTGCGGACAGCATGAACTACGAGTGGATGCATGCAATGGCTTCAGTTAAATACACGTAGTCAGCGGGCAACTTTATAAAAGAAACCTCGGCTCGGCGCGATGTACGCATGTTTTTAGAACGTGTTGTACTACGAAGACCGGGTGCGCGTTCAAAGCGAATGTGGCTGATTATTTCGTATATATAAGCAGTCCAGTAAGGTAAATACATTGGCATTTTATGATTATTAATATGGCTGCAGTAGATCAGCTTTTAACAGCGGTGACGGAGGGGTGGGGATTTACAAACTTCACAAACAAGTGGTAATAATAACTGTGATTGTATTGTATGTTTTTTGATAACTAAAGGATTTTCAGCCTTACTGTTTGCTGAAAAACTTGCTATTATTAAGATAGGTAGGCCGAAACCTACTATAAAAAACTTAAATACAAGAATTAAAACATGCACCTATTCGACATTTCAACGCGGAAAAAACTCATAAACAATATGAATGGTTAAAGGGTTGTGAAAACAGGAATAAACTGTTTTGTTGGTCTTGTAGTCCATTTGTGACTGAAAAGGGGTTGTGGAATAAAAGTGGGTTTTCCGACTTGAATAATCTACATAAACTAGTACGAAGACATGTTATGTCTAAAGCGCATTTACAGACCATTTTACGCTCTACATAAAATTGTGCTTAATATTATGAAAGATATTGAGGAGGCTGATAATAAATTAATTGCCCAAATCTATGATGGGGCTGCTGTTATGGCCGGACGTTTAGGAGGTCTTCAAGGTAAAGTGCGGGAAACGTTCTCCATTGCTCTATTTGTACACTGTTGTTCTCATAAATTATATTTAATTTTATCCCAATCTATAAATCATATTAAAGAATGTAAAGTGTTAAATGGCTGCTTTTTTTCCAAATCTACGAAGCGCACACAAGCCTTAGACCCAATTGTTAAAAAACGTTTACCCAAAGTAGCTGCAACCCGATGGAATGACAACGGCAGGGTTGTGTTAACTGTATTTTAACACCGTGAATTGAGCTTTTTGAAAACATCATGGAAAACAGCAAAAATTGGGACGCAGAAACAATAAATAGTTCTAGAGGATTTTTGGATGGTTTGAAAGGAGACTTTAATTTTAATTTTTTACTTAATATATTTTCGGAAATATTTCCGTTTTCAGATAATGTATTTAACATATTGCAATGTAAAATAAATGACATTGGTTTTTGCCTGAAAAAAATTTGTGAATTTAAATCCATTATAATTCAAAAAAGGAATGAATTTGATAAGTTCTGGGAAAAAACAATTGAATTAGGAGAAGTGGAGCCACGAAGAAAGCGTCTGAGCAATGATATTGTGGCAGACCTTCAAACTTCTTACCGCCGCCTTTTCTACGAAATTATAGATCAAATTCAGCAGCAAATTAACTGCAGATTTGATCATCTCAGTGACCTGAAATTTATTGAATTGTGTAATTTTGGAGGATTTAAAGGGATACCTTTCCCAGAAGATTCATTCAAATCATTATTTAGCCACTATGGACATTATTTTGACAAAGCCTTATTACGATCAGAACTTACAGTCATTTATGAACCCGATGTTATTGACACAAAAACTTACGCTAGTGAACTTTAAACTTTCTTAAAACAATCAAAATTGGAAAATGCATATTCTGAGGTGTTCAAATTATGTGAATTAGTATTAACAAGTCCTGCTACTAGTGCGTCTGTAGAACGAAATTTTTCTACATTGAAACCTATCAAGAGTTTTGTTAGAAATTCAACAGGACAGGAAAGACTTTCGCAAATTTCAATTTGGTCAGTTGAAAATAAACTCGTCCAGGAAATGTCCCAGAATCCACAGTTACATGACGACATTATTAACGAATTTTCCAAAAACAACAGAAGAATTGAGTTACACTATAAATAGGTAAGTTTCTGGGAATTGCTTCCCTTATTTCAAATGTCACCGCACGCCCCTGCCAACTGGAAATAAAAAGAAATAACACGCATAATAAAATAATGAAATAATAAAGGGTAACTTTCAAGGTGTTTAAATAAACGGCCGCTTTCTTGAATACAGATTTCTAATCTTCTGATTATCTACTGACATCTCTGAAATATCCCAGGATTATTACAAAACCTATCAGCAGCATCCATAATTTTGTTCCACAAATGGTCCCCATTATTTATTTCTACGCAATAAACAACCTCATTTTTCAAAAACCACCAAAATGAGAAATCGAGTGGTTTGAGGTCGGGACTTCATGCTGAATACCATAAGTTTACCACGACCAATCCACCTATTTCTAAATTTTCTATTTAAAACTCCCTTGCATGTATTTTATTCTCCTAATTATGATTAACGGTTTATCTTCTAAGAACGTGTTTAGTTCATCCCGCAAGAAATTTTGATAGAGTTCACCTGCCAAACGATTGGACAATCGAATCAATTTAAAAATTGTCAATTATACCTGCCCACACATTAATTGGAAACCCATACTGTGGTTTCTTATTACGATTTGGTGAAGATTTTCGTCACTCCAGTAGTGCATGTTATGCATGTTTAGGATACCATCGAGGCTAAAACCTGCCTCAACGGTAAGCATAATTAAAGACAGCAAATGTTTCTCTTGATTTTGCAGCCATTAACAATATTTCACCCGAAGTAAATGATCTTCTACTAATAAGTGTTGAACTTTTTTAAAATCTAACGGGTGAAGTTGTTTCTTAAGGGCTTGTCTGGCTGACTCGTGGTTTACATTGTGTAGAGCAGAACTTATTTTTCTTACGCTTATCCCAGGATTATTTTCTACCATTTTCAAAATAGATTCTTCGATGTTAACAGTACGACGACTTCGTCGAACCACACTTTCAACCTTTCCTTTTTTAAAGCAGCCTTCTTCTCCCAATGGCAGATGAACGTTCTTATAACACGTAATAATATATCTGTATTCCACAAAGTATATTTAACCATTTTAAAAGGAGCCTCGGTGGTTCAGAGGTAAGAACGTGTGCGTCTGAACCGCAGGTACTGGGTTCGATTCTCAGAGTAGCCCTTTCATTTTTTCAGTACAAACTGTAATAAATTAATATCATCCGAGGTTCTGGCATTGTATTTGGGCACGTTGAATGTCTGCACGTTTCGCTCTTCGGAGGTGGAGTAAAGCCGGCGGTCCCGTGTCCGTGCAATATTGGGCACGTGAAATATCCCTATCGTCCTTACAGAACGACAGAGTTTCGTCAAAATTTCCAGGATAATGAGGTGAAACTGCTCTCTGGGGTCGGTGGTTGGCCATAGTCGCGGAAATAGGCCGACGATTAAAGTAAAAAAAAATAAAAATTAAAAAAACATTTTAAAAGACAACAAACGAGAAATTAAACAATAAATTAGCAACATGACGACCTTAAATAAATTATTTCAATGTCTGACAATTACCATGATCTGTTGATGTAGCCGACTGCATGTAAATGATTTCTTCATTGTGTTCATTTGTTACTCAAGAGAATATCTATTTTCTAAATGCCAAGTCAACACGAAATTTTGGTTTTTGTAGAAAAATCATGAGCAACACGACAAAAAATCAAAAGGAACTTTTATAGAAGAAAATTATACAATATATATATATATATATATATATATATATATATATATATATATATATATATATATATATATATATATATATATATTGTATTGATATTTAGCAATATCAAACATAAATTATTAGCTACTGCACGCAAAGCTCAAAACCAAAAACTTAAAACTAAGTACTTACGGGTAAACTAGAATATCACTTATCACTAATTAAAATACTAAAGGTTTATGAACGATAATTGTCAAAACACTAACACTGCCACTAAATGTCAATACTGTGGAGAACCTGACAGCAACTTAAGTATGTATCGATGGTGGTATCGTGCAGAATACTGATCACGGTCAAAACGGTTTGTGCAAAATACTGAAGAGCAGATGCTATGAATTCTTGAAACCTATCTGAAATGTAGAAATAAATATTTTAAAAAACATATATAGTAAGAGGAAAATTTACATACTAGGTGTAAATAAATGTCGATGATGATGATGATAACATTGATGATTTTGTATATGTGTGACAAATAAAAGGGGCACAACAAATTCATATACACTCAAAACCTAAAGACACTCATATAAAACACGAGTAGGGCATTTTAAAGTAAGATGTAAATGAAATGAAGATAAAATAACTTACTAAAGGTACAGATCTTTTCAAATATCTAGTGAAGCCAAACTGTAGTACAGCTCTAAATCATTTGTCAAATAGGTTTATCAAATAAGGATCTGCATATTAACAGCATGGCAATCTAAAACACAAAGATTATAAACTTAATTAATGAAAAGAGATACAAAAAGACACTCCTCAAATAATAAACAGAGCAAATAATTCGTAAATTAATAATAAGCACAGCGAAAATAATGTACTGAAACAGATAGACACTCCAAACTAGTGAAATTCCAAAGACTTTGATCAAGCTACAATAAGACATTTAACAACTAGTGAAATGTAGCTTGGAATCAAATAAACTGATAAAAAAATTAAGTGTAATTAGGTTAAATAATAGTCTATACATGTTTGTTATAAAAATTTGAAAAGTGTTTTGTTGGTTATATATATATATATATATATATATATATATATATATATATATATATATATATATATATATATATAGAAAAACTGCAGGAAAATTAAAAATGGAATAGCAGTAAACAACTTACACTAATTTGATGGTTTCTGCTCTCATTTGGCTCTGCTTGGCTACTGTTTCTGCTCTAACTTGGCTCTGCTTGGCTCGCATTAGTTATTGGGCGTCGATAAGCTTAAAAATCGATATGCTTTCGGTTTTCTAACGACGGCGCCACTTAACTTTACGGTTAAGACGTTTGAATTTTTTGAACAATTTATTATGACTTCAAACAATTAATACACAAGATAAAAAGGATAATATAAAATTAAGACAAAATATGATATCAACATACAAGTGATATAAACTACTTTCGCACGCGATGTGCAGAGTCTCTAACTCGGAACAAGAATGAACGACGTTCCACTGGTAAACAACCTATTTATAGAAAATCCCCCAGGCGTGGCTCTATTGTTCCCCGAGGTGACTTTCGTCTTGCTGACGTTGTGTCTCACGTGTAGTATTCTGTCGTTCTCAGCTCGCTAGCTCGCAGGCGCCTCCAATCCTCATGCTGACACAGCTGTCCTGCTCATGGGAAGGTGACCTGATGGTATAAGGGCCCATTGTTGTGGCTCTATTTATCTCGCGTTTACATTGATAGTTTATTATTATATTTCTCTCGTTTTTGTAACCAACTTTTAAGATTAATATTTTCATAATCAATAATTAAATAGTTTAAATAAGTTTTGAGTGTCAACGTAAAAGTTAAGCCGCGCAGTGTATATTAGCTACATAATTATGTATACTGGAACACAAAAACTGTGGATGATGAACAAATTCTGAAAAGGTGGTTAACTTAAGCGTGGAAAATACATAAGCAACTGGGATTTTTTTAGTTGGCACAAAAACCTTGCTAAAGCCAGTGTTATCTTATATAATAGACGCTACAGGTGTACAGTAAATGATTTATTAAATATTATTTATTATTAAATACTATTTTCTCTGCTTACCTTTAACTGTGTCTCTTTTTCTGACGTAATAATGTTGGCAGTTATTGCACAGGTCTGCATGAAATAAAAAGCGATCAATATATTAGGTGACATGTCCATAGTGGTCATTAACATATCGTTTAGGTAGTCACCGTATGGAAATCTTCTCAAATATATTGAATTCATGTCTTTATTCAACTCTGGTAAAACGGAATCGCCTGCAGCGGTAAAAATTGTTGAGGTGGCTAAAGCCTTCTGAAGTTCAAGGAAATGCGTTTTATAATAATCTGAAATGGTTATATTGGCAGAGTAAACTAATTATACTGACAAAAGTAAAAAATTAATTCTTAGTAAGAAACAAATGATTTTAAGCGTATTTTACAATATACTATTAAACATTGCTGCTAAATTATCACAAGTGAATTGTATGAAATACCTGTGTAGACTTATATACTAAAACAGGGGTGACGAACCTTTTTCAGTATACATGTTGTTATATATGTATGTAGGCTTCATCTGTTCTGTATATGATGCAGTCGATCTAATCTATAGAGAAACATGCATAAGTGTCCTTTTAGCTATTATCGAATTATTAGTTCATGAACACACGGATGACAGGACACGTCATACGCAGAACAGACGCGAGATTTCAGCATAGAAGTGGACGGGCGTTGACCCTAGTACTAAGTTGTAAGTTAGATATAATATACGTTAATTACAAGTGTAGTGTTGTTTTAATTAGTATTTTCGACAATATAATACATGGTGTCAGGTAGGCGCGTCATGGTGATGATTAGCCAGGATACAATTTACGAGAGATATGATAATGAGACTACCTATTTTTTTGAACTGTCACGCGCATGGCGTCAAGTGGTGAGTCAAATGCAACTATAATATGCTGTCGTACAGTGGGGTTTGACATTTCATCACAACCTCTTAACAAACTAAGACCCCTAGAACCCATATCCGGGATCAGTTTCAATTATATATATATATATATATATATATATATATATATATATATATATATATATATATATATATATATATATATATATATATATATATATATGTATCACACCGATAACTCAAAAAATAATGGGCCGATTTTGATAAAATTTGGCACATACCTTCCTTTTGTAAATGGCTTAGATAAGTTCGTTATTCAGGAAAATCGGACGAGGTTTTTCGGGAAATTTTTGAGTTTTCATTCGAATCCGGAATTAACAAAGTAAGGGCAACCAAATTTGGTACGCCGGTTCATATCATCATAGGTAAGCTACCTACCAAAATTTAGCGCTGTAGGTTAAAGGACAAAAAGTTACAGGTATTTAAAGAAAAATTAATTTGGGTTTTCCTCAAAACGTCAGTCGCGATTTAAAACGTCAAAATTGCTAATATTTAGGCAATGAACCTGAAACTAATATGCGCTATGGAAAGAAAATCTCACAAGAAGAATACTTTACAAAGCCTGAACTCTTAGTGTCAATATTCATTGTCCTTCATTTTACTAAAATATTCCCAGAAAATTCATTTCAAATAGACCCTTTCTCTGATGCTTTGACAGTAGTGTTGGCTATAGAGTTTATCGTTTAATGGTATCATGTTTGTCGAATTTTCGTAAAAATCATTAAAGCTCAATATATCCATTAATATGCAAGTTACGAAAAAAAAATTTATACATTATTTATAGGGTGTCTTGAGCTACATTTTAAAAAAATATTTCCACAATTACAGGGTGGCCTATAAGTCGTTGGTGATTCAAATTTCCTTTTTTTTAATCGAACACGCCCTATGTTATTGCATTTTTGCACTTTCCATCGAAATATAATACATCTTTGTAAGAAAAGAAATTCGGGACGCAGCAAGTGCGTTATGGTAGCGAATTTTCATTAAATGCTTCAAATTTGAATAGCTATAAGGTTGACCAGGAAACCAGTTTTTTCGGGAACAATTTAAGTTTACTTTCGGAATTTTTTCTACATTTTCAAACAATAAAGTAATTGTAATGAAACATGGCACATTGTTTCTACTATATAGATTGATGCCTGCTTTATTAAAAAAACATGTTTGCTATTAAAAACATTTTTATGAAAATTCACTACCATAGTCAAAGGCTGTGAGGAGGTAAGTTTTTTGTGTAAGTAATCTCTTCGCAGTAAAGTGGTATTTTTAACTTCATAGGTATACAGGGTCCGGCGTTTACGGCTATATCTTCTATATCTCGCATTTGGTTTGAGATAAATAAATGAGATTTTGAGTGTGTGTAGCACTCAGTGGCGCGCGTATTTTGAAAATAACCGTACATATACAGGGTGTTTATTGAAAGCATAGTCGAATTGAGTTTATTTAATTTAAATGGTAAAACAATATTAAAAACAATTAATTGGTATTCATTTAGAAAAAAAGCATTTTTGAATTCGGTCAATTAATAATGATATCACGAGTTCAAGTTATCTATTTTGTTGCTGAGTTTTGACTAGAACTGCATTTTAGGCTAAACATGGACACGCTCGCTATGTCTTAACTACTTCTATCTAGTAACTATAGTCGGTACTTATAAAGACAGTGACTTACCATGTACATTTGATGATCAATAAAGTGTATATATCTATCTATCAGCAGAAATCAAATGTGTTGTAAGTCTTTAATTTTTTTATGTAATAAAGATTTTATTCTAATTAACATTGTCTTAAGTCCTTTTAGTGAATTTTCGTAGAAAAAATTCACTAATGGAGAGATCCCGACTTTTGAATTTTGAAAAAATTTTTGTAAATGAGCGCGATCTAGGACCCCTAGAACCCATATCCGGGGTCAGTTTCAATTTTTATATGTTTATATATATATATATATATATATATATATATATATATATATATATATATATATATATATATATATATATATATATATATATATATATATATATATATATATATATATATATATGTATGTATCACACCGATAACTCAAAAAATAATAGGCCGATTTTGATAAAATTTGGCATGTACCTTTCTTTTGTAAATAGCTTGGATAAGTTCGTTAGTCAGGAAAATCGGATGAGGTTTTCCGGGAAAATTTTGAGTTTTCATTCGAAGAAAATTCTTATCTCAAAAAGTAGTAAGCCGATTTTAATAAAATTTGTCATGTGCCTTTCTTTTGTAAATAACTTTGACAAGTTCGTTAGTCAGGAAAATCGGATGAGGTTTTCCGGGAAAATTTTGAGTTTTCATTCGAAAAAAAATTCTTATCTCAAAAAGTAGTAAGCCGATTTTAATAAAATTTGTCATGTACCTTCCTTTTGTAAATAACTTTGACAAGTTCGTTAGTCAGGAAAATCGGATGAGGTTTTCCGGGAAAATTTTGAGTTTTCATTCGAAAAAAATTCTTATCTCAAAAAGTAATAAGCCGATTTTAATAAAATTTGGCACGTGCCTTCCTTTTGTAAATGGCTTTGACAAGTGTGTTAGTCAGGAAAATCGGACAAGGTTTTCCTGGAAAATTTTGAGTTTTTATTCGAAAAAAATGTTTCCGGGAAATTTTTGAGTTTTCATTCGAAAAATTTATTTATCTCAAAGAATAATGGGCCGATTTTGATAAAATGTAGCATGTACCTTCCTTTTGTAAATGGCTTTGATAAGTTCGTTAATCAGAAAAATCGGACGAGGTTTTCCGAAAAAATTTTGAGTTTTCATTTGAAAAAAAAAATTTATCTTAAAAAATAAAAAATCTATGATAACCAAATTTGGTAGGTAGGTTTACGATATAAAAAGTAAACTATACACCAAAATTTAGATTTCTATGTTACAAGAAAAAAAAAGTGATAATAAAATATTTTGTGCCATATCATTTCTATGAAAATTCACTACCATAACGCACTTGCTGCGTCTTTGAGTTTTTTAAAGTTTTACAAGAAATATATATTATGTATAAATACACCTATACCTATATTCAGTATTAGTTTGAAATAAATTTAGTTAATTAAATAGTTTCTTTTTTTCAAAAATGCTTGGACACATTGGTTAGTATTTCAAGTTGCAGTCTTTTGAAAAATCTATACAGTATGTACCATATTTGATAAATGACTTCATCGGTAATTTCTTTAAATCAACCCTACGTTTTTGTTGGCTATTTTTAAAGTTCTTGCATGTGAAGTTGTGGGAAACCAGCAGATTTAAAATTTTTATTAATTGATAGCTACACAATTTTTTCTCTTGCTTTCAACTCAAGATTTATAAGAAAAATTAGAAATTTGGTGGTTTTGTATCGCTTGATGTGTACTTTAAAAATAGTCAACAAAAAGCTAAGTTTGTCATTTACAAAAATTATCAATGACATTTGACACAAATTGTATAATACATTTTTGAAAAGATTGTAACTGAAAATATTATCAGACTCCGAGCATTTTTGAAAAAAGCTGAAGTCGATTAATTGGAATTATCCCAAGTTACAAACTTGCACTGTATATATATAATATACAATTGAAGATAAGTTGCAAATGTAAGTTTAAATTTTTCAACTTTGCTAGGCCCTTTTAAAATTGAAGCTTGCCGTAAGATAACATGTGTAAGTATAAAGAAAGTTTGTAACAGCTCACTACAGCAAACTTGCAGTGAAGTTACAAAAGAAACACTTACATATATAAAGTCACTGGGGGGAAGATTTGTCATTTGCAAAAACTTGCAGAAGGCTTTTTGTAAGTAATCTATCAATCTTACACTTGCTTTGGAAAATATTCTGCAATGTTAATGCAATATTACGTTGCTCAGTGGGTATATATATATATATATATATATATATATATATATATATATATATATATATATATATACATATATATATATATATATATATATATATATATATATATATATATATATATATATATATATATATACATATATATATATATATATATATATATATATATATATATATATATATATATATATATATATATATATATATATATTGTTCCCAGATTTCCATTTTTTCTGGTCCACAATATTAAATTCCACAAACAAACAATAAGAACCAAATAATCCCAGAACAAATCCAAGTACAAACATTTAAACCAAACTTAATAAAAGCCATACAAGGAGACAAAGTATCATACCACAATAATGAAAACAGAAAACCGATACAATCCACACAGACCGAAAACAGAGTCAATCAAATAACTGTTAACCTACCAACAGAAACTGAACACGCAGAAGTTCCGTACAAATAGAACACACAGGAACGACCAGGGTCAGTAACATGCTGTTGATGAACCAGGAAGGTTCAAAACTGCAGTCCACGTAAACAAATAAAAACACAGAAGATACAGCAAACAAATAAAGTGTATATTTAAAAGTGATTACAGTGTAGTGCAACATTACAAAAAATACATATACATATATATATATATATATATATATATATATATATATATATATATATATATATATATATATACAGGGTGAGCCACGGTGGATGGAGTATTAAAAGTATATAGAGAACGAATCAACCGATTGCTTTGAAATTTTGTTTACGGATGTAACGGAGTATGATCTCTCGACCTAAAATATTTTTGAAAATGCAGTGTTGCCACATATACGTAAAACTGGCAACATCTTCGTAATTTTAAATGGAACATCCTATATATTTTTGCTTTTTTTGAATTGTCGTCTCTTTTTGAGTAACTTTTGTTGATATTTTTCTATACCTATCTCAAGTCGTTTTCGAGATAATAATTATTTTCTGAATTTATTACCAAAAATTTGACTTTCATTAAATCGTGTTTTCTCCTACCGACGAAGCGATTTAAAGATAATTTTTTAGCTACGGTTAGGCAAGGTCTAGGGGCATCTCCTCCATTAATGAAATCTTTAGAATATCATACAGGGTGAGTTAGAGAACGCTTTCTATAAGTGACTCGGAGAAATGCACGAAAGTCTTTTTTTTTAATAGAACGCCCTGTATATTTTCACACTTTTTGGATCGTCTTCTCTTTTCGAGTAACTTTTGTTAATATTTCCCTATACCTATCTCAAGGCGTTTTCGATTTATGGTCACTTTTCTCTAACCTATCCAAGATTATTGGTCTTTTCGTATATCATAATGGGTGGGCCATGAAATTTCTATTTTGTCACTTTGTCATGACAACAGACATGCTGTTTATCTAAATAAATTTGACGTTAGTGATATTTACATTCAATTTGAATAGCTATAGCACAAACATGACATAAAATAATTATACAAACACAGTTTTAATGGATTTGTTTTTTATTCATGAACAGTGCAATAAGATTATCAGCAGAACTTGTAGAAGATTTAATGAGAAATATCCGAATTTGCCATAGATGAATAACAGAAAGTTTCTACGAATTCATAGGAATTTTATAAATTTTGGTTCGTCGTTATGAGAACAATAACACTATCAGTATTTGGAAAAACTAATACCTAATCAGCGATAATAGTAAAAAAGGCCAAGTAGCAATAACAAATAATACCAATGACAGTAATAAATATGTATAAAAATCTTAAAAGTATAATAATTGTTCGAAATGTTGACCGTTAACTTCCAGACACTTTTGTATACGATGATGCACGGCGTTTGTTGTAGCAGCTCTTATTTCAGCGGGGTCCAAGTTTTCAATCTCTTGAATCACTCGACGTTCTAATTCTGCCCTGTTGTGGACTGGAGTTTTATAAACTCGATCTTTAAGAATACCCCAAAGATAAAAATCTAACGGGGTAAGATCAGGGGACCTCGCAGGCCAGTTACACGGTCCCAAACGTCTGATCCAACGGTCATCGAAAAGCCGGTCCAACTCCATACTAATTTCGGATGTACAATGTGCAGGAGCCCCGTCGAGTTGATACCAACAAGTTCTATATGTTTCAATTGACAGATTATCAAGGAAGCCTTCCACAATTGTTCTAATTATATCTAAATATTTTCTGGAATTCAATTTTTCGTCATATATGTAATATTTTATTTTGTCATCCAATAACATACAAAAAACATTTAAACTAAATTTGACTTGAAAACCAGCCTCTCTAGTAACGTGGGGGTTGTCTGTGGCCCAATAGTGACGATTTCGTGTGTTACAAATCCCCTCCCTAGAAAATTTGGATTCATCAGTCCATATCATTTTCTTTAAAAAATTGGGGTCCTCTTGCATACGCACAACTAACATTTCACACAACTCTATTCTCTGTAGATAATCCTGAGGCGTGAGAAATTGAACTCTTGTAAATTTATAATTATGCATTTTATGATTTACTAGTATTCTTCGAATGGATGAATATGGCAATCCTAAATCCTGTTCAGCACAACGTATGGAATACTGGGGATTCGCATGAAAATACGCTAGCACATTGATTTCATTTACCTCGTCAGATGTCACAGGTTTGGGTAGATTTCTTGCATCTCTTAACGACGCACCAGATTTTATAAAATTCCTATGAATTCGTAGAAACTTTCTGTTATTCATCTGCGGCAAATTCGGATATTTATCATTAAATCTTCTACAAGTTCTGCTGATAATCTTATTGCACTGTCCATGAATAATAAACAAATCCATTAAAACTGTGTTTGTATAATTATTTTCTGCCATATTTGTGCTATAGCTATTCAAATTGAATGTAAATATAACTAAAGTCAAATTTATTTAGATAAACAGCATGTCTGTTGTCATGTCAAATTGACAAAATAGAAATTTCATGGCCCACCCATTATGATATACAAAAAGACCAATAATCTTGGATAGGTTAGAGAAAAGTGACCATAAATCGAAAACGACTTGAGATAGGTATAGGAAAATATTAACAAAAGTTACTCAAAAAGAGAAGACGATCCAAAAAATTTGAAAATATACAGGGCGTTCTATTTTAAAAAAAATGACTTTCGTGCATTTCTCCGAGTCACTTATAGAAAGCGTTCTCTAACTCACCCTGTATGATATTCTAAAGATTTGATTAATGGAGGAGATGCCCCTAGACCTTGCCTAACCGTAGCTAAAAAATTATCTTTAAATCGCTTCGTCGGTAGGAGAAAACACGATTTATTGAAAGTCAAATTTTTGGTAATAAATTCAGAAAATAATTATTATCTCGAAAACGACTTGAGATAGGTATAGGAAAATATCAACAAAAGTTACTCAAAAAGAGACGACAATTCAAAAAAAGCAAAAATATATAGGGTGTTCCATTTAAAATTACGAAGATGTTGCCAGTTTTACGTATATGTGGCAACACTGCATTTTCAAAAATATTTTAGGTCGAGAGATCATACGCCATTACATCCGTAACCAAAATTTCAGAGCAATCGGTTGATTCATTCTCCATATACTTTTAATACTCCATCCACCGTGGCTCACCCTTTATATATATATATATATATATATATATATATATATATATATATATATATATATATATATATATATATATATATATATATATATATATATATATATATATATACCATGTATACTATCTTTATTATCTTATAACATTTTTTTCAGCTCTTGCAAAATTGAATAATATGCAGATAGGGGGTATTATCAGATCACCCAGATATATCTGTTACTCATTTTGAAAAGTTGTTAAATAATATATTCTACATTAAATGTTTTGTAATCCCATTAATTGCTTATCTATTTATTTATACCTTTACTAATTTTAAAAGCCTACGATTAGATCAGTTAAGAACTCACTGCTACTGTTTAATATATTTTAATTTTTGATTTGGCGAATGCTTTTAAATGGTCAACAGATTATGTCAAATATGTTGTACATCCAACGCAGAAGACGAATAGTGGTTTGGGCCTTATAAGGTCTGGATCTGTCATATCTACAATAGCATAGACAACTTGTGTTTCGGCGAGCCTTTAGAAGATGGTGATTTTGAAATCTTGTGACTGCTTCAGTGTAAAATGATTTTATTAATAAGCAGTTTAAATAATTGAAAACTTTTTTTCGAGTTCTTAGCGGTAAAAATTATTTTAAATTATAATAAATACCTGGAGGACCGCCATATTGACTTTTGGGTTCACGTGGACCGTTTACATCTAGACCAAGGAAGCGTTCTTCTGTAAACCAAGAATCTCCGCCGGAGTAGAACCTAGAATGCACAAAGTAATAATCTATCTGATTCGGAAATAATAAAGATAAATAACATCCCAACTTCAGGTTTTTGTTATTAAGAGACCGCTCTATGGAGATAAGAGTTTTTCTTACTTTAACGTTGGTCTATTTCCGCGACTATGCCCTATCACTAGGGAGCAGTTTCACGTCACTATCCTGTAAGGTGGGTAGCGATCTTAAACGTGCCCTACATCGCATGGACACGCCCCGTCCGAAGGATAGAACGTGCAGCCATTCAACTTGCTCAAATGGAATGCAGCAACCTGGGTTGATGTTAATTTCACAGTGTGTACTGAAAAAGTGAAAGGCGAACCCCTCGATTCAGAGGCACACGTTCTTACCCCTAGGCCACCGAGGCCCCGAGATACGGGTTCCACACTGAAAATCGGATTTTCATCGATGACCTCTAAAATAGCCTGCATATCTAAATGAGAAATGTCCTTAAAATAACATTAAAATCCTTTTTTTTTTACTTATACTAAAATCTAGATAACATTTTGTCCTAATTGCACATATGTTAAAGTTTTAGTATTTTGTCCAAATATTTAAAAAGACAGAAAAATGACGTCTAATATTAATGTGGTGTATATTTAACTAGCAAATAAAATCAACTTGTAACAATAATAACCATAACAACAATCGGAATAATACATCAACTTAATATGACTATTACTACTTTTTTACTACCAATACGACTATTTTTGATAGAGCAAGAAGTTTTTGTTTAATATGTTTAAAAAGTGTGGACACGGCAGGTGCGTTATCGTAATAAATATTCATTAAAAAAATAAATGCTTATACCTTTTTTTTCTCTTGTAACATAGAGATCAACATTTTGGTACATAGTTTACTTTTTATAACTTTAACCTAAGTACCGAATTCGATTATTATAGGTTTGTTATTTTCGGAGAGACAAATTTTTCCCAAAAGAAAGCCCTTTTTTTCCAGAAAACCAAATCCGATTTTCCTGACTAATTAACTCATCTAAGCCACTTACAAAGGTAATGGTCCTGCCAAATTTCATCAAAATCAGCCCACTGCTTTTTGATATATATATATATATATATATATATATATATATATATATATATATATATATATATATATATATATATATATATATATATATATATATTAAGGATGGGTATTTTTTTAACAGAAAGAATATATTTATTTACTACTACAAACACCCTGTATTATATTTATATTTACATTTTTTATATGATATTATTTAATTAAGTCAGGTGTGTATAATATGTATTATGATAAAATTGGTATACTGGCTCTTTTTGAAACACCCTGTATGTTAAATTTTATGTATATTATGTGATTTTTAATTAATAAATGTTTTTTTAATGTTTGGCTGTGTTTTATTTCTGTTACTTGCCCTGCATATATGTATATTTCTAGTTGCATATAATAAGGCTTTAAAATGGGAATACAGTTTTCATGTTACCAACCGCCTTTATTCAATTCTTACCGACCATTGACTCTCATTCTCTAATGTTTTGAAGGGTTCCTACCTATTTTATATTTTCCTTTTACTTTATCTTTAAATTTTGACTGATATTTGAAACATACAAGTTATTCTATTTCTCAAATTATAATAATATTTTCCAACATCTTTACATACATTTATTTAACTTTAATGTTAATATTCTAATGCAAAACACTTTATCAATAAATTTAATAGAGGTCTCTATTTATATATGCACGCTCTTTATATTTAATGACAACAATTAACCTTACATGAGATTGCTAAATTTGACAGTTTTCATAAGCAAGAGGCTTTAGTAATTTAAAGGTTGTGTACCTGTGTTTTTCTCCAGCTGTCACTCCTTGGTTGACATTTGATCATTCACACACCTCATTCTTGACAATACTGTACTTGTAGTTTCCTCCTTCAATTTCAATTTGTGGACAAAAACGCATTAATCTTATACCTAGCAACGAATTGTACGTATCCAAGCAGTTCTGGTCTCTATGACAACAACCAAGTATGTACCTTCTTCTTTGCTGATTACACTTTTAATTATGTTGTTTGCACTTTACAGTTCACTCACACGTGTGTATCAATGGTCCTTGACCTAGTTATACATTTTCCGGCCATTAATTTTCACAAACTACCTAGTGTAATACTATTTTCGGGAAACTGAAGCCGTATAGCGTTGCTTAATTTTTATATCTAAATTGCAACGTCATTTTAAAGACTTTTCACATAATACTTCACTTAAACGTTAGTTTGTAATGGCCTCTGGGCTTCAATACTACATTTGCATATTATTTACTTTAATTTATTCAAAATGTTTACTGTTTTCGGGGTAGAAACGCCTTATAGCGTCCACACTTTCTCAAATCTAAACTATAAGAGAGTTTGTCAACTATTTTCATCTAATAATATAATTTCCAAAGCATCCTACTTACGTTAAATTCCGTGTTTTTGTAACTGTCATAGATCGCTTCGAATCTTTGCTCGGGCGCACACTCTAGTCTAATCTTGACATATTGTGACGTTCATGTCAAATTTATAAATATTTAACAAATTTTACTGTTACATACAAATTTTTACGGCTTTAACTTATTAGACTTTTAAACTATGTCTGTTATCAAAAAATCTAGCTCTTGGTGAGCTGTAAGCTGTTAATTTTAATTCAGTTTGATTAAGTTTAATCTGACTGTTTTAGAAATCTTCAATGCATTTTAAAGCTTTGGAAACTTATTACATTTTATAAATTTTAAAAGCAATGATTCAATCCACTGGCTTTAAATGCCTGAAATTACATAGAGCATTAATTTAGCTAGATTTTAGTAGTGGTGTTATAGCTATCACCTCTTTTATAAGCTTTTTGTGATAGATTTATTTCACATCAAAAATTTTGTTTACCTTTAACCATCACAAAAAAATTATCTATAGAACTTAAATTACAACTTGACTAGATATACATTTTGATTATATGTGCAGTTTAAAAACACTGTCTATTTCATTTACACTTTAATTGTCATACAACGTGTGCCAGGTCTTTACCTTTCAACTTTGAAAGTTTATACTTGTGACCTTGACCTAGGTTTTTTGCACTTTTACTTTAGTGTGCATATTAGATTAAAAGTTTTAAAACTGCCTTATATTTAGATTACAAAGAAATTAATTACTATTGTTTATTTGAGAAACGCGTTTTTCGTTCATTTGAACGTCAAATTGGTTTAGTATTAAGCTGCTCTCAGCATTTTACTTAATATTCCCCTTTTCAGGCTTAATTTCTCCTAGACAATGTTTTAAATTCTTTTTCATTTCGTTTTCAGCTCTGCATCCTTGTGGATTAGAGACAATACTGGAACTTGTGTAGCTATACTCCAAAACTTAGAAATTCTACTGGGGGGTGTGGTCCCTTAGCCTGGTCGTGCGCTGATCGTTCTCTTGATCGATCAGCGAGTGACTTAGCTACTGGACTCCTAGAGACTGGCTCCACGTGCCACCCCTGGCGCGACTGTCGGCAATGGGAATAACGCCCAGGGCCGATGGTCTACTAAAGTCTCAAACCTTCACACACACGTCATACACACGCATACAAACACAGACACGAGGTACATAGATCGGGTTGGGCTTCTCGGCCTTCGGCGCGGACTCCGAGGAGGGGCTCCGAGCGGAGCCTGCTCTGGACTGGCAGCGCTGTGCAAACCAGGGTTGGCACACCTGGCGCCGTATGGACAGTACAGGGGCCCACCCTTGCCTTGGCCGGTGTAGGGGGCTGCCCTATCATCCATTCGAAAAATGCTCGATCGTGCCAGCAGCACCGGGTGGCTCCGGAACAGGGGGTTAGCTGCACGCTTCGGGTCGCCACGGCGTGGCCGCAGAGCCGCTCTTAACGGAATCAAGTCTCATCACGGATGAAGCGCCGGGGGGCGGTGGGGTGACCTCCCGTATCTATACGCTCACCAAACCATAAGCACACCATCACACAACATTTTTTCTAGCAACCATGAATGAGGATAAAGAATATAAAGGTAACGTGCCAAAAATAAGCGAGGAGGTAGAAGGTAGAGAGATCCCTGTCTCTCCAAGCAGTTCCAGCAGGGAACTGGAAGAAACGCTCCTCCGCTCTCCTGGCGGGGTGTCCGGGGTGGAGCCGTACGGGTCCGTCGGGGACGTTGCTGCCGGGGGGAGCGACGGGGGGCGAACTTCGTCGGCTGCGAGTCTGGCCGGGCCCATGGACGTGTCCATGGGAGGGGCCGAGGACGAGGAGTCGCGAAGGAAACGGAAGAGAGGAAGGAAAAGGAAGTGGAGAGCCCAGAAAAGGAGGCGACAGAGGGAGGAGCTGAGGCAGCAGCGTCATCAGGGGGGTGTGAGTCCTCCAGAGGCGCAGGCTGCTTCGGCAGCGGCGGCCCCGCAAGGCGGGGGGCCGCCGCAAATCCCCTTCGCCACTGCGGCCGGTCGGGCTGCTTCTGAGCCGGGTGAACCCTCAGGGATCGTCAGGGCGGGGAAGCTGCCGGATCGGGCGGCCTGGCGGCAGGTGCGACGACGGCACCGTGAGGCGAGAGAAAAGGAAGTGAAGGCGATTGTCCTGCCGACGGGACCGGGCGAGGGCCGAGGTGTGGGGGAGCGGCCGAAAGGCTCTACCCCTGTGTCGCCCCCCGGGCGGTCGGCAGAGAAGCAGGAAAAAAAGAGATCTGGGGCGCAGCCGAGCCCACAGGGACAGAAGCTGGACAGGCGGCCACCGGCTCAGGGGGGACCATCAGGCTCTCCACGGTCGAGGCCGGCAGGCTGGCCCAAGTCAACTGGGGGCGCGTACGCGAAGCGCCCAAGACCGGAAAAAGAAACACCGCCGGAGAGGCGGGCCAAGAGGGTTAGCCGCGGTTGTGCGCCGGCGGCCGGGGGGGAAGCGGCTAATGTGTCCCCACTCCTTCGGGGGCGGGGCGCGGTCGCGATCCCGGCTGCTGGGGCGGGCCCTGGCCCCTCGGGAACGTCAGGTCCGGCGGGTAGGAGGGAAATGCAGGTAGTCATCACATCCAACAGGGGGGATGGCGTAGTCCTGACGGAAGAGGCGGAGCCAATAAGGAGGAGTTTGCTGGCGGGGATGTTGGACGCCATGACGATATCCGACAGGGCGTTGCAGCTCCGCTTCCGCAACTCTGGGATAGTCGATCCGGGGTGGTTCTTGGTGACCGCCGAGGATGACGAGTCCCTGAGTTGGCTTCTCAACGGCTGGTCCGGGACGACGGTGGGGGAGATCGCCTTCAGCGCCGTAAGGGCAGGGGGCGCCCCATGGCCGGTCCGGATCGGCTTTTGGCTCAGAAGTCAAGAGGTGGACCTAGAGGATGTTGTCAGGATGCTTGCGCTCCAGAACCGCTCGCTCAATGTTGGGCAGTGGCGGCACTTGGAGACGGCAGGAGGACCTGGGGCATGGCGTCTGGTCTTTTCGGTGGGGCCTGAGGTAGCTCGCGAGCTGGACGGGCAAGGCTGGCGACTGTACTTCGAGTTGGTGACTCTGAGTGTAACCAGAGTTCCGACATGGAGTGCGGTCGCCTCCGCCCGGCCTGCGGCGGGCGAACGGACGGGCTCCGACCAGGGGAGGCCTCCGCCCGAGCGGCGTCGCGATTAAATTCGCGGGGCAACTGCGGGTGGGCCAGATCAACCCTCAGCATAGCCGGGATGCCACTGGGGAGCTAGCAAAGCTCCTCGCAGGCGGTCCAGGCGGCGTAGTGTTGATTCAAGAGCCTTATGTGTTTAGGAAGCAAGTTAGAGGGCTTGGAGGAATTGGCTTCAACATCCTCATCGGTGGTGAAGCACAGGAAGAACAACCAAGGACATGCATACTGGCGTCGAGGGATCTGGACGTGATGTTGCTGCCGCAGCTCGGGTCCAGGGACGTCACAGCAGCTGTCCTGGAGTATAAGGTGAGTAATATTAGGCTTAAGGTTCTGATGTGCAGCCTTTATGTTCCCTACGATCGGCGGGGGCTGCCTCCGTCGGAGGAATTGGTGCGTATCGTCGATTACGCGAGGGAGCATGGGCTACAACTGATAATAGGCTGCGATGCCAATTCTCACCACAGATTGTGGGGCAGCACGGATACCAACCCACGCGGTGAGGCTCTATTAGAGTACTTGGCTACAACGAACCTAGAGGTATTAAATAGAGGTACAGCTCCAACGTTTGTCAATCGTATCCGACAGGAGGTGATCGACATTACGTTAGCGAGCAGAGGAATAACGGAGGATATATCTAACTGGAGGGTGACGGAACACATATCAATGTCTGATCATCGTATGATCAGCTTTGAATTGGATGTGGACCGTGAGAGTTCTCCCCCCAGGAGAAATCCAAGGAAGACCGACTGGGATGCCTATCTAATAGGCCTCGGTGGGTCGCCAAGGAGCCCAGAGGGGAGTAGACTCTCTATAGAGGCATTAGATAGCGAGGTCGAGGCCCTAGAAGGGAAAATAATGGCAGCCTACGAGGCCGCGTCACCACCGTCCATCAAAGTTAGATGGTGGAACAAGGATCTCGCCGTACTACGCGGGCGGACTCGGAGGGCCTTAAACCGAGCCGTCCGAGAATCGGGTGAAGCGGCCTGGGACGAGTTTAGGACTGCCAGAAGGGAGTTTAAGAAGGAATTACGCCGGAGTAAGCGAGCTGGTTGGCGCGCGTACTGCGGGGAAGTCAATTCCCTGCCTGACGCAGCCAGGCTGGTGAGAGTACTCAAACAAGAGTTAGGTAGTAATGTAGGATCTTTAAGGAAACAGGACGGGAGCTGGACAAGCACCGGTGAGGAGACCCTGCGTCATCTCGCCGAAGTTCACCTTGAGGGCGGTGGAGCCGTCACGGAGGCTGCCGAACCGGGCCGGTGGACAGTCCCGAATGCGGACTGGCAGCTGGCGGAGGAGGTGGTCACAGATGGCTCTATAACCTGGGCGGTGAGCGAGTTCGCTCCATTCAAATCCGCAGGCTGCGATGGGATTTTTCCAGCCCTGCTCCAGAGGGGCCTGGATATACTGCTTCCCAACATAAGGGAGGTTTTTCGGGCCAGCCTGGCGTGGGGCTACGTCCCAAAGGCCTGGCGCCGGGTTAGGGGGGTCTTCATTCCCAAACCGGGAAGGGAGGACTACACGCTGGCCAAGGCGTACAGGCTAATCAGCCTAACATCCTTCCTACTTAAGGCATTGGAAAAGTTAGTAGATAGGTTTATGTTGGGAGGGATCCTCAAGGATCATCCCTTCCACAAAGGTCAGCACGCGTACCAGCGGGGGAAATCGACGGAGACGGCGCTCCACGCTGTGACGCGGAAGGTGGAAAGGGCTCTACACTACGGGGAGAGCACATTAGCTGTGTTCTTCGATGTGGAGGGGGCCTTTGATAAGGCAAGGACGGATACGGTCTGTAACGCCCTACAGGAGAGGGGAACGCCGAGGTCCCTAATAAGCTGGGTGGCGAGCATGCTGGGGGACAGGAGAGTGTCGCTGACCTTGAGGGGCCGAGGGCTGGACGTTGGGGTGACGGGCGGCTGTCCCCAGGGGAGCTGCCTTTCGCCTCATCTATGGTGTCTGGTCATGGACGGCCTCTTGGAGCGGCTCTCTGAGAATGGCTTCTACGCACAGGCGTACGCTGATGATGGGCTGGTCTTAGTCACCGGCAAATTCCTCGGCGTCGTCTGTGAGTGCATGCAAGCTGCCTGTAGCATAATCGAAAGGTGGTGTGGTGAGCAGGGACTCTCCGTAAACCCGGCGAAGACGGAGATGATTCTATTTACCAAGAAGAGGAAGGTAGAGGGGTTCAGGGCGCCCGTGATGTTTGGAAAACCTTTAGCTTTAGTGCGGGAGGTCAAATATCTGGGGGTGATCCTGGACCCGAAACTAACATGGGGGTCGCAAATAGAACGAGTTGTGAGGAAGGGAGTAGCGACCCTCTGGCAGCTGCGTCGTGTGATAGGGAGGACCTGGGGAGTTAACCCCCGGATCCTTCATTGGATCTACACGGCGATCGTCTGGCCGAGAATCCTCTATGGGGCGTTGGTCTGGTGGTGTGGTGTGAACCAAACAACCAGCAGGAAGCTGGCCAAACTCCAAAGGCTGGCTATCCTGGGTATCACAGGCGCTATGAGGACGACACCCTCAGCCGCACTAGAGGTCCTGTTGATGCTGCCACCGCTTCCCATCTGTATCAGAAGGGAGGCTATGGCGTCGCATCTTAGGATCCGGGACTCAGGTAACTGGAGCGGAGAGGGAGCAGTAATAGGGCATGCAAGAGTCGCCAAGGAGGTGGAAAAGGAAATTCCGATTTCCGCCATAAAGGTGAGGGATGCCGAGGACGATATTAGGTTGACTAGGCCATACACCCTCAGGATCCCCAGTAGGGATCAGTGGAGGGAAAATGAGGTTACATTCCAGCCCGCAAGCCTGGTCTGTTTCACCGACGGATCGCGGCTGGAGGACCAGCAATCCTCCGGGGCAGGAATATACATCGAGGGCCTGGGGGTGCGCGAGAGCTATGCTCTTGGCGCATACACCACGGCATTCGAAACAGAGGCGTATGCTATCCTGTCTGTGGCCAATAGACAGGATGTGAAGATGAGTCCCGAGAAATGTGTGTGCATTTGCTCGGATAGCCAGGCGGTCCTCCGGGCAGTCTGCGCGGCCAGAATCAGGTCACCCCTGGTTCAGGAGTGCGCTGACGCCCTCAGAGGGCTAGCCAGGACGAAGGAGGTGCAACTGGTGTGGGTTCCGGGACACTGTGGCGTGGCGGGGAATGAGGTGGCGAATAATCTCGCAAAGCTTGGTTCCCGGCGGCCGTTCTGTGGCCCGGAGCCTGCGATAGGCATAAGTAGGAAGACAGTCTCTGTCGTCTTAGACAGGTGGACCGAGGAAGCAATGGAGAGGCACTGGGGGTCGGTTGATGGCTGCAGGCAGGCGAGGGACTTCGTGTAGGGGCCGGACAGAGATAAAGCTGTCTGGCTACTCGGAAGGAGTCGACCTGCGCTTCGCCGCATCCTCGGGGTGCTGACAGGCCACTGCGCCCTTAGAAGACACCTCACATTGATAGGCGTAGAGAGGGATCCCATTTGCCAGGAATGTGGCGAGGATGAAGAAACGTCCTACCACTACCTGTGTGAATGCGAGGCTTTTGGGAGTCTTCGAGCAGAATTGTTCGGATCAAGGACTCTGCAGAGGAATCAGGTAAGTACCGTCCAATTGAAGACCGTCACGGCCTTCATCTCGAGGTCGAGGCGGTTTGGCGACGGAACCGAGGAAGAGTAGAGCATGGTTGCTGGGTTGCTGGGGTTGGCAAAAAGGGCCCATTGTGGCCTACTTGCTTGGCGTTGGCCTCCCCACCACTGCTACTACTACTACTACTAGAAATTCTACTGGATACAAGATCGTCTACATGTTGGATAAGATGTTTTACATTATTTTTACTTTTACATTTCTTTTGAATGTTAGCTTGTGTAATTTATATGAATGTATGTATATTGTGAGTATATGTATCGTTTTTACTCATTTTACCTGTCCCCAATATAAATAACATCAGTTGACTATTTATTTAAACATGGTGTTTTAGATTTCTTGTTACTACTGTTGCCTTAATTTTTATTTCTACTTTTCAGATTTTTCAAGACTCCACTGGCGATGCTCCTACTCAAAACAGTTCTGTGAAGCACATCTTATCACTGGAGTCAGTATCACGCAAGGTATTACCTGCATTTTTACAGTGCTTGTACTTTGGTTGTACAATGCCATATATAATTCAAGAATTCTTGTCCCTACTATTTGAATAGCCACAGGGTAAGAATACGCGAGGGCGATTTTTTTTTAATATTGTGTAACTTATATGTCCAGTTTCACAAAGATTGATTAAATATTTAACGGGCGGTTAGTTAATCGAGGCTTTAGACGATCAATCACAGGCTTAATGCAGATTTTTGCCATGACATCCAAATATGTTAAAGCTGTGATTGGTTGTACTAAGCCTTGATTAACTAACCGGCCGTTAAATATTTAACCGAACTTTGTGAAACGGGACATTAAGATTGTTTTGTTATTACAGTGTCGATTATGTCATTGAATAACAAATAGTTGGCTTTCATTCCTGTGGTTCTCATATCCTTTTACGTCAACACATAAAATTATACTAAGTACATACACATATCCGAAATACCCCTATATAACAATTTGAAATCTGACGTCCTATCCACTAACACCTTAACATGTAGATTTGGAGTTGGACCGCCTCTGTCACTGTTATTGCCATCACAGCAGCATATTGCTTTACAGTAACATATGTTGGAGTGACTTTGTAACATGTCACACATGTCACCACCTATTCTTTCCGAACTACAAAGCTTCTGCATCAGTCCCAATAGTGACGTCAGAGTCTGAGTCCCACTAGTGACGTCAGAGTCTATGATGCGGCATACACAGTTCGTGGTCAATTGCTCTACCGCATTATAACTCAATGAAAATGCGCCTGCCAACGTGACCACTCGACAAGGCGAGTATGTTGCGAGATAAAAGGTCTTTATTAACGGATTTCCGACACGAGACAGATCCTCTTTTCCTGTGAGAATCCAACTTAGCAAGATGCAAATGCGTAGTTAAATACTCCGAAGAAAACAGCATCCCGATATAGGCAAGAATAACGACATAATGCTAGCCTATTTTGTGATTGCTTGTAAACTTCCTGAATTATGATGATGTAGATTGCCTGTTGTTTTGCTGTACTAAATTTACGTTCAATAATTTCTCTGTTCATTATAAATGCTGTATTGTTCTATGATGACTTGTGGTAGCGTTCCAAAATTAATATTAAATGATTGTTTGCTATTATTCTGCATTAACTGTACTTTTCTTAATGTCAATTGAATTTTATTAACTGTCAACATACAGATAATTCTTTGACTTATACGGAACGAGCTACCACCTGCCCTATTTAACTAACAAAGAACTTAGCCGACCCCATTTCACCTGGAATTTTATAGCACCCCGTCATTGGGAGACCGAAAATCCGTCATTAGGGGACCTATCTGCAGGAAACCCCTTATCCTGAGATCCACCATCAAATATGCACCTCCCTATGGAGAAGAACACCCGTATTACCTGGGCATCATTCAAAAGGAGCTAAACTACGGCACATCCATCATTGTGGACATCACAGTTGCTCCCGAGGTAGAAAGACATCAGTTTAGAGCTTCAAATCCACCTCCGAGAGGAACCTCCGGTGTGCCACGTCGCCGAAGCTGTCACCACAAGGAAGCCCTACCCCAGCTGCGCCTGCGGGAACTTATCACTTCCAGGGCAGCAGTCTAAATTGCATCAAAGCTAAGTACATTACTTATCTGTAACATATTTTCTTTAAAATCTACATGGTGACGGTCGACTTTACCGCAACTGGAATCAAGCAAAACGGCGCACACCACAAGAAAGAGTACGTAACGTAGATAAATAGTCAGCCAAAAAAAAATTACGGAAAAACCATAAATAACAGAATAAATGATAATTAAAGTTATGAAAAAATGCAATATTTTCAAGTTTCGAACTGTCACTTTTCAACAGCGTTGCCACATTTAATATTAAATTTCAAGTGTGTTTTGCCGCTTGAACGCAACAAAAGATCTTAAATGCTTATTACACACGCTCCTGCCGACCTGACTTTCTAGACCTGACAAAACACCACCTTGTCAAAATAAAAGCTGAAACCGTTTTAAGTCATTGTGCCATAGTTACCACATAAAATTTCCCTAAAGAAAAAAGAAGACAAATACTACCCTGTAATAAGGAAATAGATTCGAAACTGACAACAACGCTTATCTGCATGAAATATGTCAACAAAACAACAGTCATAACCTCTGGTAAAAGGTAAAGGTAAGATGCTTATTGGCAATTAGGACATTGCTGACCCTTTTTGCTCATCTAAACTAACCTACCCTCCACCTTGAGCTCGATCTCAACGACGACAGTGATTTGAAAAATCATCCGCCGCCGGTGAGTCTCAAACCGTCGACCCCCGTGTCCGTATTGGAAAGTCATTGACTTTCCCGCACGGCCACGGAGGCGCTTCATAACCTCTGGTACAAAAATATACGTTTTTATTGTAAATCTAAACGTTTTAATTGCTTTTATCATTGAAAGGTTATTAAAAACGAAATATACCACATTGTTTAACTTTATTAAGGTATGTACAACTGTTTTTAGGCCATATTCTATTATAATCAAGTTGAAATGTAGTTGCGGTAAAGTCGACCGTCACCAATCTTACATATCCTGCTCCACAGTTCATCTACACAATATTCAAAGTTAATTTAATATTGAATCATTTTTATCATTTATTTAGATTCGTTTAATTGGAGCGAACGACATTATATAACTGTGATAATTGTGAATAAATCTATTTTATTGTACTCTGAATTTTTATTTGTATATCTCACCCTGCCAAACGTAAGTGCTAAAGCCCATGGCCTGTATTTAATTTGTATTAAAGTTATGCTTTGACTGAGCAGCCAGATTGAGTTTTTATAAATATTATTCTTTATTAATTGGACATTTGATTAAGTTACATTTTAATTTCCTTATACTGTCTCCACAACGTGGGGATTTTAATTAAGTTATAACTTATTGCTTGAAAGTAAAGTCTGTTAGAATACGTGATCAACAGGAAAGATATGGAGAAAATATGCTTATCGTGCAAATGAAAAACTTCTTTGATGTAAAAATTATTAATACATTTCCTTGGCGAAAGTTTTAAATCTTCGTTTTTTTTAAATTTTACAATTGCTTGTTAAGTACTTACCGTATTGTAATAGTAAGCTTATCAGGATAAGCTCCATAGAATGCTACGGCCATTGTGGAGTCCTCGCCATGAAGCGTGTACCATTCTTCAAACTTTTTTCTGCTAGTAAAATTTTTCACTTCTAATGTTTTGCCAGTCAGTTTTTCAAAATTACTCATAATTGCTGATGTTGCATTACTAAATGGGTAGTAGCATAGCATCCTGAAAATATTAAAACATTTTTGAATTTTGAAACGATTTCTTCAAATGAGCGCGAACTAGACCCCCAAACGTGTTAGTTTCAGTTTTTACATATACGAGGTGGTAATAACGTTTGGAATAATAGGAATATCTGTATACAGGCGAACTTGAAAGAAACAGGCTCAAACACGTCAATTTTTATTTTTTATTCTACATTTTCCAGCTAATACTAGTACATACAAGGTGTTTGATAAATAAATTATCACGTATCGTCACCTTCCTCAAATGGAACAACATATATATTACTGCGCTTTTGGGTTTATTTGAAAATTCTAGATATATTCCATGTATGATGCCCTATACGTAACTTCAACTGGTTTCAACGAATTTTTAACAATTGAAAATTACACATTGTCAATAAAAATAAACATAAAGTTGTCCGAGGTTTTTTTTAAGGTAACCTGTTCACAGATATTCCTGTTATTCCAGACTTTATTTTTATTTGTACAGGGTGTCTGAAAAAACACTATCAATGTGAATTCTAGTAAAGATGCTATGTAGATTTACTGTAATATATCCCATGCCTAACTAAAACCGTCTTTTATTTAAATACAAGGGAAATAAAATTTAAAACATCAACCACATTGCATTAAACGAAAATTATATATTATAAAAGAATATGCCTGCCTATTTTCATAAATGTTGGAAGTGGTATCCATTCACAGCTCTACAATGACCCAATCTATTCACAAACTCTCTTTGGACGTTTGAATATAGTAATATATATATATATATATATATATATATATATATATATATATATATATATATATATATATATATATATATATATATATATATATATATATATATATATATATATATCAGCAACACACCACACGAGGGCTCACAGCCTAAATACTATCGTACGGTTGGTGTCGACAAGGAGAAAAGAGGTAACTTGTTAATTCTGGACTTGAAGGTTTGGTGGTTCGGAGGAGAAGGAAAAATATGTGCCGGCAAGGAATTCCACAACTTGGAAGTCCTCGGGTCAAAAGAGCGGCCATAACAAGATGTTCTATGTCTGGTGACCTGGACAGTAAAAGGGTGCATTCGCTCTGTTCCCCTGGTAGATCTGTTGGGGGCAGCAGTTGGATGAACTATGGAAGAAAGCTCTTCTGAGCAGTGCCCGTGCAGATATCTATAAAAAAAAGAGAGAGAGAAGTCACCAACGGCACCTCGGTGAGAAAGGGATGGCAGCCTTTGGGTGAGGGTAGGTTCACTGATGAGACGTATAGCTCTCTTCTGAATAGAGTCCAGGATAGCGAATGTAGAAGCGGCAGCGGCACCCCAGATGTGGGAGCAGTATTCGAAGTTTGGCCTTATTTGTGAAGTATATAAGGTATAGAGATTAGCTGGTAAAAAGTATTTGCGAGCCCGGAAGAGGAAACCTAATTTCTTAGCAGCCGCTTCTGCAATTGATGTGACATATTGGTGCCAATTGAGATTTCGAGCCACAGAAATGCCATCAAGTGAAAAGGACTTATTACTTTGAATAACTTGGTTGTTCATTATGATGGGTCTAGGGCTGGTGTATCTCTTATGAGATAGAAAGCAAGACTGAGATTTGATGGAGTTGAATTGTACAAGATTTCTACTTCTCCAGTCTAATATTTTTTGGAGATCCACAGAGACAGAAGCCTCCATGGGTCTGCGATCCTCATCTAATTGGGCTAAAGAGACAGGCTTAGAATATTGTATATTTAAGTGGAGGGTGCTGTCATCCGCGTAACTGTGAACTGGGTTGGATGTGCTAGAGAGGAGGTCATTGATGTGGAGAAGACAAAAAATAGGGGCTAAAGCTGAACCTTGAGGGACTACTACATTAATTGGATACAGTTAGAGGAAATTTGCTGTCCAGGTACACACCAGTTTTGGTGGTAGGCCTGAGGTTTATTAAGCAGCGCTGCATACGAGACCTGGTCGAATGCTTTGGATGTGTCTAGAGCGACAATCTGGATTCACAGTGTAGTTCCATAGACTTGCTCCAAGAATGGATGACAAAGGTAAGGAAGTCGGCAGTTGATCTGCGCTAACGGAAACCATACTGCTTGTAGTGGATTAGACTGTCTTTTTCAAGAAATTTTAGCAATTCGGTGTTTATATACCTTAGAGACGACTGAAAGGAGAGTAATGGGTATGTAGTTGCTAGGAAGCGCGTTGTATCCTTTCTTGGGGACGGATTGTACTCAAGCAGTTTTCCAGTTACTAGGGAATATGCCTCTATTGTAAGATGTCTAAAACAGACGAGTCAGGACAGGATCAAGTTCTGGTGCGCATTTTTTTAAACAATTGCTGGGATCTCGTCAAGCCCAGAGGCTTTCCTGGTATTAAAAGAAGAGAGCATCTTTCGTACCTTTTTAGTTTTGAAAATGATATATGTCATTTTATGCGCTACATTGGGGGCTGTTGGTGGTTGAACATTTGAGGGTGGGTTGAGAGTAGAATTGCCAGCGAACAACGAGGCAAAATATTCAGCTTTGCCCAGGGCGGTAGAGACAATTTCATTCCCTGAAACAAGAGGTGAGAACGTGCTCTTGCAGAAATTATTCCCAATAGATTTAGCAAGAGTCCAGAAGGGTTTCTTGCCATTGGAGCTTGAGAGAACTTTTTTTTGATGTGGTTATTAAAGGAGTTTTTTGCCTCAGAAAGAATGCGGACATAGCGGTTTCTTACGTCGTTAAATGCTTGACGGTTTTCTGGACTGCCCAGTAAACACATGTTCGTTAATTAAACGTTTAAAAGGAAAGTGCTACCTTACGTTTAATTTTGGTAAAAATGTCGCCCGAATAAACATATAATTAAACCAATATAAAAACGTTTTTATACATGTAAGTTTTAACGTTTAAATATACGTTTTTCTTACATGTTTATTAACAAGGATTTTACAACGTTAATTTAACCATCATCTGTAATGGAGAATATACGTTTATAATTACCGTTTATCAACGGGAATTTGTAACGTTAAACTATTTGCCGTTAATAACGTAAAATATACATTTTTTATACATGTTTATTAACAAGGGTTTTGCAACGTTGATTTAACCATCATCTGTCATGAAGAATATACGTTTATAATTAATGTTTATCAACGGGATCTGTCACGTTAATCTGCTTGTATTAACGACGTATAATAAACGTTTGAATTACAACTACAACATACCTACCAAATGATAGTTTTTCAACCCAGCTGACAGCAGGAGATGAGAACTTATAGGACAAACGATCATTAGGTGTAGAAGTGTCAAACTGGACTCCATTGCGGTGTAGATACTTACTTTAAGTGCTCATTGCTCATCAAAACTTCTTAACTTGCTACTCTGCTACATTTTATAAACCTACCATTGACAAATTATTATTTATGTTTATAATTTTAAATGGGCTTTATAAAAATGGATTATATCACAAGTCAAATGCCAAATAAAAATAACTTTATTTAAAAAACAAAAATATATTTAAAAAAACTTACATTTCATTATCAAAAAACTAAAATAATTATTACCACATTCAAAAATATAACAAGCTTCTTCAATCATAGCGTCTTAATCATGAAATAAAAAATATATTTCTTAAATTATTTGTCAACTTCTCAACCAAAAAAAAGTAGGTATTGCTCCACTAGTTTTTTGCCCTGGACCTTTTCGAAGTAGCTAATTTCAACCAACCCTTAACAGCACAAAAGATTGCTCTGTCGCCTTTTTCACGTTGGGGAAAATTTAGGTTTGCAGCATCTAAAATTATAAACTACTAAATAGAAATAAATAGGTCATAAAATTGTGATTACCATATACTACTGCCATTAGTCTCGTGGGTTCTAGTGAAATTGTATATATATATATATATATATATATATATATATATATATATATATATATATATATATATATATATATATATATATATATATATATACATACATATACATATATATATATATATATATATATATATATATATATATATATATATATATATATATATATATATGGTTACACGGGAGGCGTCTACTTAACGTTCGCCTATATATAGGTGTACATGTATCGTGCAAATTGAATTAAACTGGGGAAAATAAACAAATACATCAGAATTTATAAATGCTGTGTGTGTGTGACAAAACAGCTTTGGTATGGCTTATAAATGCTAAACCCGTAGCTAACCATTATTACTCTCATTCGAAAGTTTGATTCACGAACAATCAAAATTGAGGAAAAAAAAGGTGTATTCATAAACGTTAGATATACGTCTAATGCCTCAATAAAATTAAACTTGAAAATATGAGAAAGCAACCAACATGGCCGATTTTAAACACGCCGGCTAAACTCATAAGTCCCAATTATTTATTCTACCTAATAACGCTCTATAGCAATCAAAGTACAAGAAATGTGATTAACTTCGACAACGTTTGAAGACAATTATTACATATTGTGATACAGCTTACCTTAACCTAACTTCACGACATAAAACTTGACACTTTGAGCTGCACTCACTGTACCTTTTTCCGAAACTTTTAAGAGTAATCGCTACAGGATGATAATCATTCTTTGTAAATATGTATAAAACAATTATAAATTATAGAACAGACCACCATCCACCATAACATACAAGTGTCACGTACTGAATATAATATTTAATAAAATTCAATTCCAAGCACCACGTTACACACTGTACGCGATCACTTCTCCTGTTCTGCTTCTATTTCTTGATTTCTTGTTCATTCTCGTTCAGCATGCGCAGAAACACTTACTAATTTACAAGGACAAATATGTTTTATGTATTACACAGTGGAATGCAAAAGACAAAATAACTCCTTTTAAAACATACACGCATTGTTGAATACCTCTCAGATTGATTATGTGACAAAATTTTTTAAAAAGCCAGGAAAAAATGTAACCTATATTACTATAGGTACATAATATAATATATCACATAATATCTCACGCTAAAATAATATCTAGTAAGATACGTATATTTTATGTATAAATCCCTACTTCATGTATATTTTTATATGCGAACCTTGTTGAAACTACGTCTAAATATTATGTTTAAAAAGACTTAATTATTAACGTCTTTTACAACGATAAATTGTTAAGTAATTTGCTTTTTTAACAAAAATTAGAAAAATAGTGGTTTTAAATATATCGTTTATATCACATAAAATATCTCTGGCTTAAAAAATGTCTGGTAATATACGTATAATTTATGTATGAATCCCTACTTCGTGCATGTGTTTCATAGGCAAACTGTGATGAAACAGTCTTTAAATATTATGTTTAAAAACATTTAATTAATAAGGTCTTTTACAATGACAAATTGTTTCGTTGCTTTTTTTTTACAAAAATTAGGAAAACAGTTGTTTTAAATATAACGTTTATATCACATAAATATCTCTCACTTATAAAATGTCTAATAAACTACGTGTATTTTATGTATGAATCCTAACTTCATGTAGGTTTTTGGTAGGCGAACTGTGTTGAAACAACGTTTAAATATTATACCCTTCATCAATAAGGTATTTACAACGAGAAAATGTTTACCTAATTTTTTCAAAAAAATTAGGTAAATACCTGTTTTATATATAACGTTTATACCACACAAAATATCTTTCGTTTATAAAATGTTTAATAAAATACATATATTCAACGTATTAATCTCAACTAAACGTAGTTTTTTGATAGGCGAAATGTGTTTAAATAACGTTTAAATATTATGTCTAAAAACTCTTCATAATTAACGTCTTTACAACGAAGAAATGGTAACGTTGCCTTTTTAGCCTAGAATTGAACGTTAATTTTTATAACCGATAACGTTTTTTCAACGGTCTTTACGTAAAATAGACGTTTATTAAACGCACGTGTGTTTATTGGGTGGGATTGTGTAGAAGCGTTTTTTGAGCTTTGACCTTTTCAAGTCTGACGTTGTCACTGGATTTAGAGAACCAGTGCTTTTGAGTGGCCGAAGAGGTTTTCTGTGTACGTGGAATAAATACTTCCATATAGTAATATGAAATATTATCTGGGATAATTTGCCTTATCGTTGCTCTTAATCTTATTTTCAAATCTTCTTAAATGTTGTTTATTTTTGTGTAATCTTTCTTTAACGTAGCCCCAAAAGAAGTCAAAATCGGTCAAATCGGGTGATAGTCTATCACACGATGAGGAAACCCGTTGTCTGAATATCTTGGAACATTTGCGCTAAAATTGGCAGTACTTCCATCATGCTAAAACCAAATCCTATCATCAAACGTATCTAGAACATGTTGATTTAAAAATAGTGTAATTAAGCAAAAACAAGTTCCTCCTGCAGAAATGACAGGTCTCGCTCGCTAGTCAATCTTCCCTCCCTAAACATAAACGGCCAGATGATTCTATTCTCAACAATCCCCACCCAAACATTAATCTTCTCCCGATACTGCGTATGGCCTTCTTTATAAGTACCACTGTGAATTTTCATTTGACCAATAATGGAAATTTTGCTTATTTACTTCCCCATTAAGGCAAAAACTTACTTGATCCCAGAAAATCACGTTTTTTACAAAATTAGTATTATTTCATGTAACAGATCGTTTTGAATATTAACGTCTAAGCCCTTTATTTCTTAGAACTTTTAGCATTGTCAAAAACGACAAGAACTCTAAGAGCTCTGGCGTATTTTGGTTATCACTTTTTCCTAGAATATTAACATCGTTAACTTCTGAAAGAATTAGGTCAATTTTCAGACGAATGGACAGAGCTTCTACAAAGATTTAACTTTGTTTCCATTAACCTGGAGCCCGTATATAACTATATTACTTCCACATCGTCAATATGTGTCAAAGTATGGCATCAAAGGTAAAATTTTCAAAAAAATTGTTGCGCTTAAGCGTCGTAAAAAATGTCAAAATATAAAAAACACGAATTGGGAACGAAAAGTTTTTTGTCTGTCTGTTTGTAGCCACTATAACCTTAGAAATACCATTGAAATAACGTCTTCAAACTTTTTATTCGGTGAGCATCCGACAAACGAAGGGTTCCAATTGTTTTTGGGTAAAATAGCTCTATAAGGTAGGGGATGAATAAGGGGTGATTTGGTGAAAATTGACATAGTTTCGTTAAAACTCGAGTAATATAACGTTTTAAGGTTTGTTAGAAAACTTTCGATTTAATCTGGTATTCTATGCTAAAATTAAATTGAGGGTTGACTGTGTGCGGGTGGAATATCGGTGACAGAAATTTCGGAAATTTTTTTGCTAAAACGGAGTAAAAACTCTCAAAACGTATAGAAAACTCGTTTCTGGAACGAATTTTTTTGTCTTGCGGTCGGTCGGTCTGTCGGCATGTACGCTGTCTGTCAGCAGGCGCAATAATTTGCAAACGAATTGAGATATCATCTTCCAGTTTGGTATGTAGTTAGCACTAGGGCTGGGAATCGAATACGAATAGTTCGAATATTCGAATACGAATTATTTCAACGAGAGTGTATTCGAATATTCGATTCTACGAATATATATATATATATATATATATATATATATATATATATATATATATATATATATATATATATATATATATATATATATATATATATATATATATATATATGAAAGGTTTGTGCTGTGCTGCGATCGTGTATGGTTCGCCGCGTTACAGTGATAATTAAAATAGTGTTATTGAGGGTAAACAGTGGTAAAAATTTTTAAATTTTGGTACAACAAACAATAACAAAAGCCTCTACATTATTATAATTGAAAATTGCAGTTAGCAACACACAATAATAGCTAGAAAATAACGTTTAAGTTTTTAAAGAATGTCGGTCGACTCGGGTGGTGGGAGGCCACCTGATCAAGCAGCTCTTATCAGAACTGATATACAAATAAATGAAAATAAACAAACAGCTGACGGTACTGATTTTCATACAGGTAAGGTCTTTGACTTTAATAATAAATACTCAAGTAAGGATTTGCCTCCATATTTCGTTTGTGTCGAAAGTATCGACAAAAACCTGGGAAAATTGCATCCGATCCGTGTAGGTCATCATCTAAGAGTTGATAATTTGTTTAATGAACATGTGACAGACATTAAGACGGTAGGTATAAATAAAGTAAAAGTAGTTCTTAATTGTAGAGAATCTGCAAACAAGCTAGTAAATAATAAGAAATTAAATGATAATAAATTAGTAGCATATATACCTACTTTTTGTACGCAAAGAAAGGGTATAATCAGACAGGTAGACACGTTTTTTTCTGAAGAATATCTATTGCAAAATATACAGAGTTCTCATAGGGTAGTGAAGGTGGAAAGAATGAAACGAAGGATTACAGACGAAAATGGTTCTAGTAAATTACAAGATCGACAAATAATAATAGTTACATTTGAAGGCACTCAATTACCAAAACTTGTTAAAATTAACAGTGTTGTTTTTGAGGTAGACACATATATATTTCCTGTTGTACAGTGTTTTAACTGCCTTCGTTACGGGCATACTAGGACACAATGCAGAAATAAAGATAGTAACTGCAGAAAATGCGGTGAAAAACATAACGATACTGAATGTGGAAGCGACTCTATTTTTTGTATTTATTGTAAATGTAATACGCACAATACAATATCTAAAGCATGTCCAGTATATCAAAGGCAACGTAAAATAAAACAAATAATGTCGGAAAAAAATCTTAGTTTCAAAGAAGCTGAAAAAATCGAAAAGAATCCATCCTATGCAGTAGTGACTAACAATAGGTATAGCCTATTAAATAATGAGGATAATTTTCCATCTCTTAGTAACCCAGATAAAGTTAGTAAAAGTAGTGGTTTTTTTAGTAACAACATCTCTAGGAAAAATATTAATACAAACCTTCGGTCGAGGCCTATAACTATTTCACATACATCTACTGGAAATCAAACATTAAAGCGAGCAGCAACCTCCCCAATAGAACCTCAGTCATATAAAAAAAATCCTTCCTTTAGTCCAGTGATTCCCAACCCACATAGAGAGGATATGATTAAATTCAAAGAAAATATATTAGACAAAGTAACAAACTATTTCACTAAAATATTAGGTAATGTCTTAACAAAAATTGATCCAGATGATTTAAATATAGATTGCGATAATATAAGAAGGACTTTAGATAATATCATTAATAATACTGTAGAAAATGAGCTTGAGCAAATGGACGCAAGTAGTGAAAATGGCAGTCAATACTAATAGAGTTGAGGGACTTACTATTTTGCAATGGAATTGTCGTTCTATTAAACAAAATCGACATAACTTATCCCGGTTATTGAATGGGAAACAAATTGATATTGTTTTGCTTAGCGAAACTTGGTTAGACTCCAATGACCAATTAAAATTTCCAAATTATAATTTTGTAAGGAAAGATAGAGCATCTGGAAAGGGTGGAGGAGTTGGCATATTAATAAAAAGCAATCTATCTTATTCTATTTTAAACTTTCCACAGTGCTTACCAGATCGAATTGACATATGTGGTGTACAAATCTTAAATCTTAAGTTAAATGTATTGAGTTTGTATCGCCCTCCAAACATTAACGTAACGTATAGACAATGGCAACAATTCCTAGATATAGTGTGTAAAATGGATCTTATTGTTGGCGGAGATTTTAATAGTCATCATGCGTCTTGGGGCAGTACAAATTGCGACACCTCTGGTAACATTTTAATAGATATCACTGAAGATTTTAACTTAAATATTTTAAACGATGGAACCCCCACTAGGATCGTAAGACCTACAGAGTCTCCGTCAGCAGTTGATCTAACTTTCGCTTCACAATCGATAACAAGTAAATTGTCATGGAATGTGCTGCAGGAATCGCTCGGCTCGGACCATTTGCCAATAATTATTGGATATAACATTAATTTTGAAATAATAGATAAAATTCCATATAGAAGGTGGAGGGAGTCGAGCGCAGACTGGGGCGCATTTCAGTTGGAGATTGACAATATAATTGATGCACATAACGAAACAGAAACAACAGCTGCAGGCTTGTATAATCACGTAATAGACAGTATCACTCTGGCAGCTGACCGTGTCCTCGAAAAAACTAAATTAGTAAAAAATTGGCAACCTAGACCAGCATGGTGGGACAACGAGTGTGAGAAGATGCAAAGAGAACGCAAACAACGATTACAAAACTATAAACATCAATCAAATATGGATAATTACCTAAAATATCAAGAAACGGATGCTAAAGTGAGAAGACTTCTCAAGAAGAAGCAAAGGGAAGCATGGAGAAGTTATGTTAGTAGGCTCAACAAACAAACGCCTTTAACAGATGTGTGGAAGTTTGTTCGGAAAATGAATAACAAATCATCAAATGGTGGAAAATCAATTATGACAGATGATTTAATAAGTGAAAGCTTATCTCTCATGGCACCAGATACAGTAGAATTACCTTTGTATAACAATGGGGAATGCGATAAAAGTAAAAGTTTTCCTTTGGAACACCCATTTGCATTAAATGAGTTGGTTTCCGTTATAAAGTCATTACGCAACTCATCGCCAGGCGTAGATAGAATAACAAATAGGATGCTAGAAAACATCTCTGAAAAAGCCATGGGTATACTGTTGCGAGTTATTAACGAATTATGGTCAAGTGGACAATATCCTGAGCAGATGAAAGTAATAATTATTTGTTTAATACATAAAGTTGGAAAACAACACAATCATCCATCTGGCTACAGACCACTATCTCTGATGCCCTGCACAGCAAAGGTATACGAAAAAATGATTCTTGGTCGTCTGGAGCATTATTGCGAAACTAACAACATATTCTGCAAAAATCAATATGGGTTTCGAAAAGGACAAGGAACGCTAGATGCGCTGGTACATTTAGTAACAGATATACAGTGTACGTTAACTCGAAACCGATATATGATGTGCATATTTGTTGATCTGAGAAGTGCATTTGACGCAATTAATTTATCTTTGTTGATAAAAGATTTAGAAGATATAGGGCTTAGCTCAGTTACCGCAAGAAACATTGTATCTCTATATAGTAGACGTCTAATTTACATAAGGGACGAAAATAACAAATTCCACGGCCCAAGGTGTGTATACAGTGGCCTCCCACAGGGAGCAATTCTCTCACCCACACTCTTTAACCTATACACCAGATCATTACACACAGACATGTATCAAGGGGTAGAATGCATCCAGTACGCAGACGACGTTTGCATATATGTCGAAAAACAATCTTATCAAGAGTGTGTAAACGAATATAGTAAAATCCTCCTTAATTTAAAATCCTGGACAGAGGCCAGGGGATTTGAGCTAAATGAAGAAAAATCCAAAGTGAAAAATCCAAAGTGGTTATATTTACCAGACATCGAACACATTTACCAGATATTATGCCTAGTAATATTTACAAAATTAAAACTGCCAACACGTTCAAATATTTGGGCGTAATATTAGATAGAAAGCTCCTGTGGACGCAACACATCGAATACCTCAAAACAAGGTGCGAGAGAGGAATGAATATCTTGAGAATGACTACACATACACTTTGGGGTGCAGACAGAGAGGTAGCTTTACTTTTTTACAGATCTTACATCAGATCCATTTTGGATTACGGAAGCAGTCTATATGGGTCGTGTTCTAAAACAAACTTGAAGAAATTGCAAACAATACAAAACAAAGCACTAAGAATTAGCATAGGGGCTATGAGGTCAACGCCTATTAATATTGTTACAGCAGAGTGTAGAGAGCCACCTGTACATATCAGAATCGGTACATTGGCCGCTAAATATATGTTAAAAATTCGAGTCAGATTTTCAGAATTATTGACAAAAATGCAGTATCTACACACACAACAGACGACCAACAAGTATTGGCAAAATAAAAGAAGCACGCCACTGGTCGACGCTTATAGGGAAACTATGATATATGAAACATTTATCCAAGTATCCGAAAAACTACCAATGCACAAAAAAGACTACAGTATTTATCACAATGACCATACAATCATCATACCCAAGTATGAAGAAATCCCGGATTTAATGCTAGCTGATGCAAAACATGAATTAGAAAAGTATCCAGAACACCTCCACATTTATACGGATGGATCAAAAATGGAAAATGGTACAGGGTGTGCTTATTACGTATCACAACTGAATATAAGTAAGAAAATCAAACTCCCACATCTGGCTTCAATTTACACCGCAGAACTAATAGCCATACAAGAGGCACTACAATGGATGCTCAGCAATGATAAACTAAAAGCCATCATACTCACTGATTCACAATCCTCGTTAATAGCCATGAGAAGTAAAGCAGGATCTTACTACGGAAATAATGAGAACATTATTAACATCATAGACTCATGTAGTAAAATCACAAAAAAACAAGGCAGTGTAGCTTTTCTTTGGATAAAGGGCCACTCCGGAATTCGGGGTAATGAACTTGCTGATCTGCTGGCCAAACAAAGTATCGATGACTACGACACATACAAGGAAACGGTGCCATATAAAGATATATATCCATTAATCAAACAAGAACAACATAAAAAATGGAACGAAGAATGGAAAGATTTCTGTTTAAACACTAATAACCCATACAAAATACTCCACCCTAACTTACCTACTGAACAAGATTTTCACATGTATTCCGGGAATAACAAAGAATTGACGACATTGATAACAAGACTGAAATCCAACCATGGCCGGTTTCCGGCTCATTTAAATAAAATCGGTATAATAAGATCTCCAGCTTGTGATTGTGACAATGTAACAGTGGCTGATTTAAATCACATTATATTTATGTGCCCACGGCATCAAAACTCACGACTGAATTTAATAACTTCTATCATACAAATGAATGATAAAAATATCTGTATGCCATTTTCTTTAAATCAGCTATTGATGCGAAAGTCAAAATGTATAATAATGAAATTGTATAGATTTTTCAAAGAAATTAGACTACAACTGTAGTTACTTTTGTTTTCATTAGAGACATTGTATAATGTAAAAATGTTTTTAATAACTATTGTTTGTTAGAATAAGTATGGCTCCTTTGTAATCCACTCCTTTGTGAATTTACCTACCTGCATGAAACCAAGGCCCAGTACAGTTTGTTCAAAGCCGTCCTGGCGGGTCTCTGGACGCACAGTATCCCAGTCATCCTTCACGATACTTAGAAAAAAAAAAAAAAAAAAAAAAAAAAAAAAAAAAAAAAAAATATATGTATTAAAAAAAATAATAAAAAAGGTATACAAATAATTTATTACAAAAAAAGAAGAGAAAAAAAAACAAAAAAAAAACAAAACAAAAAAAAAGTATAGAAACTGAATTTATTATTATATTAAAAAAAAAAAAAAAAAAAAAAAAAAAAAAAAAAAAAAAAAAAAGTATACAAAGTAAATTTATTATTACAAATTAGTTAATTAGGTATAAAAATAGTGTAAGATAATAAAATTGGCTGGCGATATAACTTGATGCAAATTTATTGTTTATAGATCTCATAAACACCACTAGACATAAATTTTAAAAAAAGTCTGTGGCTAATGGACCTAACGGTCCGAGGCCAAACCAAATTACAACAACAACAACAACATATATATATATATATATATATATATATATATATATATATATATATATATATATATATATATATATATATATATATATTATATCTGGGAATGATCCCCAGAAGGTTCTTAGAAGCATTCACCGCAGGGAGCACTAAGAGAAAAAAGTAGATCCTTCAACTAAGTGATTATGAATAATTTGTTAGATTTGCACTGTATAGACTCTCTTTGCTTGGTTTCAACTAAATATTTCTAAGAACCATATAATTTTGTCGAGTTTTTCTATAAATCTTTCCGTTTCTTCACGCCTTCATGGGCCAATAAAAATCTGCAGAGAAACAGCATATGTCGGATTACTAAGCGGAAGGTGTCGCAACTCATTTTGAAACTTTGAATTGTAGGGCGCTTTTATCGAGTTGAAAGCGATAAGTTATTGGGTTTCCAGATTGAGGTATAGTTTGTTTAAAGTTAGTTGAAAACACTTGAGTAAGTCGAAAGCTGTATTTGTTCTTTAATTTATAGGCGGCGCATAGAAGTTTATAAACACCAAAATGTAATCAAAATATGATGATAAATTTATTGTATTGTATGTTGTAACAAATGGACTGGTGGTTATGCATATCGCATTCGAATTATGCAATGAAAACAAACATGAATTTACCCTTTAAGACATAGAGGATCATAAATACGAAAATAGAAATGCAGGAGATTCTTAGATATACTAACAGCACGGCAATGATTACAAGTTTGTCTTGCAACCTACATTACAATATAATATACCAACATTATAATCGTCATTAATTTTTCTAAAATAAACAATGAAAAATTTCCGGAATTATTTGAAAGTTAAGAATTAAATAGCTAATTTTCTATCAAACAGAGGCAGATTCAAAACTGATAACGAGGCACATTCATGGGCTTAGGGGAGTGTTTATTACTGTGCGAATATTCTAATACTCTGCGAATATTCGAATACTCGAAGAATATTAGAATATTCGAATACTCCACGAATATTAGAATATTCGAATACTCCACGAATATTCGAATACTCGAATAATTCGAATAGTCGTGAAGCTTTCGGAACGAATATTCGAATACACAAATGGATAAATTCTCAGCACTAGTTAGCACCCGCCAAAGGAACACTTCCAGTCGTTTCTGGGTAAGATCGCTTCAGTGGTAAGTGATAAATGAGCGGTCATTTGTTGGGAATTGACATTCTTTCGATAAAACTCGAGTAATATAACGTTTCCGAAGTTTATGGGTAAAGGAATATGAATATTTTATTTATGGTGACGTCATGGACCCTAAATTCATTTTATGAGAATGGATTTCTGATGAGAGTAGATTATCACAGCTATGTGGAAATTTTAATGCAATTTGCAGCACTTTTATTACTTCCAGATCGTCAACACGTGTGCAAGTATGACATCGACGACAAAAGTTTAAACAATTTTTTCGCTTAAACGTTGTAAACATTGTCAAAACATATAGAAAACAGGGTTTGGGAACGAACATTTTTTGTGTCTGTCAGTCAGTATGTCTGTCTGTAGCCATGATAACTTTAAAACAAATTGAGGTATCGTCTTCAAATTTGGTATGCAGTTAGCCCCCCCCCCCCCCCCCCCCAACGAACGGTTCTGATTGTTTTTGGGTAAAATCACTTCAGTGGGTAGGGGAGGAATGGGGGATGGTGAAAATTGACATTTTTTCGTTAAAACTCGAGTAGTATAACGTTTTAGTGTTTCTTTAATAAAATAATTAAACTGAAGGTTGGCAGTGTTTCTAATTTTTTGTTAAAACGGCGTAAAAAGTCTTAAAACATATAGAAACTTTGATTCTGGAACGATTTTTTGTAGCTGTTTGTTAGTAAGCGCAATAACTTTCGAACGAATTGAGATATAATCTTTAAATTTGGTATCCAATTAGCACCCGACAAAGGAACTCTTCAAAATGTTTTTCGGTAAGATCGCCTCAGGAGGTAGGGAATACATGAGGGGTGATTTGGTGAAAATTGCCATTTTTTCATTAAAACTCGAGTAATATAATGTTTCAGAAGTTTATGGGTAAACGAATACGAATCTTTTCTTTGTGCTACAGTCATGGACCCTAAATTCAGAATGTCTTTCTGAGGAGATTAGATTATAACAGCTATATGGAAGTTATTATTCAATTTGCAGCGCTATTTCTTCCTAGATTTGGCGTCCAATCTCCTTATTTTCTTTGTCAGTTTTGCGTTTTCTTCCTCCAAATATTTTACTCTTGCCCATGTTTGTTCAAACGGCTATAATATTTTTATTTGCAAACGATCAAGATAAATCCATATTTCCTTTGAAAAAATTTCATATATTTATTGCCTGACTTTACTTTCACTTCCCTGCGTTATATCGGTTCGAATTTATTGATTAGGTGCCTTAAAGTTTTCCAAATACAAATCTTCGCAAGATAGCAATGCTTTACATTATTAACCATACTGCAAATGCAAAGCATGGTTTTTTCCCTTTAAAATTGTTCAAACTTACTCGTCTTTTTTACGTTCCTGGTCCCCATGAAATGATTTAGCCTGGCGATAATTTTCACTCATTTTCAACCAGTAATTACCATCGAAATACTATAGTTTTACACACAACTATCAACACACTTCACTACCAAACCACAATTATATACAGTAGAATCCGAATTTAACGAGGAGTCAAGGGACCAGCAATAATATCGCGTAAAAACCGGATCTCGTTGTATCAGAACCAAGAAGTAACTGCAAAAAAATATAGGTATATATATATATATATATATATATATATATATATATATATATATATATATATATATATATATATATATATATATATATATATATATATATATATATATATATATATATATATATATATATATATATATATATATATATATATATATATATATATATATACGTAAATTTACATACCGGACTACTACCTTACGAATCTTTCCATCAATACTGAAATTCAACTGTAATTACCTACTTTGAATGAACAATTTTATTCACATAAAAAATAGTGCTGCAATTGAATCATAACTTCCACATAGCTGTGACGGGCGGCTGTCCTCAGGGCAGCTGCCTTTCGCCTCATCTATGGTGTCTGGTCATGAACGGCCTCTTGGAGCGGCTCTCCGATAATGGCTTCTACGCCCAGACTTACGCCGATGATGGGCTGGTCCTAGTCACCGAAATTCCTCGGCGTCGTCTGTGAGAGCATGCAAGCTGCCTGTAGCATAATTGAAAGGTGGTGTGGTGAGCTGGGACTATCCGTAAACCCGGCGAAGACGGGGATGAACCTATTCACCAAGAAGAGAAATGTGGAGGAGTTCACAGCGCCCGAGATATTTGGAAAACCTTTAAGTTTAGTGCGGGAGGTCAAATATCTGGGGGTGGTCCTGGACTCCAAACTAACATGGGGGTCGCAAATAGAACAATTAGTAAGGAAGGGATTAGCGACCCTCTGGCAGCTGCGTCGAGTGATAGGAAGGACCTGGGATTTAATCCTCGGATCCGTCATTGGATTTACACTGCGATCGTCAAGCCGAGAATCCTTTATGGCGCGTTGGTCTGGTGGTGAGGTGTGAACCAAACTACTACCAGGAAGCTGGCCAAACTCCAAAGGCTGGAAACCCTGGGTATGACAGGCGCTGTGAGGACGACACCCGTATCCACGCTAGAGGTCTTGTTGATGCTGCCACCGCTTCTCATCTATATCAGAAGGGAGGCTATGGCGTCGCATCTTAGAATGCGAGACTCTGGAAACTGGTGCGGAGAGGGAGCAGTAATAGGGCTGAAAGAGTCGCCAAGGAGGTGGAAAAGGAAATTCCGATTTTCGTCATCAAGGTACGGAATGCCGAGGCGGGTATTAGATTGAATAGGCCATATACCCTCAGGATCTCCAGTAGGGATCAGTGGAGGGAGAATTAGGTTGAATTCCAGCCCGAAAGCCTGGTCTGTTTTACCGACGGATCGCGGCTGGAGGATCAACAATCTTCCGGGGCAGGAATATACATCGAGGGTCTGGGGGTGCGCAAGAGTTATGCTCTGGGCGCATATACCACGGCATTCGAAACATAGGTGTAAGCTATCCTGTCTGTGGCCAATAGACAGGATGTGAGGAGGAGTCCCGAGAAATGTGTATACATATGCTCGGATAGCCAGGCGGTCCTCCGGGCAGTCTGCGCGGCCAGAATCAGGTCAACAGTAGTTCAGGAGTGTGCTGACGCCCTCAAAGGACTAGCTAGGACAAAGGAGGTGCAACTGGTATGGGTTCCGGAACACTGTAGCGTAGCGGAAAATGAGGTAACGAATAATCTCGCAGGGTTTGGTTCCAGGCGGCCGTTCTGTGGCCCGGAGCCTACGATAGGCATAAGTAGGAAGACGATCTCTGTCGCCTTAGACAGGTGGACTGAGGAATCCATGGAGAGGCACTGGGGGTCGGTTGGTGGCTGTAGGCAGGCGAGGGACTTCGTGTGGGGGGGGGGCAAGATAAAGCTGTCTGGATACTCGGTAGGAGTCGACCTACGCTTCGCCGCATCCTTGAGGTGCTGACAGGCCACTGTGCCCTTAGAAGACACCTCACATTGATAGGCGTAGAGGGGGATCCCATTTGCCAGGAATGCGGCGAGGATGAAGAAACGTCTTACCACTACCTGTGTGAATGCGAGGCTTTTGGGAGTCTTCGAGCAGAGTTGTTCGCTTCCAGGACTCTGCAGAGGAATCAGGTATATTATATACGCATAGTACGCAGTCAACAGGCCATCTAAATTAAGGTAGGACTTTAAAGTCTTTAGAATGTAAAACATCTGTTCAGCCTTGAGCAAACTGCATCAACATTAGTGGACCAGGAGAAAACTCTGTCAATTACTGTTCCGAGAAATTATGTGGAGACAACAGAAGTTAAAGAGCTGTCATTGAGGCTAACACTGATGTCAACACGCGGACTTAACTTAGTTTAGAAATGCAACAATTGCGTCTTGTTTTGGATTATAATCATATTGTTTTTTGTACACCAGCTGCTGAATTCATTTAAAACGTTATTAATTTTGTTATAGAGATATGGAAGATTTGAGGCTGAGGCCATAATTGACGTATCGTCAGCGTACATGAATACCAGTCCATTTAATCTGTTTTGGCAAGTCGTTAACATAAAGCAGGAACAGCAGCGGGCCCGAAATGCTTCCCTGTGGGGCGCCAGTGCTTATGACTTTTGAATCTGATAAGGCATCGCCCATCCTAACAACAAGTTTTCTGTTAGACAGAAATGACCGAATACAGTTGTTCAAATTCCCTCTAATTCCCCTATAATGAAGTTTGTCACAAACAAAGCCAGAATTTATCGTGTCGAACGCACAGAACAGATCAAAAAATAACCCCACCGTGTATTCCTTCAAATCCATCCTTTCCGGTGTCGCCGGTACAAAATCAGTCACAGCTGATTTCGCGGAGAGCCCCTTACGGAAGCTGTACTGTCGGTTTGAGATTACGTTGTTTCCGTCCAAGTATTCTTGCATTCTTTGTGAAACTATTTTCTCGAATATTTTGGAGAAAATACTTAGCAACGCAATAGGCCTATAATTCTCGATATTGTTTTTATCTCCCCCTTTAATCAGAACTATGATAGCACCAACTTTCTATCGTGTGGAAAATTCACCCCGAAGCAACGACAGATTAATCACTTTAGTTAGATGCATCAGTAATTCATCACACAATTTAAAAGTAAACGATGAAATGCCATCCAACCCCGCCGATTTTTTAAGTTCAGAATAATATTTCTAACTTTATCCTCAGTAACTGGACGTGCAAACGTTGATGACTCGGGACAATTAACCGACACAGTACAACGATCCGAAAGGCCATTTTGGAAATGACTGTTTAACTTAGAAGCAACGGCAGTAGAAAAATAATCCGCAAACATATTAGCCACAACCGTGGGGTCATTTATTTCAACACCATCATGGGTGAGGGAAACTTCAGATAACTTAGGTTTTTTATTTGTTACTAAATTTACTAAATTCCAAAGCACTTTAGGCTTATTATCCGAATTAGACACCAATTGTGAAAAATAGTTTCGTTTTTCATCATCCCTTAATTTGTTCAGTCTTATGCTACTGATCTTTTAGTAATAATAAATATATATATATATATATATATATATATATATATATATATATATATATATATATATATATATATATATATATATATAGGCTGTACCACTTAAGATATCTCTCCGACCATAGCTCCCCTACCATACAAGATATCGAAAAAATTCTAATAGCAAAATTGTGCACAATGTTCCTAAAATATTTCTGAGTAGCGTGCCAGATTCTATAAGCGTATCAAACTTATGGTTTTTTTTAATGGAACACCCTGAATTTTATTGCAGATTTTGAAAGCACTTGAAGACTACTTATATTTTATGTAACATATCATACCCCTAATTTTATCGGTTTCGTCGTTCAAACCTTTTATCCTCACAGTGCGACCACTCTGGACATTCTTTTTTGAAATGAACTAAATTACACCGGCGCCATGGTTTTAAATTTAGGAGCAGGCTAAGACCTCTTGTACCTTCACATAATTGTTTTGGTAATTTATGGAAAGAAAACATTTTAAATTGGCCTTCGCAAATTGTCATTTTTTCCAAAATTTCAAGTGGGGTTCCGCTAAAATATTACAGCATTGGATAGCCAAAACTCCAATTTCTCCATTGGTACCAAAAAAACTGCATATTCCATGACAAAATTTCAAGGAGAAACAAGTTGTAACGCAATTTGTCGGAAAAGGTCCTTTTCCGAAACCAAATCTGCCATGATAAAGCAACAAAAGTGTAATTGTCAAAATAAATATTACAAATGAGAATAAGCCGACGGCAGAATCAGTTTTTTCTGGCAAACTTTGCAAAAATGCTCCGAACTCAAGAAGAAATGGTTGACATGGTGTTGATTCTTGGAGAATATTGAAAGAAGTGTTTGTGAGCGTCACGAGTGTACGCTGAGAGATATCCTGGCAGAGAAGATCCAAATCCACGTGCGTTTCACAGCGTTGGATAGATACTGGTAGTATTCAAGAGCAATGAGAGTTAGAACGAAGCCGGTTGTGACCAGAGATCATGTTGTCAGGTCCAGAAGGTCAGGTCGGAAGGATTGTGTGTAAAAAGCATTTTAGATCTTTTATTTCGTTAAAACGACAAAACACTCTGGGGATTAAATATTAAATTTGGCAACGCTGCTGTGTGTTTTTCAGAACTAAATTTCTGAATTAATCTGTTATTAGATTTTGCGTATTTTTTTTCAGATTATTACTCTACGTTACATATGGTTTCTTGTGGTGTGCGCCGTTTTGGTAATCTCCGATTGGTGTTAAGTCGACCGTCCCAGAAAATTGTACAAAATTTAAAAGTGATGCTCTCCTCATTAGCGAACTTTTTTCCAAGAAAATTAACCGAAAGGGGTTCATTCATGAAAAAGTATTCAGGTGTTCGATTTAAAAAATCAACGTTAAGATTTTTTTTTTTTCGTTGTCAAATATAAATGAATACAGCCCCTTCACAACAAATTTCGTCCAAAATAGTTTATCGTCATCTCTAATTACGACACTCTGCTGTCAACGATTGAATAATTATGACTTTTACTGAGAAAGTTAATTTCGGTGAAAATTTTTATGTGCTAGAAAACTTAACATACTTGGCCTAAGATCGAATAGATTTTAAAAATATTAATACTCACAGGCGCGTATGCCTTTAAAAAAATGTAATACCGTCCGATACAGAAACCCGAGAACCTTGCGGGATTTAAAATGTTTTTAGGTTATCTTCTTCTTCTTCTTTGCTTATGGCGTCTGTTTCTACTAACAATTCGCCAGCTCATTAGGGGCTTAGGGGTGAGATCATAATCTGTCTGGCTCTTAAACATGTTATGACCTCTATTCTTCTCTCTTCTGGTTTATATTCATTCACATTCAGTAACACCAAGGATCGGATGCTTAAGGTTTCAAACAGATGTAGATAGTAGGGATCATAAAACGGAGATTATATATTTGTATTGTTATAATTTAAAAAGGCAATTAATATTTTAACAATTTCCAAATTGAGGTGACAAAGTATCACTTTCATATTAAATGGTGCTGTAATACCGGTGTTCTGTACTTCTTTATATAAATCTATGTCTGGAATTTTGTGTATTGGGCATACTAAGAATATATGATCAAGATCTTCCACTTGACCACATTCACATAAAGGTGTTTCGGCTATATTTATTTTATATAGATGTGACTTCATCATGCCCTGTTCTCATTCTTATTATTGTAGTAATGTGTCTTCTGTTTATGTAAGGAAATGAACTATACCAAGGTTTTTTAGGATACTTAACTTGAATGTCTCTGTACCATTTTGTATGTGTTTTTTTCCCCAATGCTTGCCAAATTCTTTTTGTATCGCTTGTCTGTATTCAGGTAACAGGTCTAAAGGACTAATTTCTATCGATATTGGTACATTGAGTTGACACCCTGTTTTGGCCAGGAAGTCTGCCTGCTCGTTTCCGTTGATTCCTCTGTGGCCTGGTATCCAAGCAATTTTGATGTATATATTTTCACTTTCTGCTTCTAAAATAGTACTTTTTGTTTTAAGACAGATAAAGTCATTATTTGCATTCAATCCACGTACAGTCACTTTATCTATTGCACTACTTGAGTCTGACAGGATGATGGAATTATTGATTTGTTTTTCTAGGCAAAAATTGCAGGCTTTTTGGATTGCTATAACCTCTGCTATACATATATTCATGTAATTCGGTAATCGAGCTGCAAAGTTTATTTCCAAACTAGATATATATATATATACTCCGAAGCCTGTTTTTTGTTAAGTCTTTAGATGCGTCAGTGTATACAAGTGTATGTGTATTTTGGTATTTGTCTATTGCCTCTAAGAAATGTATATTAGTTGTGTCCTGTTTATTTAGATTTAAATTTAGAGGTTTTATTTGTGCCATTTGGATTTTGTATTCTGTACTGTAACAAGGAAGTTTGTCATGTTGTATTTAGTTTTTGTCTTTTTCAAGTCATTTGTATGCCTCTATAATATATGGTGCTTCCCTATTTCTCCAATATCCCTGCCGAAGTTGCACTGCGCTTTGAATATTTACAATCATATCTGTTAGAGGGTGGTTTTCAATTCTGATAATTTTTAAGAGGAATTTAGATACTAACCATTTTCTTCTATATTCTAAGTCAGTCTCCCCTGTTTCAGCTAAGAGAGCCTGAGTCGGCGTTGTTTTCATGCACCCTGTTATTATCCTGAGGGCCATAAATTGCACTATGTTTAATTTTTTTAGTATCTCTTTTGAGCATGGCTTTAATATTTGCGAACCATAATCTAGATGTGACTTTACTAGTCCATTGTACGCCATTTTAATTGTGACTGGGTCTGCACCCCCACCATGTTCTGCAACATGTTCTAATTATATTTATATTTTTTAGCGCTTTGCTTTTAATTGAGTTGATATGCGCTGTCCATTTTAGGTTTTTAGTAAATATCACTCCCAGGTAAGTAACCTGTTGTTTATATGGTATGTGTTCGTTACTTATGTTGATCTGAGATGGCTGTTGATTCCTTTTACCTTTGGTAAACCACATGGCTTCGCATTTATTTGTTGAGAGGGTTAATTCGTGTTTATGTAGCCATTCATTTATGTCTTGTAGTGTTTTATTAATTATCATTGTCATGTTGTTTACATATTTTTCTTTAATTAGGAGAAGTAAATCATCTGCATATGCTAATAATGTAATGTCATGTGGTATTACATTCTATATTGATGCCATATATATATATATATATATATATATATATATATATATATATATATATATATATATATATATATATATATATATATATATATATATATATATATATATATATATATATATATATATATATATATATATATATATATATATATATATATATATATATATATATATATATATATATATATATATATATATATATATATTAAAAAGGATTTTGAATTTTCGGGTAAAATTACCATTAAAGATGCTATCGAAGAGACTAGGCCGAGTGGGCAGCGTGTATAAATATATTTGACTTCATCAGATAGGTATAATAATTTATCTTACCTTCCGCTTAATGAATTTTGCATTGTAGTAATATTTCCTACGGGGAGGGTAGAGTTAGTTTCATTATTTTGGGCCAATTTTGAGCCGTCCGGACTAAATTTTTCAAACGTTTTGCCTTTCATCACTTCCGTGGCAAAACTACGTCTATTCATAAGTAACATAGCTATGAGTATAATTGAACAAATAAATTCGTTAACCAAATGGGAACATTTTCCTATGTTTACTTTCCAATTCTTCCACAAAAGGACAACAAACTTATTAAAATTGTTTTTACCCATTGTATCTGAAAAGAGATTTAATTGTAATGGTTGGTGACGAATACTTATTTCTGTAAATAGAGTTGCAAAACAGCAATAGTTCAATCAGATTTAAAGTATTACTAAATTAATAAGATAAGATTAATAAAAAATTGCAGAACATATGTGGGATTGTGGGTACCCTCATAGTAAAGTTAAAACCGCATAGTTAAGTAGGATGTTATGTAGACCCTAAAATTTATATTTTTGAAAAGTAATTAAAATTGTATTGTAGTTCAATTACAAGCTGTAAGCTTGAAAAGACATTGTACTTATAACTGGTATGAAATTAAGTATACCATACGTCTTCGTGTGATTTCTTACTGTTTGTCGGTTTAGTTGTATTTAAGATCTCTTGTAGTCTTCATAAAACAATACGCGCACATACACCCTTGCCTTCAAACTAGTTTGTTTGGAAATGGTTTATATATGTGTGTGTCAATTTTGGCAACATGGCACGCTCAGATAAACACAAATCTCTGGCGAAGAATAAACAATAAGATCTAACTGCATTTGACAGATTATTTTGCTATTTACTTACCACAGAACACTCCCTATAGAAGTTTCACCTAAATGGAACTAACCTGGACTTTATTAGGCCTCTAGTTCAGACATCGCATATAGTAGATGTCGCTAGTAGTGCTACAATTCTACTGAACAAGCTGTTCAGTGCGCCATTTTATCATACATTCAAATTTCAAATGTTTTGAATGCAAAAAAGTTTTTGTTCGCTTCTAGTTCTTTTATTGTATAATTATAATACAAGTTTGTTGCTAAACGTTTCTTTTAATTAAGTTTTACCTATATTAACTTTTAGTGGATACTTTACAGTGTTTTCATTGTTCGTCGGTTTTATGTTTTAGAGGCGCGTTTTTTTTTTGTGAGTCAAAATATGATCGTTATCATAAGCTTTGTGTTTAAACAATCATGTAATTTCAATTCTATTTTCAGTTTTCTTATCAAAAAGGCATGGTGCTTTCATGATTCAAGGTGTTTTGGTGAACATAATTACAACTGTTTTAGTTTTCAGGCAAGTTTAGAACGTTTTGGTAGTTCATAGGTTATAAATAAATAACGTTTTCTTACGGAAGCTTTGTTGATATAAATATACCAACCAAGAAAACGATTTATTGTTGTGTTCCGGGGTGCCTGCATTTATTTAGCAAAAGACATCGTTTTTCGTTGAAATCATCAGAAGACCATTTTGATGACTGGGTGAAAGCTGTACAAAACCCTAAGATGCTTGGTTTAGATCCACAAGCGATTTACGATAGAGTTTATATTTGTGATCGTCATTTCGTTGATGAGGATAAAGTACCTGAAATGAGAAGAGGCCTGAAAAGAACTGCTGTTCCAATATTACATCTTCCTTTGAGTAAGTATTCATATATCTTAAAATGCAAATAAAAATTTATATTTCTATTTGTACAACATCTCGGAAGTAAACAATGGATCGGGTGGATTCGGAAGGCGACCAGAAAGCCTGATAGTGTACACTGTTGTCAGATGAATATTACCAAGTGTCATTTTAAATAAAGAAGAAAATTAAAGGGTGCACAAATGTTTTTCTAATAAATGACAATATGACGTCATTTATACATACCCTAAAAGAAGGCAAAACCAACCTTGCCATACATTGTGGTCATTTGAGCATATATAAATGTAATAGTGTACAAGCACCAGACTGCTGTAATATACCTACCTATCGATAAGGAATGGCCATATATACTTCATCTTACTTTCAGAATTAAAATGGTTTTTAAATAAAATGTAATAGGAATATTGTTCTAGGTTTTTAAAGAAATGTAATAGTAATACTGTTCTAATAAAACACAAGTGTATTTTATCTTGTTTGATTTTCCATTAATCATATCGATAGTAAAAACTGAAGCTGCAAGTGTTAGAAGGTGCAAATTGCCAATTAATTTTTCCTATGATTGCAAAGCTTAAAACAGGCATATGTGTGTTATTAAAACATAACTTGTTTTGCTTTCACTATAAAAATCATTAAAAAAAATATTTGACTAATTTAACCTCTTTACTGGCAGTGGTATAAAATTAAATAGAATTTATTTGGATTTGCTAAATGAAAATGAAATCAAATTTCCCGCGTGTGACTAAAATTCATCGCATCCGCCAGGGGCGCTGCAATATTGTTCAAAACGTCAGCATTGGCGTTTCCCTTCTATAGGGGATGTTCTGTGTTACTTATTAATAATTACTACAGTCGATGCATTTGTCTAGTTGAGATATGTGTAGACGTTATTTAGTTAAAGTTAAGCAACATCTGGCGCCGCCAGTTTCTAGATGAGGAGCGGTGGTTTGGAACGTAAACTTTAATAAAAAATATCTAATGTTGTTTATGTTTTTAGAATCTAAAACAGCCAAAATAAGCATTATAAAATATAGTTGGAACCTAAAAGGAGGCTGCAACTGTCATAATATAACAGTTGCAATTAGGTGTTCGTTGGAGAAAATGAAATTAACAGAATAATTACATATTGTACAAGAAAAATCTAAATAATAGCACTATTTCACACTATTGTCCCAACAAACGCAAATATAAGATATTCACTGACCGACACAAACCGAAAAAAATTGATCATCAAATAGGAGGTTTAAGATAGCTGACACGTCGCCGTCCTTTTGTGTTGAAACCTTGCGTGAGTTCAAATTCGTAACCCCAGATTGGTGACCCCGACGTGACTGTGAAGTGATCCTGATTGACTTATTTATTAGTGAAACATGGAAAAATTACAAGCACAAATAGAAGCCTTAAAGCTTGAAGTACAGCAAACTCGTGCGGCTCAGCCTACACAACAACCCAGCACTTCTCAAATCAATGCTGCGACAGTTAAGCCTCCACCTTTTTGGGCTTCTAATGCAGCCTTATGGTTTACCTTGTTAGAGTCACAGTTAGAACTTTCAAAAATTACTCAAGACATTACTAAATTCGGTTATGTTGTATCTTCCCTGGACAAGAATGCTTTGAAACTAGTTTCCGATTTCCTTCGGTCTACGGAACCTGCACCGACCTACGTCTGCTCAAACAAGCCTTATTGCAACAATGCGGCGCTAGTGACGATCAACGAATAAATAATTAAAGAAACTCTTAGCAGGTATCGAATTGGGGGACAGAAAACTTTTACATTCTCCGGGAGATACAAACTCTTGTCGGACCTCTCAATGCCCCAGAGGTAGTCAAGCAAATTTAACTACAATGTTTCCCGGTACCTACACAGACTATCTTACAGCTAACTTCTTCTTTATCAATCGAAAACAGGCTGATATAGCGAAAAAATACTATGTGTCACGAGAAGTGAGTAGTGATTTTCGTGCGCAACACTCACCAACTTCCGGCCGGCGCGCTTCTTTCGCAGGCGTTCACGCGAGTGCGGGCATAGTGAATACCCTGAATGGTGTTGGTATCACAGACACTTTGGCGAAAAAACTAACAAGTGCCGCTCTCCATATACATATGTCCCAAAAAACTAGTTTGTCGGCAGACATTAGCGGCATGTTACTGCCACGCACGTATTCGCCGCCTTTTTCTCACAGACAGAGCCACAAAACAGAAATTTCCGTTGACACTGGCGCAGATGTCTATTGTTCCACCCTGGCCAGCTGATAGACACCACACGCCAAACCGTTTTTTGTTTGAGGCCAACTCTCCATGATATTTGTTTACGGCCATCGCCAACTGACCTTGAACTTTGGTTTGGGTAAGAACGACTTCCTCATCGCAGCGGTTTCTCGGAATATGATTGGCGTGGACTTTCCCCTCCACTTTGGCCTTCTGGTGGACATGCCCGGCCGACGTATCATCGACAGCTCTACATTTCAGCTTCTGTCAGCACTGTCAGCTACCGACCCCTCCACACTTTCGGAAACGTGTCAGGTAATCGACCCATCCAGTTTCATATGCTCGCTTCTCTAAAAGTATAACATATCTTCGTACGCCACCTTTCAGAACCCAGCTGGTGTTAAACACGATACTCAGAATTATATATCAACGACTGGGCCTCCCACATACGCTAAGCCACCACGCCTGATAAATGGTCCCTCGCCAAGAGTGTTTTTACCACAGTCTTTGGGATTGTGCCGCACCTGGACCAGCAGTTTGGCAAGCCCTCTTCATATGGTGCCCAAGAAGAACGGCGAATGGAGGCTATGTGGAGACTATCGTCAATTGAACAGAAAGACAGTACCTGACACGTACCCGATACCGAATATACAAGACTGCTCGGCGCGACTCCACGGTGCCGTCATTTTCTTGACTATCGACCTGATCCGGGCCTACCAGGAGATCCCTATGGCCCCGGAACACGTAAACAAAATGGCAATCACTACACCGTTCGGCTTATTCGTATTTCCCTTTATGCCATTCGGGCTGAGGAATTTTGCTCAGACGTTCCAAAGATTCATCAACCGCATACTGGCCAACCTTGACTTTTGTGTCATATATCTCGACCAGATAATGATCGCGTCCCACTCGAGTGAGCATTATAAAGCACACTTAGAGATGCTCTTCGCTCGCCTCTGCTGAGCAGAAATAGCTACTAACCAGGCCAAATGCGTGTTTGCCCAACCAACCATTTCTTTCTTGGGTCATCAAATTTCCACCAATGGAATCACCGTCCACGGTATCGATAAGAAAATATGTCCTGTTGCGTTCTACGGGGTTCTCGATTTGTTGACTAACAAAACACAGATCTTCTAACTACTAATTTATTATAAGCAACTATTTTCCAACACCAGTATCAACTAAAATATTTTTCTCTATTATTAAATATCCATAGAACTATATTCCACTATTCGCCTTCTATGATCGCATCTTCAACACCAACACTTACTGCTAACTGGCTTAATACTCTATGATCACTATTCTACACCATACCGACTTGATACTGAACTAACTTACTCTGCGCACCGCTCGTCTATTTATACTGTCCATAGAGATACTAGACCTTCTAGACTATTCTACACCTGTCACTTCTGGTCCCTTCTAGAAATATAATTCGAGAGTGTTTGCTCTTACCAACACACTTTATAACCGACATCTGACCACAGAATAACAAAGTCCATAAACGTAATTCACATAGACAAATGTGACAGTCTTAATTCGTTATGTCAACGTGGTAAACGTCAACGTAAACGTCACCATAATCCATAAAAGTAACGTCAGAAATATTCAACTTAGGTTATGTTTTAGTGTTATTCAAGTTAATTTTCTCTCTAAGTATAACTATTAAAAGCTTTTCAGCAAATTATTTTAGATCATCTTCATGTAATTGCCTATAATATATTAAAGGCCTACCTGCGCAAAAATAATGACAGAGCAAGATATTTCTGAGAGTTATTTAAATAAAGAATCTAATGAAGAACATCAGCCAACAGAAACAGGTAAGTTGTTTATCAGTCAACTCATTAAATGTCAGCCATATATTTATTTAAATGAATGTTTAAGAACAATCTCACCTATATTTATTACATTTTTGGTTAATATTAGTCGATAGTTATTAAGCAACAACATTGATAAAGCCATATTATATTATTGCTGGGGCCTGTTTCATAAGTCACTTGTTATACAAAATAAATTCTTGTTTACAAACTTGTAATACAAATGTTTTGCGTAAATTTGCAGATTAACTCCCGAACGCATTTCAAATATTTTTTTTCAGAAACATGCCTAGGACCCCTCCTGGATGCACAAACCACGTCAAAAATTTCTTGTTCACAACCCCTAGGGAAGTTATGGGACCAGGAGTGATTAGGGGCGGTGGGCGGGGAAGGTAGCGAAAAGAAAATATGAGCAGAAAATGCGAAGAAAACGGCTTAAAAGCTGTCTTTTTCGCATCCTGAAGCCATATCCACCCTAAACCCCGCCTACCCTGCACAGCACCCCAGCATTCGCGTAAGGTCCCGTAACGTCCTTAGTGGGTATAACAAGAAATTTTTCTTGTGTGCTTATGCAACGAGGGTGGTTGTATGCATGCAAGAGGGGAAGGAAAATCCCTATGGCGAAGCAACAACCCCCCTCCCGGACAAAAGTGGAACGCCAGAGGAAGGAAAACCCATCTTACAATATAAGTGGCAAAGTATGTATGTATGGAAAAAGAGAACATCCCATGGCAAATACTGTCAAATGATTGAAATTTACAAAAAAGACAAACAAATTTACACAACACTTACCTTCTGCATCTCAACCAAAAGATGTAGGTCCAGCCCTTGTGTAAACAGCCTGTGACCTTGTAATTTAACAGCTTACAACATGGCAATTTCCTCATTGCAAAAACAACATACAAAACGCATAACATGTCACCGACTAAGAAAAAGGCCACACATGCACCTTATAAGCTACTACAACACCAATGGTCATTAACAGAACAAGGTAAACAACGCACAATTTCAGAAACAACATTCGCAACACATGAATATATAAGAAACTGTTTGAATGTGTACGGTACTAGCGCTGTACTGGAAACTAAGTGATAAACTGTCAGTTATAATGGTGATGGCCCATGAATATTCTAGGGATTCCTAAACTGAATGTGAACTTTATGTCAAATGTAATGTTTAGGAGGGAAAAGGATGTCACAGGACAGGACTGTACTGGGAAATTGTTAAAAAAACTGTATAATGTAAAGGAACTTTAAATGCCAATGACTCGGGAAATAAGATAGAACAAACGGTAACAATAGTATCAGCGTGCATGTAAGACACCAAACTATATCTATCAGCAGTCGATGTTTTTAAAATCGTTCGGGAGTTAATCTGCAAATTCACCATGTTTTGTTTCATAAAAATAGTAGTTTGTAAATTGTATGGTGAATTTGCAGTTTAGTCCACGGACAGTTTTAGATAAATTGACTCCTGATAAAGTTTCCCATCTTACATGCACGTTGACGTTATTTTTACGTTTTGCTTCCTTGCCTTTGCTGAATTATTTACATTAAAACTTCTTTGCTTGCCTGGTACGGTACATTACAAATGTTGTTTCTTCCCAGTACACCCCTTCCCCTGCAGTTACCTATTGCTATCTATTTCTCATATTACAGTCCTCTGTGTTCTTGTATTGGCGAAGAAGGAGCGGGGGGGGGGGGGGGTCCAGCTACTTCGTCGTGCGGGTTTTGCTTCCCCTCCTTGATGCCTACAACCACCCATAATGCATAAACCAGATAAAACATTTCTTCGGAAGAACTCCCAAGAAAGTTACGGAACCTGGGGGCGAATGAAATTACAAAAAAAAAAAGTGTTAAAAAAGCAGTAGGCCATGGAGTCTAACGATAGACTTCTACTTTTAACATAATTTTCCGTAATGATTCACGATAAAAAAAATAGATACTTTGAGTACACCAATGAATCTGCCCATTATTACAAATGATATTTTACATTACAACATTATCCTAAAAAATTGTTATAATTTAATTAAATGGGTAAACCTAGTAAATAACTAAATTTACTAACAGAACTCAATAAAAAGCAGATTAATGATTTACGAAGACGCCTTTGAAAATTGTATGATTTTTAAACGTAAGTCAACTGAAAAACAACAGAAGAATGGTTGCTATGGATATAACACTATCGCGACAATTAAGAATACTGTCATTCTTAATTATCTGAACAATTTGAGGTGAATTTAACATGTTACTTAAAATTTTGTACTAAATAGTTTGTTTCCTGTTTATTTTAAATATTATTCAACAATATCTTCAGTAATGAAGAATATTTTGACATGTTGGAATGTTATATTCGTTCTAAACGAAATACTGAGGCAGCTGCAAATTAATATCAAAACAACTACCCAATTTGAGGTGTAGTTAACACGTTGCTTAAAATTTTGTACTAAATAGTTTGTTTTCTGTTTATTTTAAATATTATTCAACAATATGTTCACTAACTATGTTGACATGTTGGAATGTTATATTCATTCTAACCGAAATACATTGCATTCTTTAAAAAGTTATACAAAACTTTAACATGCTTCCCATCCAACTCCCTTAATACTAAGTATATGTCTATCCAGGTGGCGACTCTCAAGATCCTTTCTAATTGGCCGGTACATGGGGCATTCAAAACTTATATGTTTTAGATCTTCATTTTTCATTTAAATTACAAATAGTGCATTTTTCTTCTAGGTTGTTTAATCAGAATTTGATAGTCCCAAAAATCAGAACCACCTTTGTAAAAATAAAGGGAGTAATACCAATCCCGTGCTGTCTCTCAACAGGACTTTGTACTGGGGGTAGTTAACAGAAATCAAGGAGCAGTTCTCATTCAATGTTCGGCTATGATTTGTATAAATGCCAAGTATAGATGTTATGTCATTCTCGCACAAATTGGCTAAGATATCCGTGTTTTCCACTCCAATATCCGCTAGTATGCCTTTTAGGTGACTAAACCAATTAAGATCGATTATATTTGTGGCAGAGGAATCCAAATATTTCAGCTGTTCCAAAGTAACCGCAGGATAACTGTCCCTCTGCGTGCTATTCAGCTTTAAGAGTAGATATAGCGCCACTCTCAGCACATAATATCCCAGCCTGGGTAGGTTACATTCAAGATGCAGTATGTAACCGGGCGTGTTCCTGGGGAGAAAATGTTGACCTTTTAAGGATCTGCTCTGTATAACCTTCATATTCTCAATGTATCTGAGCCCCCAGATACCAGCTGCATAACTCAAAGCCAGCACTACAACTGAGGTGAACAAGTTAAAGACTTGTGGCCCATCCGGCATTACATACCCCTGTAAGTGTGTCCCAAAGGCTCCCAGGCTGATGTTTGCCTCACTCACTCTCGCCTTACATGCTTGGTGGTATATACCATTAAATTTGAAAAGAATCCCTAGATAGGTATACTCGTTCACTATATCTAGGATTTGCCTATCATAGTAAAATTTATGTCTAGCAACAGCAGGATCTTTCCTAAAAATTACAATCTTTGTTTTGGTTATGTTCAGTTCCAGTCCAGACATTGTGCTGTACTCATGTAATATGTCTATGTTCCTCTGAAAATGAATGGGTGAGTCAGCCAAGATGACGAGATCATCTGCGTACATTAACATAGTTATCTGTCCACAGTTGTTTAACGGTAAGCCACTGGCATTTCTTTCTACGAAGAAGGACTGCATATCTGCAGTGAACAGAGAAAACAGCAGCGAGCTCAAACTATCTCCCTGTAGTATTACCTTTGTTATAGGTAAATACTCAATCTGCTTTTCGGGTTTCTCGACAATTATAACTGCTTTATCGTACATGTCTCTTATAAGCTTTGCACTCACTCCTGCCCAGTACAATTTCAACCACAATACTGTTCTCTCAATACGGTCAAAAGCCTTTTTATAATCCACAAAAACAGCATATGCTTTTCTACCCCTTAATCTAATATTGGAACTAATTACAGCATTCAAAACACATATATTATCTTCATAGCTTCTTCCCTGTCTAAATCCAGCTTAACATTCTGGCAAAATTTCATGCTGTTCTGAAAATTCTCTGATCCGGTTGTACAGTACTTGAGTAAACAATTTCACAATATGATTTATTAGTGCTATGAATCAGTAAGATTCGGGCAACCTTTTATCGCCCCCTTTATAAATATGACAAAACTTTGTCGTTATCCACTCAACTGGAACTTTTTCTATCTCAAATATGATGTTAAACAAATCCAGCAAGTAATGCAGCCAACTGTCTGGCAGACCCTTGTAAAACTCATGACTACATGATGATTCAGACAAAGAAATCACAACACCCTGTATAATGTAATAAAACTCTACATTGAGAGAATGTACAAAGCGAAGATAATCTTAATATTGATTAATATCTAGGTGTTCCATTAAACGAAAATACAATTTTATGATGCCCTTCACTTATGGAACAGCCTGTATCTACGAAAATATTTTTAAATTGTGTGCATTCTTACACCACACCACTTCCACGTGAAAATAATGTCCCAAAGATTTTTTATAAGGCAGATATTGGACTTTTTCGCACTAAAGGCTCATCCTATATCTCAATGTTTCCAATATTTAGATACGAGCCCTAACAACTATATGTTGGGACAAGCTAACATTTCGGAAATAATACAACGGCTTTTCGAAACGACTGAATTATTTAGTTTTTACTTTTAAATACAAACATAACAGTAAATTCTATATTACTAAAAAAAAACCTTTTCATGCCCTGGTAAAGTAATCTCTATTAATAATAGCGTAATTTGTCATTGGAAGGTCAAACTTGCTGACAACTAAAAGTTGGGACAAGCACAAATCTTGTACTTAAAATGTTTAAATTAGTTATAGGCGGCGTTGGTATAAACGCCAAAATTATTTTATTTGTCCATTGGCAGTTGGCCATTAATGTAAAACGTCAAGTAGTGATGTTAGTAATTGTTAACATACTTTATTGTTAATTTAATTAAAATAATGGGTCGTGGAAAGGCTACGAACCAGAAATTACGTGAAATTATTATTCATCAATACCATAAGGGTAAAACAATGCGTAAAATTGCTAGTGATTTAACTATTTCAAAATCTACAGTGTACAATATAATAAAAAAATTCAGTGAGACTGCTAATGTGGATGTTCGGGGCAGAAGTTCGGAGAGACCGCAACTCGTTTCTGAAAGAGATTTGCGAAATTTGGTCAAAATATGCAAGTCGTCAAGAAGAAGCACCCTTCGAGAAATAACTGCTAAATGGAACACAGTAACTGGATTAAATATATCTAGAGAATGTTGTCGAAAATACATGCATAAATGCGGTCTGCGATTTTACAAGGTAAGTTTACTTTTGAATGGTTCATACAGTATCAAAAGTCTCATAAAATGTCTTATTTAGGCAAAAGAAAAGCCGCTGTTAACAGAAGTTCAGAAGAAAAACCGATATAATTGGGCAAGATCTAAACTACTCTGAAGAGAAAATGAGTGGAATAAAATAGTATTTAGTGATGAGGCTAAATTTGATGTTTGCGTTGGAGACCACCGTAAATGAGTAATACAGAATAAAACAGAAGCCTTCCATAAAGATTGCCCGAAAAGAGTTGTTAAGTTCCCAAAGGGAATTATGGTGTGGGGTTGCATGTCGGCAAGGGGATTTAGGTTTTTTAAAATTTATAGAGGGCACTGTAAATGCCCAAAAATATCAAGAGATACTTCAAACCACACTTTTGCCTAGTATTCAAAAATTGTTTCCCGACAATGATTTCATATTTCAACAAGATGGAGCATCATGCCATTCGGCAAAATCAACCAAAAAGTGGTTTGGTGATAATAATGTAAAGGTTTTATCCCATCCAGCTAGCAGTCCGGATTTAAATGTGATAGGAACCGTATGGCATAAAATGAAGCAGTATTTAAGAAACCACCCTCAACGTACAATATCTCATTTACGGACAAAACTACAAGAAATCTGGCACAATTTTTCTGTTGAAATGTGTCAATCTTTGGTCAATACAATGCCTGCAAGAGTCCAAGCAGTTGTTAAAGCTAAGGGTGATGTGACCCCATATTAAATTTAACTTTATTCTCAAGTTGTCCCAGCATTTAGTTGTCAGTTAATTTGAACCTTAAGTGACAAAGTACTCCACTGTTAATGTTGATTGCTTTACCAAATCATAGAAACATTTTTAAATGGTCTAGGATATATTGTTTTGTTTGTATTTAAAAGTAAAAACTAAATAATTCAGTCGTTTGGAAAAGCCGTTGTATTAGTTCCGAAATATCAGCTTGTCCCTAACAGATAGTTGTTAGGGCTCGTAAACAATATTCTCTCAAACTGTGTTTTATTATCAATGACATTAGTATATAGTAAAATGACAATTTTATGTGATAAAGTTTCACTTTAACAAACGATTTTGAATTTAGTAAAATAGCACATTATCAGTCAAAATGAACACAAAATCTCAAATTTTTCAATTAATTTTACCCCTGAGGATTGCTTGTTTTTAAACCATTTAACTTTTCTTTGATACACCATTATGTTTATCCATGTTTGTTTTTGTTTTAGAAAAGGCAGTTGCAGTGAAGCTTAATAACCCAGCTGCCAACCCAACTGCAGAAAATCAAGAAGATTGCCCAAAAGAAACAGAAAAGTCTTTTTGTGATACAAACAATGTGCATTATGAAGGTGATGTTGCTGTTTATACAGATCCCAAATCTGGCTATCAGTATCAGTGGTCACTCGAAAAAAAGGAATGGGAGTTAAGGAATCTTCAGTATGGATTTGAAGATGACACACATGTTTATACGGACAGTGATGGTGTTAAGTATTTTTGGGATAAAGAAAAGAATGCTTGGTTCCCGAAAGTGGATGATGATTTTATGGCCCATTACCAGATGAGCTATGGTTTCACAAATTCTACAGAAGCCAGCAACGCTGAAAAGGGAGATGAAAATGCAACAAAGTCACTAAAAAAGGTAAAAGGCGAAAAAAGAAAAGCATCAGAACCAACGTGGTTTGAACTTAATGAAGATGAAAATACTAAAGTATATGTAAGTAACTTGCCAACTGATGTTACAGAAGAAGAGTTCGTGGACTTTATGCAAAAATGTGGATTAGTAATGAAAGATCCCATCACATCCAAATTTAAGATTAAACTCTACAAAGAGGCAGGTACTGCATACTTGAAGGGAGACGCATTGTGCACTTACATTAGAATTGAATCTGTTGAGCTTGCATTAAGCCTTTTGGATGGTTCAGATCTCAGAGGTCATAAGGTAAAAGTGGAAAAAGCAAAGTTTCAGATGAAAGGTGAATATGATCCAAAACTGAAACCAAAAATGAAGAAGAAGAAGGACAAGTTGAAACTAAAGAAACAGCAAGAGAAACTGCTGGACTGGCGGCCTGAAAAAGTCTTTGGGGAACGAGCAAAACATGAGAAAGTAGTTATTGTGAAAAACTTATTTGACCCTTCTATATTTGACAAGGATGTTAGTCTGATATTAGAATTCCAGCAGGACTTGAGAGAAGAGTGCGCGAAATTAGGGGAAGTACGTAAGATTATAATTTATGACAGACATCCTGAAGGTGTAGCTCAGATCAACATGGGCTCTCCAGAGGAAGCAGATGAAGTTGTCAGTTTATTAAACGGAAGGTGGTTCATGAAACGACAACTTAGTGCTGAAATATGGGATGGACGTACTAAATATAAAATTGCTGAAACTGATTCACAGATTTCACAGAGATTAGACAAATGGGATGAGTTTCTTGAAGATGATTCAGGGAAATGTTCTGAAAGTGGTGCCAAAACTGACGCTCATAGTAACAAAAATGAAGGTAGCAAATCAAATGTTAAAGTGAAAACCGATACTGTTGTGAGGTAATAAAATTGTTGAGTAACATACCTAAAGTTTTTATGAAGTGGAAGAGCCATGCATTTTTTTTTTTTTTTCAATGACGCTTTAAGTTGTCAATTAAAACTGATTATATTCTATATTTTGTCAACTATGACTAGTTGATATTATAGTTTGTCAGTCATAGATAATTGACACTTTAAACTGTTGATTATATAAGGCTAGGTGTATTCTCACCATAATTAGAAACGCATATCGGTTTTGCTCTTATTAGAGCTCGTCAGTGTGCTATACTAATTACAGCGATAATACATCTAAAGTGATATCGGCTAAGGTAGTCAGGCTACGAGAACATTGTGAGATTTATGGCAGGATCGCCATCTCTGTGTTAAATCAGGTAGTATATTATTGGAGCTGCCGTGACAACATACTACCTGGTTCCGCACCGAGATGGCGACCCTGTCGTACATCTCAATGTTTTTATATTGTTGATTGTTTTAACGTTAAAATTACACATGGATTATTGTACCAAAGTCTTGGCCAAAATTGTTTTATTAATAAAATGATCCCCGAAATTATATTTAATACCTAAGTAATATACTAAGTGCAAGTATATAGTTTTGAAAAAAGTGGATTTCAATATTAACAAGTGTAAAATTAAGCAAACTGACTAGGTATTTCACATGCACTTATTACATTTTAGTACATTATTTGAAGAAGCATTACCTTGGTTAACCCAATTTGTCTATATCAACAGTATTCTATTTGAATAAAAACCAAAAAAAAAAAAATCGACTGTGTGTATTTTTTCTGTTACAAATTGGAACTATTTTATAGTAAGTTAGACAACTATTTATCGTCAGAATCTGGGTCACTGTCATCCCCACAGGGTTCTGGTGCACGATCTTCAACTCTGGTTGAAGCAGGAAGTGATCTCTACCATCCAGGGGCGTGCAGTGACATTTGAAATAAGGGAAGCAATTCCCAGAAACTTACTTATTTATAGTGTAACTCAATTCTTCTGTTGTTTTTGGAAAATTTGTTAATAATGTCGTCATGTAACTGTGGATTGTGGGACATTTCCTGGACGAGTTTATTTTCAACTGACAAAATGGAAATTTGGAAAAGTTCCTGTCCTGTTCAATTTCTAACAAAACTCTTGATACGTTTCAATGTAGAAAAATTTCCTTCTACAGACGCACTAGTAGCAGGACTTGTTAATACTAATTCACATAATTTGAACACTTCAGAATATGCATTTTCCAATTTTGATTGTTTTAAGAAAGTTAAAAGTTCACTAGCGTAAGTTTTTGTGTCAATAACAACGGGTTCATAAATGACTGTAAGTTCTGATCGTAATAAGGCTTTGTCAAAATAATGTCCATAGTGGTTAAATGATTTGAATGAATCTTCTGGGAAAGGTATCCCTTTAAATCCTCCAAAATTACACAATTCAAGAAATTTCAGGTCACTGAGATGATGAAATTTGCAGTTAATTTGCTGCTGAATTTGATCTATAATTTCGTAGAAATGGTGGCGGTAAGAAGTTTGAAGGTCTACCACATTAGCATTGCGCAGATGCTTTCTTCGTGGCTCCACTTCTCCTAATTCAATTGTTTTTTCCCAGAACTTATCAAATTCATTCCTTTTTTGAATTATAATGGATTTAAATTCACTAATTTTTTTTATGCAAAAACCAATCTCATTTATTTTACATTGCAATATGTTAAATACATTTTCTGAAAACGGAAATATTTCCGAAAATATATTAAGTAAAAAATTAAAATTAAAGTATCCTTTCAAATCATCCAAAAATCCTCTTGTTTGTAAATCCCCACCGTCACCGCTGTTAAAAGCTTATCTACTTGCAGCCATATTAATAATCATAAAATGCCAATGTATTTAACTTACTCGACTGCTTATGTATACGAAATAATCAGACACATTCGCTTTGAACGCGCACCCGGTCTTCGTAGTACAACACATTCTAAAAACATGCGTACATCGCGCCGAGCCGAAGTTTCTTTTATAAAGTTGCCGGCTGACTACGTGTATGTAACTGAAGTCATTGCATGCATCCACTCGTAGTATCAGATCAGGTTCATGCTGTCCGCAATCAGTCGCATTTACCTTGCTAGGAGCGTATATACAAATACAGTATGCTGCATAATAAATAATTATGTGTGTGAGCTTGCAAAATAAAAAATTTAATAATTAAATTAGTTTCAGAAATGTTAATATTTAAAATACAAAAGGGATTTTAAATAATGTGGTTTAGGTATGTAGTCGTTATTTTAAGGGAAGCAATGCTTCCATGGACCGCACGCCACTAGTACCATCCATAAAATTCCTCTGATATAGCTTCAGTTTTACATAACTTGATAGGATCTTTTTCTCCCTTTTGACTGATTGGAAGCATGTTGGTATATCTTCTTTTTTTTGTTGAAAAGCTGGTGGTCTACCTCTTGCAAAGACATTAATATATTCAAAGTCAGAAATATGTTCATATTTATATTGTATAACCCCCAGACTTTCTTTGCAATACCTCAGGCACTTTATTCGCAACCAGCTAAATACTTCGTTTTTTTTTAATTCTCAAGCAAATATTTTAAATCATATAAGTCTATAAAGTTTAGTTCCTGAAATTATATGGAGCACTGGTTTTGTTTGTTCCTGTGTTGTATCTCGCCAATCGGAAAATGTTAAGCTAATCTATTGTACACCCTGGCACATACTTTTTTGCATTTTCTATGGGACTGTGCATAGAATCCCCTTTCTAAAAAATTGTGTTCCACTACTTCAAGGTGGGCTGTTTGTACTATAAACATTAACATTCATCCACAAGTGTCAGACCAAAGTGAAACTTCTGTCACATGCACCAGTAGATTTTTCAGATACTCGAACAAAACAGTTCCACTTTCTGGACTACCTCTTTTTCCATTAAGTTCGGTCCAACAAGAGCAAAAAACATTGTTCGGTGGTGCAGATTCATAGATGGATAGGTTGTATACACAAGAGTTGCTGTTGTAGTACATTCGACTTACATCTGAAGATGGTATCTGCAGAACAGGTTGCAAGTTGAATGTTACGGAAACAAATTTTTCTTCCTTTTTATCTCGTTATTTATCAATCGCTTTTGCTTTATAACAGTCTGTTTTTCTTTGCTGGCGCTCCTGTATTGTCTTTTACTTGACACAGTGAGATTCTACCATAGGAAAACTTTCAACGTATCGTTTAACATGTGCTACAACTTCAGGTTTTGTTTTCTTTACTGATACTATTTTCCCCTTTTGCCTTTGCCAACGTATGTACCAATTTCTCCTCTATGCTTAAAAGCATTCAAAACCACCACATTATTAATGGGTAGTGTCTTTAGAAGAAAAAAAACACTTGGCACAGCCTTTGCCTCATTAAGTTTTTTAAATTTTTTTATTAAGTGATACTGTTTTGAATTTCCAGAAGGATTTGTATTACCTTGTCTTGACCTCCTCTCTGGAAGTTTGGAAGTATAATACAAAATAAATTAGTATAATTGACAGTTTAAAGTGTCAATTGTAAAACAATTTGGATTGGCTTTGTAGTTAAAAAAATATATGGAAAATAGATTGGTCTTTTCTCTTGTAAGGTAAGAAAAGTAAAGTGAAATAAAAAAATTATAGAAAATACATTGGTTAAGCAACCATATGTTTTTTTTTTGCCCTTTCATGTGTTAATGAATTTTACATCTGTTATTCTTCTTTGCTTCAAGAATTTGGCTCTCGACTGGTTCTGTTATCATTGATGCCATAGTTTCTGGACCTTCCAGTGTTTCCACCGCATGGATATGGTTTATATTTTATTATTTGTTTCAACGGATCCTCATTCATTCTTTCCAATGGGTTGCTTTTTTTTTGTGAACTGTGCTGTATTTTGTCGCTTACCTGTAACACACATTTAACTTAGTCCCTAATGCTCATTTCCCATTTGATCACATAAGGTACAAAATGTTATCTCCTTTAATAGTTTCTTTCAGCCAATTGTATGCTTAAGTGTTTTCTCTTCTTGATGTCCTATAACTCAGTTATTTCGAAAAAATGTGTGTGTCAGTGTTGCCGTTGCATAGACTGATCTCTAATGTGCATTTGCAATACATTACAAGCATTGCCAGATCGTAATGTGGTTGCATTTATGTCTTTTCGTGATAGTTATCGAATCGAAGTTCAGCAGGCTCATGGGCATTCTGCCCAGCGGCGATCCCAGAATCTGGATGGGACCTGCATTATTCGTTCTAAACCGCACTGTATTACCTGGTTCATGGTTGAACCAAAGCAAATGCTGTTGGATGAACTCAGCAGGCAATATAATTATGGGATAGTAATAACGCAGTACAGTCCATTCAAATATATCTAAATATAAAATTCAAGAGGCCAAACTCGCAGCAATTGATAATCTAATTGTATCATACGGAAATCCATACAGGACTAGTGGTAAATCGTAAATGGAAACAACTATAAGAAGCATGTGCCATCTAATGCGCTAACTGCAGACGGCTTCAATGAATACTTTGAAAATATACCAAAGGAGGTAGTTGCGGGGATGCCTAACTCCATTGGAAAGTAACATTAATTTACTGAGGTAAGTTATAATTGGGCACATTATGTTCTTACAAATCTAAAAGTCAAAAATCTAGGGACATTTATGGGCTGAGTATAAACATGTTTAAAACTATAGCTAATGTGATTGTGATGCCTCTAACAAAAATTGTCAAGTCTTGTTTGAGGGAGGGCGTGTTTCTTTCGGTCTTAAAGAGTGCACTGGTGGTGCCCAAAAAAGGATCATAAAGCGGCAGAAAATTGTCGCCTTATCCCTGCTACCGCAAAAATCTAAGGTGTGGAAAGGTATCATGTCTGTCCAAGCAGATTGTCGGACATTTTCAGAGGGGTGTGTTGTTGAGCGATAGGAAATTTTACTCCAGGAAGGGCAAAAGTACTGCCCGGTTAGTCCTGGACTGTCTCTTCAGAAAAGCTAATTGCAAAATTTTTAACTTGATACTCTACTGTTGTGTAGTCTCCGTAAAGCTTTCCACCTCCTGTGAAAGGTCAAGGTTTACAAATTTTGCTCTTAAAGTGTTGATCTTCAGATATGATACTTTGAAGAAAAAAATCAGGTTGTATGCTGCACCAATGTAGTGTCTGCAAAGAAGCAAACCACTATAGGAGTAACACAAGTCTCTGTGCTTGATCCAATTATTATTTCTCATGTTTATAAGTGACCTGTTCTCTCTAATTGACGAACTGTCCAATATTAGACGCTCTTTGCCGAGAACACGACGGTGTCATTTAATGCAAGTGCCCTAGAGGGTTCCATGGTGGAGCAGGGGAAGTCTGAGGACTGGTTCTATGCGGACATACTGCTTCTCAACACCTACAAAACACATGGACTGGTAGTTGCTGTAAGTGATGGTATTGATAGAGCGAAGTTTCGGGAGAATACATTCATCCATGACTTCTGTGGAATTCACATATTAATTCCTTTTCAAAAAAACTATCAAATGGACTTCACGTTATTCACGGTCTGTTTGAGAAATGTGTCTCCCAAAGTACTAAGAAGTGCCTATTATGCTGTTTTTCCCAGTAACTCATTATTTTATTATACTCAGTATAGTTGTCTGCAAACATGCTGCTAACGTGCATCGCGTGGGGACCAGCAAGAAAGGCGATCAGACCGACTTGGGCTTTGGAGAGGACTGCAAGAAGGCTTGAAATGTCTGAAAATACCCAGTCTGCCATCCATATATATATATATATATATATATATATATATATATATATATATATATATATATATATATATATATATATATATATACATACATACATACATCAGAGGCTAATACAGAAAAACCATTCCAGGTGGAGTGGTAATAGGTTTTGAATTACCTCCAGCACCATCACCTACCTGCTACTCCCTAAGCGGTGCATGTAGCTCGCTTCTAGAAAAATCCTCATTAACTTTTTAATGTGTGTGCAAGTAACACTAATGTATGAAAAATCAAGTTTATACTAGTTTTACACACAGGAAAAAGGTTTCATGCTTTCATGCACAAATTAAGAAAAAATAACTCTTTTTTAATTATACATTCCCTATTATATATATATATATATATATATATATATATATATATATATATATATATATATATATATATATATATATATATATATATATATATATATATATATCTTCTTTTATTGCCAAATATTTTCAAAAAAGCTGCCTTACATTATTTTTTAAAGCCTTTATTAGCGGCAAATTTATTTTTCAAAATTTATTCTCGAGGGCGAAAAACCACCAAAATAGAAACAAAGAGTTATGAGATAGATACGTATTTCGACAACGAAGTTGTCTTCATCAGTAGCTGTCGCTAAACTAAATCTAACTTCGTTGTCGAAATACGTATCTAGCGCATAACTATCTGTTATTATTTTTGTAGTTTTTGGGGTGATTCTGATTTTTGTTTCAGGGATATTGATAATGTTTTATACTGTTTTAGAATCTCCATAAACCAGGCAAGTTTCTAAAATTATGAGCCAGTAAATTTTATTGTAATTTTTTCCAGTACGGAGGTTTGTTCGAAGTCTAAAAAAATCGGGAAGAAAAAGTCCGTTTAATTTTTTTTCTTTCAGAATTTCTGAAAAATTACAAAAATGTTTCAGATTTTTTCGATAACGCCATTATTGCGGATTAACATGCACAAAAATCACATTCTAGAAATGTTTTTTCTGCATGTGGCGGTGGGGAAAACCTTTAAATTTGACAATTTTTTCATAAAATTATCAATATCTTGAATGCTGTATACTTTAGATGAGATCATATAGGATTTTTCTGAAGGGGCATGAGCTAGTCTATCTTCGTGTGACGTTTGATTGGCGACTTTTGGGATACCTGTATATTCTCCATTAATAGAAGTCTGGGCTATTTAAATTATCGCAGTGAGAAGGCCCATAAATGAATTCATAAATTGGCCTTGGCACCACTGATTGTGTACTTATGTTCTCCACATTATTTCTAACTAACTTTCAAGTCTTTAAAATATTGTTTAATAAAAATTGTCTTGACGTAGACGCAACACAGTCGAATCCTTTGACTATCTATCTACGAATAGACCAGGCATCACCCAATGCGATGCGTTGTAATGTTTGAAACCAACATTGAATAAAATGTTTGTTTACATGGTCCTCAACACCATAGGCGTCTCGAGAAATAGGATTGAAATTTTCATAAATACGATAAAAAAGATTAAAATAAAATTTAAAAGATGTATAACTACCCATACATTATTTAAGTATACTATTAACTAAAAAGTCTGGACGCAGCAAGTGCGTTATGGTAGTGAATTTTTATAGAAATGATTTCTCGAATAAAATGTTCGAAAGTCTTAATGTTGCAATGTTGTGACCTCGTCACAAGCGATTTTTTTCTATGCGAATTCAGTAAAAAGTGTTTTCAACAAAAATTTAAGAAAAAACCTTGCAGCTCTACCAGTTTTTCTAGAAATGACCACCTGATTTGTCTGCTGCCATGTTTTATAGATTTACAACTTACCGGATAATTTCTTATTAATTACATCATGTGGCAAGCATCTAGGAAAATATATACATTTTCATTGGTTACAAGATGCGGCAAATAAGCCTTTAAACCTTCTTGAATAAATGTATCTAAATTTGCTCACAAACATTTAATCATGCTTATATTTGCAGCTGCTCCATCAAAACTTATGGAAGTAACAACTATTCTTGCTTGATAGATAAAACTTAAAGCCCGATTAAATAATAGGCTTGCTTTTTCTTCACGAGAAATGACAGCTAGGAAGAAATAATCCACTGGAACTTTCCAGTGGTTATTTAAAGCAACTAATAAGAAAAGCAAAACTTCTTTAGCCACTGGAAGCTCGTTTGAATTATTGATATCCACGCCAATATCTACATTACCACAAAACTTTTTTCCTGTGCACTCAACTTGACGTCTTATGAACATCTCGTCGATGATTAGGTATTTAACAAAGTATTTTGCAACATTTTTCAGCTGCTTCTCGACTTTTTGAATTCAAAACCGCGAATGCTTCTTTGCAGAATCCAGGAACAATTTAGAAATTGTTCGAGGATGTGGCAAAGATTTCATCAATTTTTCTCGAACGTAATTATAAGCTTTGTTTGAATAAAAATTTAGGGTAATAGCAAACGACTTTACGTCTGATGAATAGTTCCGTTGTGGACATTTTAAAAGCTGTTTAATCAGATCTATTTGTGTGGGTAAAGAGGCCTAAAATATTACAAGCAATGATATCAATTCAATAACACTCAAAAGTGAGGCGTTCAGGGATGTTTCTGTATTTTCCGTAAAAGCAATACGACTTTTAAAATGCTCATTTTTGGTGACAAACTCTTAAGACGTCTTTTCTGTTGGCGCAATATATTTATTTTCCTCTTTTGTTTTTTTATTACTCGTTTAGCAATAGATCATTTTTTAAAGCTTTTTTCTGGAGTTCCTGATGAACTGGAAATGTCTACAAAATAAGGAAGTTTTTTCCTAAAAAATGGACGATATATGATAAGTTTTTAGTGAACGGAATATAATTTTATAAAAATGGTTTCTAGTATTTTTCCCTCAATTCTAAGTCCAGGCACATTAACTTACTTTTGACCTGGAGTAATGTTAGCTTTTGGTGTTAATTCAGGAGGACTGCCAAGTGCCCCACCTGTTGAACATGATGATAGTTCCAAAGCAGTGAGAGTTGATGATAACGATGATTTATCACTATTTTCTTGAAAACTATGACTGCAATTTTTATCGGGTAATTTTACCAATAATAAAGGTTTACAAAATGGGAAGCTAAGAAGAATTCTTCACCTTCTTTCTGCGTGAGCAAGAGCTTATTCATGCCAAAAGTAAAATGCACTGGAAAACTTAAAACTGATGGAGACGCTGCGTTTTTAAGACCTTTCTTCCACTTGGGTAAATAATAAAAGTCTTTATTAAAATGCTGTGAAAATAAATAAGAATATTTCGGCAGCGTATCCGATTTTATATTTAATGCAGTGCACCATGTTTCTCTCCCTTCTTTAGTAGATGGAAACCTAAAAATAGTGCCAAACTGTCGTGCCGCCACTGAAAATCGCAAACAGCAACATGCAGAGACATCGTTGCCACATCCTCAGGTAATCTTCTACAAGCAATATACTTTATCATCATTTTGCATAAACAAAACTCAACACCTTTATTGAAAATAAATTTTCAGTATACTTGCATACTATTCACAGACAAATACAAGCCACAACTGTCGATTAATACAAATCTAGATACTTCACATGCAGCAAGATAAATATTTTAAATTGAGTTTTCTGGTTATATTTACATAAAGAAGGGAGGAACCAAGTAATATAACGTTAGTAAATCTTTACATTCATAAATAATCCCTAATGCAAGTGTAATGTCTTAAGTTACAGAAAAGTAATACATTTATCATTCTCAACTTGTTAGCATATTCGGCGATTTAAGGATGAATTATCACATAGCGGCAACGCTTGAGCCACCACCCAATCAGAGCAGAGGACCGATGTTAACATAGAGTCCCTTGAATGTTGGCTTCAAACAATTCGGCTGTGTGCCGGGTCTATTCTCTATATAGTCAAAGGTCGACTCCTAGTCTTGGTAGGCCTGTTGTCTATTAGGCTTGATTCGCGTTAGGCCGAATGGAGGCATCTGAAATGAAGTATCCGTTGTCGGTTTTCGTCGCTGGCCTTCGATCATTTAACAATCGTTCAGTCGTCTCGTCCGGAGTTGTCGACTTTCTGAATATTTCTGTATTTCAGAGAAATATTAGTTGTACAGGAAATTTGTAATAGTGAAAATTAAGTTAATGGAGGTATATATGCCTGGAAAAAATCATATGCAGCGCAAGTGCGTGTGTGTGAGTGTGTATGTGTGTCAGATAAATTAGATGTTTGATTTAGTTACCAAATTTGTAGGTGCGGATTACATTTTAAGTTATAAAATATATAGGTCACTAAAAAATATGCTAACAAAATATGGACAGAACGTATTTTATGAGTACCGCGAAAAATATAGCCTCTATCGAGAACAAACAAGTTAAAATAAGTACCTATTTAAAATCAAATAAGTACCAAATTCACTAAGCACTGATAAGTACACTTGGCGAACCTAAACCACCACAACACATTTTAAATCACCTGACGATCGTTTCACTAACCAAGTTACCGTCATCGGAGAATGAATAATTAAGACTTATTCATTCTCTGATGACGCTAGCTTGGTTAGTGAAACGACCATCAGGTGTTTTAAAATGTGTTCTGGTCTTATGGGTTCTCCAAGTGTACTTATAAGTACCTTTTTTTTTTAATTATCAATATAATTCTGGACGGAGTAAGTGCATTAAGGCACTAAGTAGCCCACGGGTAAATTCCTGGCTGGTGAGTGAGTGCCGAGACGAGACAAGCGACCTGGCTGGCAGAATAAGGTTACCCTTATCTGGGTGCCGGGTCCCTCGGGGATCAAAGGCAATGAAGAAGCTGACAGTCTCGCGAAGAAAGGGTCAGCAGAACCATTTATGGGACCAGAACCGGCTCTGGGCGTGACAAAGAGCACTGCCAGGGGAGTCATTAAGTCCTGGGTCAGAAACCAACACAAGGTGTACTGGGCAGACTGTCCAGGGCTTAGACATGGGAAGTCAATAATTGACGAACCCAGTTCAAAGAGAACTGTGGAGCTGCTAAATCTTAGCAGAGGATAGCTCAGAAACACAACAGGTCTCTTGGTGGGACACATGGCCGTCAAGAAACACTTGCATAAAATGGGGCGGTTCGAAGGGGACCTCGCATCCAGACTCTGCGGCGAGGGGGAGGAATCAGCCCAGCACATCTTGTGCGAGTGTAAAGCTCTGGACCGCAAAAGACAACTGATCTACTATCAGTCTAGACCGGCGACAGAGCAATATAAAACTTCACCCTACCAATCTCTGTGCAGACTAGTTCAAGGCACAGTGATTTTGGAATTGGTGGAGTAAGACTAAGGGTATGCACAATCAACCAAAGGTTGCAGTGCTATCGAGGCGGCAAGGCCGCGGGCGAGCCCTCAGGGAGAAAAAAGTGCATTAATGAAAAGGTTAATAGAAGTGAGTTTTCAACAAAAACATTTTATTAATTGAAAGAATAAAATATAAGAAGAGCATGCAACACACAAAAATTATAGGTTATTAAATGTGTAAGTTTGAAGTTTAGATCTGCATTTATTGCTATAGCAATCCAACCAAGATTATCTTCTTATTAGGTTTATTTGAGGCTACAATTTTAATTTTAATTTTTTGCCATGTTTCGATTCTTTAACTCAGAATATTCTACTCATATTTCTTTGGCCAATGAAGTTATATAAATTGTTTTAACCATACAAAAAATGTTGAATCTTGTGAGAAAATGCCTAAATCTCAATTTGGTATCCTTATGTTTATTTATTTGTACTTAAAGGAAAATAATTAACCTATTTACTGAAAAATTCAGCCTGGCAATTTTTTATGCGTACGTATGATGTGAATCATTCGGAATGTAACTTAATGTGGTGGTTTCCTTCCTATGGACATCGAATTCTAAAGTCTCTGGTCTTTCTGATTTTATTAGTAAACAGGTTAAATAATTTTCCTTTAAGTAAAAATAGATACACCAAAGAATTAGAGTAAAATAAGAACGTGGCCAAATATAACGAATACACTCTTTGCCTAGCGGAGAAATTAGTTAACAAATAGTAAATAAAGAAAATCTTAGCGGAATCAAGGACTTTTAGGAGAGAGAAAGCCGAAAAAACTTTGTTTGCTCACCATTTGAACTGCGAATCACGATGGGTCTAGATAGAATTTTAAAAAAATAATTTACAAGTAACATTTTTGACAAAAAAATACTTTTAAAAACTTGCTAGGTAACCCCAAAGACAAGGACAGTACCATTATAATGTCGGGAATTTATGACATAAGTTGAAAAAATTGTGATCTTAAATGCATCGGACAAACAAAAAGATCAATTGAAATTAGATTTAAAGAACATTTAGCGCAATTAAGATACGGTACTATAGATAGATCTTCCGTTACCCAGCATATTTGGGATAATACTCACCACGTAGATAAGGAGAATCTAAAACTAATAAAAAATGTTAAACAATATATATATATATATATATATATATATATATATATATATATATATATATATATATATATATATATATATATATATATATCTGTGTGTGTATATACAGTGTGGCCTATTTTAAATGGAGACACCCCTGTAAGTTTTGTATTTATAAGTCGATTTTGATCATGAAAAGATCAGAAGACATAAGATGAAAAACTCTATTAATGATGTGAAAATTGTAATGTAGTTTTTCTATGTCAAAAAATTAGGAAAAGAGCTAAGGTCATTTTTAGGAAAAAATAAGTAGGCCACTGCATTCAGCATGCCTCATAATAGATATATACCGAATTTCGTCAAAAAATAAGATATATTAACCATGTGACACAAGTTTATTTGTGTAACCCTTGTATATGGAAACACCCCCGTATTTTTTTTATGTAAATGGCGATTTTTTTAACGAGATTTCAAAGGATAGAAAATAAAGAAGTCTATAGATCCGGTGAAAATTGTTTCCTATGCCATTCGATGCCTACTAAAACTATTTTCATGTCACAGCATTTATAAACTTTTTTTCTTCAACTTTTGAAATGCTATTGTTGACTTCTAGTTTCGTCATAATAGTTATTTTTTTTATGAAATTTGGTAGGTAACAATTTTGAAGAATAGCGAATCCAGTGGCATACTTATTTTTTTCATAAACTTTTTTTTTTTAATTTTGACATATGAATACAATCATTTTAGAGAATTAAAAAAAAATTATGAAAAATTTTTTCAACCAATTTTTGTACAAATATTTTAAGCGATTTTTTGTGGAATGTTTTTAAGAGGATTTTTTTACGGCATTTATGTCATGTTTAGTGAATATTCGTAGAAAAATGTACTAATGAGGAGGTCGCGACTTTTAAATTTTGAAAAAATAAAAAATACTAATACTAAATGTAGTAATATTATATATATATATATATATATATATATATATATATATATATATATATATATATATATATATATATATATATATATATATATATATATATATATATATATATATATATATATATATATATATATATATATATATATATAATACCTTCGTTTATAAAGATACCGCAAAAAGTTATTAACAAAACTTGTTTAGAATTAAAATTTATGACAGGCTCTCAATTTTCAGCCTGCTTTGAATTATCAAGTAAATTATTAACATTTTTCCCTATCAACATGGTGATTTTTACCTGTGGTTTTCTGAACGCAGGTGCGCATAGCAACTAACCATGCAATATTAAATAATAATTTATTAGTAAAATACAAAACGCTTATTGCTAACAAAAATCGAAACGAACAACGAAAAATAAAGAAATTATTCAAATGTGCAGCCACCAACCGATACACATAACTTAGCCCGTTTAATAAATGCTTTGTAGGCATTTTGAATATGTTGAATTGGAATACCGTCAATTGCCTCTCTCAACCTCAGTTTGAACAAATCAAGATTGTTGTTTAATGGAGCCGCGTAGACTTTCTGTTTGAGATAGCCCCATAAATAAAAGTCCATTAAGGTAAGATCGGGACTTCTGGGAGGCCAAGGTATTGGCCCATATCAACCAATCCACCGCCCAGGAAATTCGCGATCTAACCATTCTCGAACGATTCCTGTTGCATGTGCTGGGTGGCCGTCATACTGAAAGTATGCTGTTTGTCTATCTTCTAGTGACATGTTATGCAAATGGTCTTGAAGAATATTTTCCAGCATTTCCAGATAACTGTATTGGTTCATATTTCGCTCAAAAAATATGACCCAATTATCCCAGCGTAAGAAACAGCACACCACACATTTACTTTTTTATGGCATTGTCTTCTGCAATTAACTCTATAATTTAGATTCTCCATAGACAAATGCCGTGCATTTAGGGAATTTACCACCCCATTAGTGGTGAAAGTGGATTCGTCCGAAAAAATAATACTCCTGCTAAAATTGTGATTTTGTAGATATTGCTCGCCGTACCATAAACCAGAATCTAACAGTTTTGACTTGTAATTTTCTTCCAAAGTGTGTATAAGTTTTCCTTTGAAAGGTTTCACCTTGTTGGTACGATAAATTTGTTACAAATGCGATTTGCTTATATTTCCAATTTCTAATGCCCTTCTTCTTAATGATAATTTCGGAAAATGCCTAACAGAATCCATAGCTAATGCAGCTGCGACATTGTCGTCTTCTTTTAGGTCGGATTTTGTCTTCTTAATATTTAAAACACTCCCAGTACGCATAAATTTTGTTACAACTTTTTTTACACGAGTAGCGGAAACCGAATAATTTGGCCAGCATTCAAGGAATTTTCTTATCACTCCCTGATAAGAATGTTCTTCACCCAAACCATAGCACTGCACAATAAACATTTTTTGTTCTGTTGTTAACATTTTTAAATACAGAAGCTTGCCGTTCGTGACAAACAAAACTGACGTTTCAATTTTCCAAATAAGTAGTATCCCGGGAAACGAACAACAAGTAGCCATGCAACTCGCCAATTATTGCTTCGAATGTCCAATTGTGCGTTTACTTTACTCTTTTTATTGGTTGAGATGAAAACAAACCTACCCCAAGTTTAATTATGGTAAAGACTTTTTTAATACAGTTTCAAGTATTTTTTAAAGTACGCCACACAGAAGCCGTCGAACGCCATTTAAATAAAGTCGCAGTTAAAAAAAACATAGGAGGCTGAGCCGTTTGAAAACTGAGATCCTGTCATATATTTTAATTCTAAACAATTTTTGTTGATAACTTTTTGCGTTATCTTCATAAACGAAGGTAGTTTACTCTTAATACATTTCATTACATCAGTTATAAACCAGCCTGTATATTAATTCATTTTGTTTATTTTCTCAACATCTCAGTTTAAGACAAAACAGGAGCGATTCCCAGAATATCAGATTCTAATTCGAATTTTATTTGTCACTTATACGTTACCTACACTCAATCCGTGGACACACTGTATATATATATATATATATATATATATATATATATATATATATATATATATATATATATATATATATATATATATCACATCAATAACTCAAAAAATATTAGGCTGATTTTGATAAAATTTGTCAGGGCAGGTCAGGTCAAACAAACAAAGCTATGGTAACCAAATTTGGTACGAAAGTTTATATTATAAAAATTTCGGGAGGCAGCAAGTGCGCTATAATACTTTATAAGAATTGTACACTATTAGTACGGCATATTACTAAAAGTAATTAACGTCAAAGCAGAACTGTCAAATCATGATATTATTCTTTAGTTTTTAAAAGCATAATATAGGTGCAGCTGGTTATATCTATTTCAATGAAAATCATTTACTACTTAACCTCAAAACAGAACAATAATAAATAAACAAAACAGGTTATTATTCTTTAGTTTACAATTTTAAAAGCAGTATACAATCATTTACTTAACCTGAAAACAGAACTGTCAATGGATAATAAATAAACAAAACCCACTATCCCATCTGGTTTTTACTTCAAGTAGCTGATATAAAACTTCCTTATTTTTCTCTGCAAATAAACCCGAAGGCGGTTATTAGGGTGTGATCGCCACAGTTCGGGTGTGAACGTTATCGTTGCATTATGATGTATGCCTGTGGCATTATATGTATCAATCTACGCATAGCAGGTGGCTACTCTGTCTTTGTCTGGCATCTAACCACTCAACACTCAATTCACGTATTTTAGATCCTCTTTTAGTGAATTTTTATTAAAAAAATTCACTAATAGAGAGGTATCGATGGTGAGACTTTGCAAAAATTCTTTCAAATGAGCGCGAATTAGGACCCCTAGAACCCATATCCGGGGTCAGTTTGAATTTTTATATGCTTATATACATATATATATATATATATATATATATATATATATATATATATATATATATATATATATATATATATATATATATATATATATATATATATATATATATATATGTATCCGTCTGATAACTCAAAAAATAATTAACCGATTTAGATGAAACTCGGCAAGTGCCTTTCTTTTATTAGTGGCTTGGATGAGTTCGTTGGCCAGGAAAATCGGACGGGGTTTTCCGGGAAAATTTTGAGTTTTCTTTCAAAAAAAATTTTTTTTTCCGAAAATTTCGATAAAATTTGGTCTACATATTGCTTTGGGAAATACCTAACTATGTGCCAAAATTCAGCTTTCTAGGGTTACAGAAAATTGAGCTATTCAAATTTGAAAAATGTTTAAATCATAAGTATGTGGTTGCTGTTGGTTAGTCAATGCTTTTCTTATTGACTCATGAGATTCATTCATCAACCTTCCATTGACTTCTGCTTCTGCCGCTGTTACAGTCCTTTTATTTAGATCTAGAGTTCTAACTACTCATACAAACAGTGTTTTTTAACCACGTGGCTGGGCGACTGACCGAATTCATTCCCAGTTGCTTTGATCTACTCATATTCTCTGAACATGTTAAAAGACGTGGTAACTACTTCATTCCAAGTCACTATTAACCGACTATTTATGAAATCAAATAAGTAAATTAAATCGATTGTCATAAAATATGTAGTGTATTAAGACAAGGGAAAAAGAAATAAAACATATATAACTGTGCACATTTTGATTATATTTTAGGGTGCTTGAGAGAGGTATTGTCACAGCTTAATGTCTTATTAAAGTTCATTTGTAAATAGGTTTAATTTTTATATGTTTATATATATATATATATATATATATATATATATATATATATATATATATATATATATATATATATATATATATATATATATATATATATATATATATATATGATAACTCAAAAAATAATTAACCGATTTCGATGAAACTTGGCAAGTGCCTGTCTTTTATTAATGGCTTGGATGAGTTCGTTATCCAGAAAAATCAGACGGGGTTTTCCGGAAAAATTTTGAGTTTTCTTTCGAAAAAATTTTTTTTCTCCGAAAGTAACAAAGCTGTTTCAATGAAATTTACTATATATGTTGCCTCAACCGTACTACGTACCAAAATTCAACTTTCTAAGTTTAGAGAAAATTGAGTTACTCAAATTTTAAATTTTCTTTCGAAAAAAATTTATTTTAATGAAATTTTGTGGATATCTTGCCTTAGGAAAAACCTTACTACGTATTGAAATTAAACTCTCTAAGTTTATAGAAAATTGAGTTATTTATTAAATTTGAAGCATTTAATAAAAATTCACTACCATAACGCACTTGCTGCGTCCCGAGTTTTTTAATTTGGTAAAAACTCAAAATTACTTAAAATTCACAACAGATATTTTTGATATTAGTGAATTTTTATTTAAAAAAATTCACTAATAGAGAGGTATCGATGGTGAGACTTTGCAAAAATTTTTCAAATGAGCACGAATTTGGGCCCCTAGAACCCATATCCGGGGTCAGTTTCTATTATATATATATATATATATATATATATATATATATATATATATATATATATATATATATATATATATATATATATATATATATATATATATATAATACATATGTATCCAACCAATAACTCAAAAAATAATTAACCGATTTTGATGAAACTCGGCAAGTGCCTTTCTTTTATTAATGGCTTGGATGAGTTCGTTATCTAGGAAAATCCGACAAGGTTTTCCGGGAAAATTTTGAGTTTTCTTTGGAAAAAAAATTTTGCTCCGAAAATTATTAAAATATTTCGATGAAATTTGGTGTACATATTGCTTTGGGAAAGACCTAACTATGTGCCAAAATTCATCTTTCTAGGTTTACAGAAAATTGAGATATTCAAATTTGAAACATATATTTTTAATATCACCGCGTTTCATTGACAATCACAAACCTGGCTTATATGAGATCTAGTATGTCGTTGCCCGGCAACGGAACATTTGATATTATTGCGCAGGTCTGTTACACGCTTTAACTGACGTTTATCGTATAGTATTAGATTGTTTATATGTTTATCTGTTTCAATCGACAAATTATTTGTGTTATTTGGGAAATTTTTATATACAAGTGCAAATTATTCCTTTATTAATGTTAGTGGGTGGACTAAACAGTGTTTGTTATGTTTTATCAACACATATAAAGGATCGAAGCTTTACAAAAAGGGCTGATATGCAACAGGTTACTTATTTTCTCTCTGATGCTTTGGCGGTAGTTTTAGTTAAGTTTATGGTTTAACGATCCATAATTTTTAGCTAATTTTCGTACAAAAAATTCGTCAATGAGGAGACCGCGACTTTAGAATTTTAAAACATTTTCTTCAAATGAGCGCACACTAGCCCCCCTAGAATCCATATCCGGGTTTACGTCGGGTTTTTATCTGTTTACATATATACAGGGTGACGCATTTCTACGGTAAAGCTCAATATAATTATTATTATACAAGAGACGAGAAAAAAATGTATAAGTTAATTATAGGGTATCTTGAGCTGCATCTTATAAAACTATTTTGGCAATCACCGGCTGGCCCATAAGTCGTTGGTGATCCCTGCATATTTTTTTCGAACAGCCTTATTTTATTGCATTTTTTATCGAAATATGTTTGTAAGAAAAACAATCAAGACGCAGTAAGTGCGTTTTGGTAGTAAATATTCATTAAATGCTTCAAATTTCAATAACTCAATTTGCTATTAACCTAATGTTTGTTGGCTAGGAAACCAATATTTAAAGTTTATTGTCGGAAAATATTTGTAATTTTCAAACAATAAGTTACTTGGTAAAATATAACACATTGTTTCTACTATATATGTTATACCGGTAACCAAATTGATGACTGCTTGCATTAAAAAACATATTTGATAATAAAAGCATTTTTATAAAAATTCACTGCCATAACGCACTTGCTGCGTCCATATTTTTTTTGGGAAAACATATGTCCATTATAGCTAATTGACGAACTCGTCCGCGATTATAACGAAATGAAGGCATGTGCCAAGTTAATAAAAATTCAAACGGACCTTGGATATGGGTACTGGGGGCCCTAATCCGCGCTCATTCCAAAAATGTTTCCGAAAGTCTCACCATCTTTACCTCTCCATTAGTGAATTTTCTTGAAAATTCACGAAAATATGTACTATATACCAAAACATAGATCCCTAAGTTTAAAAAAAGTTATAAGCACCAGTGGCGGCTCGTCAGGTGACGCAGGTGAGGCGCTGCTTCACCTATATTTTTCGGTTAAACTAAACTTTCTTAATCAAAGTCCACCATAATTTTAATTTTTTTCATTCTCTCAAATTCATTTGGTACAACCACATAAAAATCTCTTGTTACGGCGCGCCACAGTTGATAATGTACTTTTATAGTAATTTATGGTACGCTATAATTTGCAAGCCCGTCCCTGATCACCGAATTGAATGTATACATGCCGCAACGCACAGCGCTTACGTATTGCGGAACTGTAGAGCACTAAGCAGCTGCGGACTGACTGAGCCAGATTTGTTCGTATACAAATGATGCCTCTGTTTCGGGACGCTTGCATGAAACGGTTGCCATGGCAACGGGACGCGCACTGGTAAGTTGGGCTACAAAAGTGATGCAACCTTCAGAGCCTACTTCAAATCTTAGGTTCTGCCGTTTGTTTAGATTCAGTGGGGTCGTCAGAGGCGTATTTTTAACTGTGGTGCCGTTAAATAATCTGGTATGTGTCACATTTACAGACTTTGAAAAGCTGGATTTTTCAGGTTTCTTTTTGGTAAGTGGAATTGATTTGTTTATTATCACCTCTAAAAGCATAACTTCAAAATAATAAAATATTAGATATAAAATTTCAAGTTGTAAAAAATGAGAAGGGCCTTGAATTTGAAAAAAAATTTGCTTGTAGCTCTTCCTTCTATAAACAGATTTTCATAGGTAATATATTACCGTATGCGTGCGTGTACAGTATGTGTACAGTCTCCTCTCATCGAATATTCCTGGTCATTATTCCGAAAATTATTCCCTGTGAAAGTCTATATTTTTGTACAAATAGATTTTTCATTCAAATACTGAAGTGCCAGGCGAACGCGTGACCTTGAAAATTAAAAAAAATTCGTCTGCGGCGCAGGGGGGTCTTTGTCCCCCTGGACCCCCTTTGGGGTCGCGCCGATTTTGCTTCACCCACTCCCAAAGTCACGTGCCGCCACTGATAAGCACTTAATAAAACAATTCCTTGGTGGTTAAGTAAAATCTTTTAAATATTACAGACAAGTAATTTTAGTGAATTTTCTTAAAAAAATTCACTAATGAGGAGATCCCGACTTTTGAATTTTGAAAATTTTTTTCAAATGACCGCTAATTAGGCCCCCCAGAATACATATCCGGGGTCAGTTTCAATTTTTATATGTTTATATATATATATATATATATATATATATATATATATATATATATATATATATATATATATATATATATATATATATATATATATATATGTATCACACCGATAACTCAAAAAATTATGGGCCGATTTTGATTAAATTTGGTGAGTACCTTGCTTTTACAAATGGCTTGGAAAAGTTCGTTATCCAGGAAAATCGGCCCAGGTTTTCCCGGAAAATTTTGAGTTTTCTTTCGAAAAAAATTGTAAAAAATTTATATCTCCAAAATTAACAAAGTAAGGGCAACCACATTTGGTACGCGGGTTTATATCATTATACGTAAGCTACCTACCCAAATTTAGCTCTGTAGATCAAAAGACAAAAAAGTTATAGGCATTTAAATAAAAATTTATTGGGATTTTCCTCAAAATGTCAAAGTTGCGATTTAAAACGTCAAAAATTGGCAACATTTAGACAAAGAACTTGAATCTAGTACGGGCTATGGAAAGAAAATGTCTTAAGTAGAATGTTTTACAAACCCTGAAGTCTTAGTTTCAATCGTCATTGTCCTTCATTTTACTAAAATATTTGCAGAAAATTCATTTCAAATAGACCCTTTCTCTGATGCTTGGCAGTAGCCTTAGCTATAGGGTTTATCGTTTAATGGTATATAATTTTTGTCGAATTTTCGTAAAAAATCAATAAAGCTCAATATATCCGTTATTATACAAGATATGAATTTTTTTTTATATATTAATTATAGAGTGTCTTGAGCTACATCTTAAAAGAATATTTCTACAATCATAGGGTGGCCCATAAGTCGTTGGTGATACAAATTTTCTGATTTTTTAAATCAAACACGTCTTATGTTATTGCATTTTTGCATTTTCCATCGAAATATAATGCATGTTTGTAAGAAAAGAAATTCGGGACGCAGCAAGTGCGTTATGGTAGCGAATTTTCATTAAATGCTTCAAATTTGAATAGCCCAATTTGCCATCAACCTATAAGGTTGACCAAGAAACCAGTTTTTTCGGGAACATTTTAGGTTTACTTTTGGAAATTTTTGTACATTTTCAAACAATAAAGTTATTTTGATGAAACATGGCACATTGTTTCTACTATATAGGTTATACTGGAAACCAAAATTGATGCCTGCTTTCTTAAATAAAAAGAAAACAGACATATTTGCAATAAAAACATATTTAAGAAAATTCACTACCATAACGCACTTGCTGCGTCTCGAGTTTTTTTCTTTCTTGATGCATATACAGTTTTGGTAAAAAAATTCAGAAAATTGATTATATCTATGAAAATTCACCAGCATAACGCATTTGCTGTGTCTAGACATTTATTTAAAATAAGCCAATAGGCACCCGTTTCACATTTTGCTATATGTACCTTACTTGTACAGAAATCACTATCTACAGAGAGCTGGCAACTATGGTTTGTTTTAATTCCCATTCCCATCGTTTTCCGTTCTGTAGTTGTAGGTTGTAGTTTTGTTCATTTGAGATTTGAGTTTGTTCGGTAGGTGTCGTCGTGGTGTCGTGAGTCGTGGCTCGTCTGTGTGACAGTGGTTGTCTTGTCAAGTGTTGGTGTCGTTAACTTATTATTTAACCGCTGGTGTTTGTTGCAATTTTAATAGTGTAAAGTGGTAATTTGGGGGTTGTTTATAAAATTGCAAGTGGTCTAGTGTTAAAGTAAGTGCTAAAATGACGGGCAGAATGGCGGGACAAACTATAAATGACAGATTGCTAGCGGCAAGACATAGCATTGCAGGACAAGGACTAGCCAAGGCGGTTTGTAAGGCCACTACGGAGGAAATGATCGGACCCAAAAAGAAACATCTAGATTGTAAGTTGATTTAATTACAAATGTTTACATAAGCCTGCCTGTTAGATTTTATTTGAGACTTGACAGGTAAAAACAAGCAAGAAATAGTCATTGATAATTACATTTTACCCCTGATTTTTTATAACAGAAAAACGAGAAAATGTTGGTTCATAATTCTAGTCTGTCCACTTGAGTGGTAAGGAAGAATATAAGTCAATAAACAGAGGATAAAAGATAGAATTTTACTTAAGATCTAGTTACCAGGATGTGAAAACTTCTGCTACCTCTACTTATCTATCTTTTGGTTATTTTTTTGTATACCTACCTAGTTATTTTCACTTTTATTTGTATCTGTTTCGCAGTTAGGTTTTGATGTAAGGTGTAGACACCTATTAGGTTGATTTTGAGTAATTTCGCATACGTAAACCGATTTCTTGGGTTATAGAAGTTATTTTCACTTTCATTGTTAATTTTTTGCAGTCAGGTCAGGTCAGGTCAAATTCTTCCTACCTTCATAATATCTATTCACGTAAGGTTCAAAGGAGATTTGAAAATTAGTTCACTGACACCCCAATTTAGTATTAATTTTCATCTTTTGAATGAATAATTGGCACATTTAGTTGATGATTTTTCACATTTAATAAGGGCTAAACATTAAATGTCAACCATTTATGACGAATGGCATCCAAAGAAAGAAAATTTAACAAAAACACATTTAATCAGTAAACACATTTTTGTGCTTGTCTTATCAACTTTGTTTCACAGATAATTGTATTTCATTATTTATTTTTTTCACGTGAAAATAAGGTTGTTTACCTACCTAGTATTACAAAAAGTCTGGACGCAGCCAGTGCGTTATGGTAGTGAATTTTCATAGAAATTATCTGGCACCAAACATTTTTTCCTTAAATTCTTATAATTTTTTTAAAAAATTTTAATCTAGGGGTATAAATTTTGGCATATAGTTTACCTTTTATAATGTACCTACTTACTAAATTTCGTTACCATAGCTTTTCAATTTTTTTAGAAACACATTTTTTCCGAAAGAAAACCCAAAATTTACCCGAAAACCTGTTCGATTTTCCTGGCTAACGAACTTATCCAAGCCACATACAAAAGGAAGGTACCTACCAAATTGTATCAAAACGAGACCATTATTTTTTGAGTTATCTCTGTGATACATATGCATATAAATATACAGGCTGGTATTTTTTGAGTTATCTGTGTAATACATATAAATATACAGGGTAGTACAAATTCGAGCCTCACCATTGGGATCTTGTAAACCGTAAGAGATACGAGGATGGTTTAATTGGGGCAAAGTTGCGTGTTTCTATCCTGATCAATTATCTGAAAGAAAAATTGAGGTGACATTTTTAGTTTTTTAATTGTTTGAAGAAAAAACGGATAAAGGTTTACTTTCGGGACGCGTGTTCGATTTTTATGAAATTTCGTATATAGTCTTTTTTTAGGCTGTAGATGACGAAAATCACCAAAAAAATGAGGGCAGAAGCCAACTTTTGGAGTTTTTGGACATTTTTGTAGGAAAAACGTAAGTTGTACTCACTTTTGCGGCATGTTTTTGTCATAATTTACACATTTTCGGGGGTCGTTCGTTTTATATCAAGCTAAAGAAGGGTGTATCCCACTATTCTAATTCATTTTCACATAGTTAGTGCACCCCTCAACTGTTTAAGTGTCCCTGGAAATTACCCTTCTTTTCATCCTATAACTTGAAATTGACATTTGACATTAAGTTGGCTTTATACGTCAAATGTCAATTTTAACTTGGGATCGGTTATACGATGAAGAAAAGGGTAATTTTCAGAGACTCATAAAGAGTTAAGGGGGTGCACTAACTATGTGAACATGAATTAGAATAGTGTAAAACATGTCTCAAAAGTGAGTACAGCTTACGTTTTGCCTACAAAAATGTCCAAATAACTCCAAAAGTTGGCTTCTGTCCTAATTTTTATTGTGATTTTCGTCATCTACACCCTAAAACAGGTCTATATACGAAATTTAATAAAAATTGAACACGCGCCCCGAAAGTAAACATTTACCAAAAAACTCCAAATACGTTTCGCCACTCAAATTTCCATCAAGAAAAATTGGTCCGATTAAACGGTCTCCAAAAATGCCAGTCCAGACATTCAATTTCTGTGGAGTTTGACTGTGGACTTCGTGAAAATTTCTTGGATTATTATCTGCCCAATAACGACAATTATGACGATTGACTGTAGAGTTTAATAAAAACGTACACTCGTCTGAAAAACAGATATTGAACAGAAAGCTCCTGTTATCAGCTATTTGTGCAGTCATAACTTCACAAAACTCCAACCGCCAATCAAAATCATCTTCATTCAGTTGTTGTACAAGATGAATTTTATACGGGTGAAATTTATGATGCTTCAATGTTCGCTGAAGTTCTTCTTTTGATGTTTGAAACAGTGGCCAATTTTCTCGTGCTCAAAGTTGGGTCTGCAGCAATTTGTCCTAAAACTTCAATCTCAGCAGTCTCATTTCTAACCGGAAATTCACGTTCAGGATCCCGTTTTTTGTTGGCTACTGAACCACTTTGTCGAAACTTTGCAACTAACTCCAAAATGTATTTTCTGTTAACATGTCTGTTCGGATGTCGTTCATTAAACAAATTTGGGGTACGGTTGGCATAGTCACCGTTTTTGAAAAAAGAGTAATTATTTCAGCTCTTTCTTCTACAGAATACACCATTGTGAAATTAATTTTGGGTAGTACTATCAAGTATCAAACTGACCGATAAACTGAAATAATAAACCGCATTTCTCTCATTTAAGAAATGTTCTGATAGTCAATTTTTTGTTTACAAACCAACAAAACATCGACTATCAGCACATTTCTTATCGGAATGAGTTAAATGCGTTTTTGCATCTTCAACTGTCAATAATTTTTAAAAGAGTTCATAAAACTTCTATTCAGTGTGCTGAATTCAGAAAAGAAAGAGCTTTCAAATGATGTAACACTCGATCCATGTTCCCTATTTAAAATATAAGGGTTGTTATCACCACCCTTAAGGGGTTGATGTGACAAAGTTGAGTTTTATGTCAAAACATACCCCCCTCAATATTAAAATTGACGTGTATCAGCGTTTCTTAAAAAAAATTCTCTGGACGTAAATCGGTCTGTTTCGTTTTCAATGCGCCATCATATATATACAACTGGTAGTAATAGTTCGGATGCAGCCAGTGCGATATGGTAGCTCATCTTCATCAAATTTTAGTGAAACTAATTTTCTCTCAATCAATCGAATTCAACTTTGGTATGTAACAAAAACTTTATAAAGGTAACATGTGTACGAAATTTCATCAAACCAAATTTATTGTTTTTGGAGATAGGTACAATTTTTTTGTTGGTCGAAAGATTTTAATGAATATTCGTTACTATAACGCACTTGCTGCGTCCAGACTTTCTGATATATAAACTTATTTTTTGGATGGGAAAGAATAATTTTGTAAATAATCAATTTTGAGGGAAGAATTAATCAATTTTCAGTGAAGAATTTGACTTTAATTTTGTTGAAATCTTTTAACGTAGACAATAGGCAGGTAGAGACACTCGAAGTGAACACAAAGGCCACCGTACAAGTTAAACAGGCGCTTAGTCAGCATCCTGACCTGCTCTACCGGTATATTAACCTCTCATTGGAATGCCGTACCATATATTTCTCTTATATTAGAATTCTGCCTTCGTTAGTCAGAAAACCACATCACTACTCTGCTAGTTCCCACAATGTTTTCAGGGAATTCTCATTAAGACAGCTACAAGGAAAATAATGGTATCAATGGTAAGACTTTCGGAAATCTTTAAATGAATTAGGCCCCTCTAGAAGCCATACTTAGGGCACAGCAACTTCTTACGCTGTGCTTAGGGTATGAAAAAATTGTAATATATTCAATATATTAATTAATTAATTAAAATTAATTAAATCCATTCATTGATTGTTGTTGCCCTTACTTGGTGAAACTGGTCCATACTACATACAGACTTGGAGACTACTTCTCTGGCTTCACTGTTGGTTTTCGTTCTTGTAGGTGAAGGACGTAGCCAGTGCCTTAGCTAACTGGAGCAAGTGACCCTTTGGAATTCTGGATGTTCTCATATGTTCTTCAACGTTTCTGTGACTAGTTTCGTTGCTTGACAGCATTCTCAGACAGATAAAAATTGAATTAGTACGAAATCATGACAACTACAAATAAAGATCTGTTGCTATGTTATGATGTGATGTTTTGATCAAAAAATTTTATCAAATTGAAACTAAAATGAAACAGAGATGACAGATGAGGCTTTCAAAATGTCTACGTGATGTATGTCAATATTTAACTTAAAAATAGAACTAGCGTATAATAACTATGATAACAGTTACAACAATAAAATAACTAAACAATAACAGTATAAAAGCAGTCTTTATACAACGAAATTATTGACATACATCAAGTCATTATCTTATTGCAACTTTTTTTAAAGAATAGTTACATTTATTTTCTTTGGCTTATTTAATTAGAAAGAAGAATATCCAAGAAAGGGGAATTCATTAAATCAGTTTGCTCGTTTAAAACAAGGTAGTTATTGTCGTGTGTGTGCCTTTTGACTTCTAAAGCTTCAAAAAACTCTAGTTTACGTTTGTCATTATAAAAATGTAGTGGTTGTATGCGGTTATTTACTGTAGGTCTATGTTCGGCATCAATAATATGTTTTGCAAATGTAGATTTGTCAGCGTGGTTATTTATAAATGCAGAAATATATTCTTTGTATCGGGTGTTAAAATGTCTAAAAGTTTGACCTATGTAGATTGCGTTACAATGTGTACAAGCTAGTTTATAAACTCCAGCTTTTGTCAGGAAACAAGATTTTTCTTTCGCGTTAAATAGTAAATCACGCGTCGTGTTGTAAGATTTAAAAGCTACCTTTTTATTTATATAGGTATTTAAAATTTTTGAAATGTTTTCTGTAATGGTTCCAAAATAAGTTATCGAAACGTATCTGTTGTCTTCTCTGTCTCTAATATTTGGATAAATTAAATTAATCGCTAATTTGTATTCTTTTCTCTTGATCGTTTTATCTATTATTTTAACAGAGTAGTCATTATTAAATGCTGTTTGCTTAATTATTGAAATTTCTTTTTCAAAATTGTTTTGTGACATAGGTATTGAAAATGCACGATGTATCATAGAATGGTAAGCTGACGGCTTTTGTAGAAAAGGGTGACATGAATCGTATGGTATGGTTGTGTCAGTGTAAGTTGGTTTCCTATATATTGAAAAGTCAAATGAATTATTTTCTAACTTTCTAATTGTTAAGTCTAAAAAATTTATACAACTGTTAGCTTCCTCTTCTAAAGTAAACTTAATATTTGTGTGAAAGTTATTAATAAAATTCAAAATTCATTTAATTCTGTATGACTACCTTGAAAACATGCTAAAATATCTACGTATCTGTGCCAAAAGACAATATTATGCGAAAGTTCTGATGTTAACATTTGTTTTTCTAAGTTTTCCATAAATATGTTGGCTAATAAAGGTGACAACGGACTACCCATAGGTAGGCCTTCATTTTGCATATAAATTTTATTATTAAATTTAAAATAGTTTTGTTTTATACATTCGTTAAAAAGATTCATTATTTCTTGTCTTTTTATGACATTTACGTTCTTTTCTATTAAAACGTTTTCTAATAGAGGTAAACATTCCCTAGGTGGTATCTTCTAAGATATTGATGTTTGTAGCATGTATTCTAATACATGCTACAAACATCAAACGAGACTAATTTACTATTTGTGGGAATAATTAAGTTATTTAATTTTTGTGTCAGTTCATAAGAATTCTTAACTGAATATTTTGGAAAGTAATTGTATTCTCTAATACGTGAAACCAGTTTGCTCGCTATCTTATTCTTAGGTGTATTAACATAGCTAACTACTGGCCTCATCGGGATATTTGACTTATGAATTTTCAGGTAGCCAAACATTTTTGGTGGTTGCGGGCTTTTATATAAAATATATTTCTTTTCTTGTTGACTAAACAGAGACACATTTTAAGTTCATTTTTTAGTTTTGTCTGAAATGCGTTTGTTGGGTCTCTCCTAATTTCTGTTAAATTTTCTGTAGTAATATAATCATTAATTTTAATGTTATATGCGTCCCTACTTATAGCTACAGTTGTATTTCCTTTATCAGCTTTAGTAAAAACTAGATCATTGTCTAATATTTTATGTTGAACAGATTTTAAAATTTGAGTTTCGTTAATTTGACATTTGTCATATTTTGAAGTTAAATTCCTTAAAAATTCACATATTTTTAATCTTCCATATTGCCTTATAGATCTGGATCTCTTTAATTTTGTTTGTAAATTTAAATATTGGGCAGTATTTATATCCTTTATTTTGAAAAGAAATTTCTTCAGTTGTAAAAATTGTATCGCTTAGGTTTTCAAATCTTTTGTAGAACTTATGTGTTTGTGGGGGAGGTTCTTCTCGATTATGTAAACGTTGTGTGCTTTCTAGGTTTCTAATTTTGTTTGTCTGTGTTAAGCGTTTTTTAAATTTCAATTCACTAACAAAAATATGTATTCGGTCATCTAATATATCAAATTCTACTGGATGTAATTTATAAGTAAGTTCTGAATGTATTACCTTGATATAAAGAAGCAAACTGTCACGAATTGAAAACCATTTCTTGGCTTCTTCTTTCAGCCAGATGAAACTGGCTTTTCTAATAGCAATTTTTGATTGATTTGATGTTGCAGTAGTTGTTACGGTTACGTACTTCGGGATGACCTTCTTTCTTATGCACTCTTGGTTAAACCATGCATTCTGTGAAGCATTCATCTGCTTGCTTTTCAATTTTCTATACAAATGGGCAAGCTCTTCGATAGAAAACCTCTTCAATTCATTGATTGTTGATGCCCTTACTTGGTGAAACTCGTCCATACTACATACAGACTTGGAGACTACTTCTCTGTCTTCACTGTTTGTTTTCGTTTTTGTAGGTGAAGGACGTAGCCAACGCGTTAGCTAACTGGAGCAAGTGGCCCTTATGAATTCTTATGGCTACTCTGTTATAATAATAGATAAAATGTAAAAAAGTCTGTATGTAGTCATTAAATCAATGTCTCGATCCATGCGGTCTCACTGTCCGTTTTGTTGTTTTAGTTGGGATTTTTGAGTTTGCTGTGCTTGTTACAGTTTTTTCAATGTAACGGATTATACAGTAGCCCGCATATTAATTGAATCAAACACATATTTGTTAAAAATCCAGTTTATTGTGAGTATTAAAACATTTTCGTAATTAGTATATAATGTGTCCTCCCTTTGCTTCCAAAATGAGTTAAACTTGTTCTGGCATAGATTCTTATCAGTTTTTTTTACAATGTTTGAACTTTTTTTCATCCCTATACTATACTTGAATCAATGAACGAGTGAGGCTATTTTTCGTTCTGCAATCCATTTTTGCTTGCAGATAGCCCAAACATCCTCTATGGGATTAAGATCCGGAAAGTTTCCTGACCACACTAAAACAGCCACTTTGTTTTTGGCGAAGTATTCATTAATTTTTTTAAGTATTGCAAGGAGCCAAATCTTGTTGAAATTGAATTCCATCTTGTAATGGAAACTTATGTGTTTAAAGTGAATTTTCATAGAAAATTGAGTATAGAGCTGTTATTAAATACCTTACTCGAGAAGGTCTTCCACCTCAAAGCATCAAAGATCAGCTTGGTGGTGTGTACGGGGAAATTCTGCGTCTTATTCTGTAGTAAAAGATTGGTCAAGACGGTTTCGAATGGGGTAGAAATCCGTGGAAGATGACGCAAGAACAGGACGGACGGTGGAAGTGGTGACGGACAAGATTGTCCTTTTTGAGCATCTCGTATTAAGCGATCGACGCTTGAAAGTGAAAGAATGATCAAAAATGTCGGGGATTCCAGATACAAGCGTTCACCGAATCATCCACGAACATTCAGGCGTGAATAAAGTTAGTGCAAGGTGGCTACCCAAACATCTTTTAGCAGGCCAGGTCCAGCGTCGTGTTGAATGTGCCCGATTCTTTATGGACATCTGTGCTTCTCCTTTACACCTCGATTCCATCGGCTCCCTTATGCACAAAGGATCACAATAGAGAACCATAGTTTCATCCGATGTGACAATTGTCATTCTTTGTGCATAAGGGAGCCGATGGAATCGAGGCGTAAAGGAGAAGCACCTCCAAGAAAGTTCAAAGTCTGTCGGCCGACAAAAAAGTGATGGCTACGATTTTTGGGATTGTGATCTTGTCTTCTCGTAGACTTGAAAGAATGCAACACCACAGTCGACGGGGTATATTATGCAACACTTCTACATAAATTACGTCAAAATATTCGGGGGGAAAGTTGTGGAACACTGACAAGAGGTGTGCGTTTGCTCTATGCCAATGCACCTGCAATTCGTGACTGCGGTTTCAAACAAATTAATCACGCTCCGTATAGTCGAGATATGCCCCCCAGTGACTACTATATATTTGGAAATTTGAAAAAGGACCTTCGCGGGCGCCATTTCAGTGACGACAAAGAGGTGAAAGGCATATTTTGGGGACAAAACAAAAGAATATTTTTAGGGGTATCGAATTGTTGCCGAAACCATATAATGAGTGCATTTTGACGCTTACCTCGTATGTACAGGGTTAGCGAAACTCGATCTCGGTCTCGGATCTATTGTAAGAAAAGGAAGAGCGATAGAAAAAATCTGAAAAGAGGTTCTTAAATGGGATTGAGTAAGGTCCATTTTAAGCCGAATTTGCATATTTTTGGATATTTGGAAACTGAAGTAATGACGTAATTGATTTTTTTCCCCAGAAAGATAACTATATTATGGCATATCTAAAAAGAACTATTTTTTCTGGACAAATTATTTAAAGAAAAAAATTGATATCTTTTTCCGTTAAAAAGTTATAATCAAATTTGTAGAAAAAAAAGTATAACAAAAAATTCGTGCAACCATCACGATATAAACAAGAAGCCTTTGGAAACAAATAGCAAAGTTTTATCTGCCGTAGCAACGTTTTATCTGTCAATAATTAAACTAATGGTTTACAAATATTATTTTGTTGTCATTTAACTTTGAAAAATGTTTACGCACATCGAAAAAGTCAATATGTTATTAGTTTATGGTGAATCGCAAAAGAACCCTAGATGAGTTATACGCCCAGAGATACCTTGAACGTGTTATTCCAAGCTTAAAAATACTTGCAAGATTAGAACGCAATTTACGTGTAAATAACGAGGCATTTTCTTCTCTAAAGGGAAGAAAAATTGCTAGAAGGGTCAGTTCTGATGACACTGTTGCCACTGTTTTGCAGTATTTCAAAGACCATTTAAGGAACCCGATTCGGAAAGCATGTCGTGAGTTGAATTTCAAATTTAGTTCGGTACGAAAAATTTTGAAAGAAAATGGTTATCACGATTATAAACTCCATAACTTAGAACACTTGTCAGATCAACATCAACAACGAAGAATTAATTATATCGCCCAAGTGATGGTAAACTTGATCATTGACAACCGTTTTTTTTTTTCAGCATGTGTTGGGGACGGACGAAAGTCGTTTTGTTAGTAACGGTAAGCCCAATAAAAAAATGAGCATATTTGGGCTACTGAAAATCCACATTTTGTCAATTCGATTGAAAATCAAGGTCACTTCGGAATAAACGTTTGGTCTGGTGTTATTAACGGGCATTTGATTGGTCCATATTTTTACGAAGGAATTTTACAGCGAGCGATATTTGCAATTTCTCCAAGAACAACATCCTGTGCTGCTTGAAAATGTGCTATTACAGCTGCGAGCAAACATGTGTTTCCAACATGACGGACCTCCACCGCATAAAGCAAGGATTGTCCAATAATATTTAAATAAAACTTACGGAGAAAAATGGATAGGTATAAATGGACCGATACAGTGGCCGCCTAAATCACCGGGCTTGACCCCACTAGATTTTCTTCTTGTGGGGAGCTTTGAAAAATAAAGTTTACAGAACACCATCTGTTAACTTGGAACATTTAAAAGAAAAAATCAGAAATGCTTGCGTTGAACTATCTAGAGAAATGTTTCACAAGGCTTCAATGCGAGAAGTAGGGCGGAGATTGGATAAGTGTTTAGAAGTAGGAGGTGGTCGCATTGAAAATTTGTTGCAATGAGTGCCTACATACCTTGTGTATTGCTGTGGTAAAAGTAGTAACATATAATGTGTTTTATAATGTTAAATTATCAAATAACTTTAACAGAAAATATTTTTTTCTTTGCATAATTTGTCCAGAAAAAAATAGTTCTTTTTAGATATGCAAAAATATATGTATGCTTCTAGGAAAAAACATCGATGACGTCATTACTTCAGCTTCCAAATATCCAAAAATATGCAAATTTGGCTTAAAATGGACCTTACTCAATCGCATTTAAGAACCTTTTTTCATATTTTTTCTATCGCTTTTCCTTTTCTTACAATAGAGCCGGGACATCGAGTTTCGCTCACCCTGTACATACGTCGTACGTATCTCGGCCATATAGTACAGGCAATAGAGAATTTTTTTCTGCATTAAACCACAGGAGTTTTTTTTTTTGATAGATAGGTTCAGAATTACGTACTGAATGTAAAAACACAAAATCCTTACAAATTAGAAGGGCGGAAGTGTCGCCATTTTGAGAAAAACCGTTTCGACCTATATCTCCATAACCGTGCACTTTAGACCAAAAATGGTAATGACCTTTATTGTAGATAATTGCATTTTTCATCTTTTTTGTTCAATATCTTTTTTTTGTATCACTCGCCGTTTATAACTTATACGGCTATTAGCATTCATGTATTGACTTTTTTACCTATATCTTTGTTAATAATTGTTTAAAAAATAAAATGCTTATAACTTAACTTTTCAATCGACAAATTTTCTAGAACTTTTACTTAAAACTTTTTTTTCTAAAATTATCATTAGTGCATTTTATTATAAAAAAAAATGCACTAATGAGGAGACCCCGACTTTTGAATTTTGAAAAAAAAATTGAAATAGGCGCTAATTATGCCCCTTAGAACACATATCCGGGGTCAGTTTCAATTTATATATATATATATATATATATATATATATATATATATATATATATATATATATATATATATATATATATATATATATATATCACACCGGTAACTCAAAAACTAATGGGCCGATTTTAATTAAATTTGGTGAATACCTTCCTCTTGTAAGTGGCTTGGATAAGTTCATTAGCCAAGAAAATCGGCCCAGGTTTTCCCCGAAAATTTTGTGTGTTCTTTCTAAAAAAAATCATATCTTAGGAAATAACAAAGTAAAGGCAACTAAATTTGGTACACGGTTTTATGTCATTATAAAAGTTATAGGCATTTAAAAAAAATTGGGGTTTTCCTCAAAACGTCAAAGAAGCCAATTAAAACGTTAAAATTGGCAACATTTACGCAAAGAACCTGAAACTTATATAAGCTATGGAAAGAAAATGTCTCAAGAAGAATGTTTTACAAAGCCTGAAGTCTTAGCTTCAACCGTCATTGTCCTTCATTTTACTAAAATATTTCCAGAAAAATTTGTCGATTGAAAAGTGCAACATTTAACGCGTTATAACTTTGACAATATTGATTCTAGAAAAAGGTTTTTAGCAAAAATTGTAGGAAATTTGTCGATTGAAAAGTTAAGTTATAATAATTTTATTTTTTAAACAATTATTAACAATGATATAGGTAAAAAAGTCAATAAATGAATGCTAATAGTCGTATAAGTTGTAAACGGTGAGTGAAACAAAAAAAAATTATTTAACAAAAAAGATGAGAAATGCAATTATATACAATAAAGGTGATTACCATTTTTGGCCTAAAGTGCACGGTTACGGAGATATGGGTAGAAACGGTTTTTCTCAAAATGGCGGCACTTCCGCCCTCCTAATTTGTAAGGATTTTGTGTTTTTACATTCAGGACGTAATTCTGAACCTATCTATCAAAAAAAATAACTCCTGTAGTTTAGTGCATTATGGACAAGAGTAACGGGCTCCTCTATTGCCTGTACTATACAATGTAAGAAGCTGTTGCAATTTAAATAAAACGTTTGTGAGTATCAAAAACATTTTTAACGCTTTAAACTTTGATCCCACCTGTACATGATAAATTATAATGTAGACAGGAAAGTAAAAAAAACAGGTCGCACATGTTTTTCTCTCATACTTTCAAAACAAGAACAGTTATCAAACAGGTAAGAGTGCATTGGAACGACGGTAAAAGTCATAAGTGAAAGACTAGTTGGTCTGAGAATTATGCAACTAATTATGTGTGGCATTCCATCTTCCTCGTTACGTAAGTGTACACGCAAGTCAATTGGGTTACGTGCTGGTAAACAATCTGATTTCCTTTTTATCGGTGATATTTCGTTCGATTTTTTAGATACATGTTTTATAAGGTATTTGACGTACTCATATGGACGACAGGATGACAGGGGACGTCGACTCAATTTCGAAAATCACGAGAAGTATGGCATCATGGCCTACAGCTGTGACAGTCATGTATGTGCCTGAATTCACTACGTATGCTTATACAGGCTGGCGCATTGAAAACGAAACAGACCGATTTGCGTCCAGAGATTTTTTTTAAGGAACGCTGGAACAAGTCAATTTTAATATTGAGGGGAACATGTTTTGACATAAAACTCAACTTTGTCACAGCAACCCCTTAAGGGTGGTGATAACACTCCTTATATTTTAAATAGGGAACATGGGTCGAGTGTTACATCATTTGAAAGCTCTTTCTTTTCTGAATTCAGCACACTAATTTTTTTTGGAAGTTTTATCAATTCGTTTAAAAATTATTCACAGTTGGAGTTGCAAGAACGTATTTCATTCATTGTGATAAGAAATGTACTTATTAGTCAATTTTTCGTTGGAAAAATTAAAAAACAAAACCAAACGTCCAAAATTTTTTATTCAGTTAAGTAAGTGTTCAAATTGTTGACCACCAGCTTCCATACAAAAGTACAAATTTTGTTCAAAACGAACTCTGATATTCTGGAGCATTTGTGGAGTTATAAGACGGCATTCTTCAATAATTCGTGATTGTAATTCTTCCAGAGGCTCCGGTTCTGTTGCGTAAATTCTACTCTTTAAATGGTCCCATCGAAATAAGTCCAAAGGAGTTAAATCCGGTGATCTAGGGGGCCACTCAATAGCACCTCTACGCCCAATCTATTGTCCTGGAAACTATCTGTTCAAAAATTCCCTAACACGCTGTGAAAAATTCGGAGAAGCTCCATCTTGATGAAACACGAATTTATTTTCTTGATAGCGATAATCATTTTCAACAATGTCAATTAGTAGAGGGTAAACGATATTTTATAGTAACTCCAAATACGTTTCGCCACTCAAATTGCCATCAAGAAAAATTGGTCCGATTAAACGGTCTCCAAAAATGCCAGTCCAAACATTCAATTTCTGCGGAGGTTGAGTGTGGACTTAGCTGCCCAATAACGACAATTATGACGATTGACTCTAGAGTTTAATAAAAACGTACACTCGTCTGAAAAACAGATATTGAACAGAAAGTTCCCGTTATCAGCTATTCGTGCAGTGATACCTTCACAAAACTCCAGCCGCCGATCAAAATTATCTTCATTCAGTTGTTGTACAAGATGAATTTGATACGGGTGAAATTTATGATGCTTCAATATTCGCTGAATGGTTCTTCTTTTGATGTTTGAAACAGTGCCAAATTTTCTCGTGCTCAAAGTTGGGTCTGCAGCAATTTGTCCTAAAACATCAATCTCAGTAGTCTCATTTCTTACCGGAAATTAACGTTCAGGATCCCGTTTTTTGTTGGCTACTGAACCACTTTGTCGAAACTTTGCAACTAACTCCAAAATGTATTTTCTGTTACCATGTCTGTTCGGTTGTCGTTCATTAAACAAATTTGCAGTACGGTTGACACAGTCATCGTTTTTGAAAAAAAAAAAGAGTAATTATTTCAACTCTTTCTTCTACAGAATACACCATTGTGAAATTAATTTTCGGTAGTACTATCAAGTATCAAACCGACCGATAAACTGAAATAATAAACCTCATTTCTCTCATTCCGATAAGAAATGTTCTGATAGTCATTTTTTTGTTTATAAATCAACAAAACATCGACTAGCAGCACATTTCTTATCGGAATGAGTGAAATGCGTGTTTGCATCTTTAACTGTGAATAATTTTTAAACGAGTTGATAATACTTCCAAAAAAATTAGTGTGCTGAATTCAGAAAAGAAAGAGCTTTTAAATGATGTAACACTCGACCCATGTTCCCTATTTAAAATATAAGGGTTGTTATCACCATCCCTAAGGGGTTGATGTGACAAAGTTGAGTTTTATGTCAAAACATGTCCCCCTCAATATTAAAATTGACCTGTTTCAGCATTTCTTAAAAAAATTATAATCGGTCTGTTTCGTTTTCAATGCGCCACCCTATATATTATATATACGCGTAGAAGCAAGTTTACGATATGCCTTGAGACTATTTGAGGCAGATAAATTGAGGCTAAGCGACTTGGCTGGCCACATAAAAATCCTGAAAATTGTTTTACTGGAGTTATTGGCCAAGCCAACGGATCAAATACCAGCTAAGCTGGACTTCAAAGCTCCATTGAGTGTGATGATCAATGACCACCAAGCATGGAATAAGGAGAGTGTAAGGCTGACAAAAAGATGAATCCGTATGCGATCTTGGGCACGTTAAAGATCCCTACCGGCCTTACAGAAAGGTAGGCGTTCAACGACATTTTCTATGGTGGGGTGAAACTGCTCCCTAGCGTCGTGATTATCTGCAATCTTAAAAAAATGTCCCCCAAAAAGCGCACAAGCGTTGGTATCTCCACCGGACTAATACTCCACACATTCACGAAAAGGATTTAACGAGGTTTGTAACAATTTAAAACTTCCAATCGATACTTACAAAATTGACCGGGACAGGTGAACGTTTGTCTCTATGTATAGACTTCAAACTTGAACCAGGAACGTTTCCTGCCGTTTTTTGGGGCGAAAGCTTAAGGGAGTTAAATTGTTTTAAGCCAAAATTCTTCAAAGTTGTAAAACGTACCTATGTTTTCTGAACTAATGGTTCCAATATGGTTTAATACGAATTAACACTACTTTCATTTGAAAGTGTACAGAAAGCAAGCATTAGCATATTAGGTAATTTATACCGAATTTCTATAAGCTTTGAGATGTCAAATGTAAGTGAATGGAGTGTTAAATAAACTAGCAGTGAAAGAATAAATAATTATTAATATAGTTTATAACATTGGACATTAGTCAGGGCTGAGCACATTTGTTTTACATAGTTGAAGGTCTCAACATTATTGAGATGTAATAACAGATATGTGTTTCATAATCATCCTGGTTTTTTTACCATCATGTTAATTAATGCCTAATTACCTTTGATTGGTGTGTGTGTCATGTTTTACTGTTTTCGCACTATTAATTTCCTGTATAATTTCTCTCCAATAAAAAGGTAAAATACAAAATACACGTAGCTGGTCAGTTTTTTCGATGGTTAGGTAGGTACCAATAGTATTCCGTAGATTATTTTGTTATCAAGAATGCTGGAAGCGCGATGCAACTTTGATTGTCTGTCTCCAGTCGCTCTTTTCGTTTCATTATAGCTTTCGTATTTCATCATTTGGGACAGGTTTTCCAGAAGTTTTCTTCGTCTACCTATTAACCTAAACCTTTAGCGTCACTCACACAATTAGAAAGTTAACCCATTTGTTCCCATTGTACTCGCATGGGTACAGCTCACAAATTGTATCACAAGTGACATCTAGCGCTTAAAATGTAAATAAATTCCACATGGTAGGCATCTAGTATATTCAAGAAGTCAACTTATGTAGTTTTGGCGGAAGAGGGCGCTGTTGGTAATTGACAAGACAACAGCTGATTTTGTGAACAAAGTTGCAAGTGTTTTGAGGTCGTTTGTGCTCAAATTTCTGTTGAAAAAATCCATTTATTTAGGATTCTGTTATCATAGACACATTGTCAGGTATGTATTCAAGGGTAATAGCTATATTGCAGAGTTACATTTTACTTTACTTAGTTGCACAGTAGCATGCTAGGTTGATGTACTCATATGAGTACACTGGGCACACACGTGGTCAAAAATTATTATAATTAGTTTTGTTGCAGGTCGATTGATATGATGAATGCTGAGGACTTTTCATCAATAAGTGCTATATCTTTCTATGGTAGGCGTCACAAAAGACTTGAAAGTGCGCTTGACGATGTTGCCAGTTCAAGTCACGAACGTGCAGACATTGTTCTTATTCCTCCAGATGTGGACACCCAAACCGATGAAGAAAATATCGACGAAGATGAATGTGATACGTCACATTTTCCGACTGATGTACCTGGGGAAGTTGAAGTCCGTTATGACAGTGACGATGACGATATTCCATTGTCTGAACTTGCGACTGGAGCTGTTCAGGATTTTTCAAATCCAAGAAAAAAAACCAAAACCGACAAAGAACCTGAGCCTATTATGTGGAGTGAAGATATAGGCAACCTGGAAATGACCGAAACTAATGGATATATTGATCGTTTGAATTATCTGAAAGAGTGTACATATAATGAAACTCCCATACAGACGTTCGAGAGACTCTTCGATAGAGAAATTTTCAAGCATATTGCAGAGCAGTCGATGGTCTATGCAGCCCAAAAAAATGACCACACATTTTCGATCACTGAGGATGAGATCAAGGTCTTCTTAGGTATTTTGATGTTTAGTGGATATCACAAACTACCTAGGGAACGTTTATTCTGGAATTTAGATGATGATCTAGCAGTACCCTGTGTATCCAAAGCTATGTCCCGAAATCGTTATTATGAAATGAAAAAGTATCTGCGTTTTGCCGACAATTCGAAACTGGATAAAAACGATAAAATGTTCAAACTAAGACCTCTGATAACGATGCTGAATAAAAACTTCCAACAGTGGGGAATTTTCCACCCTGACCTTTCCATAGACGAGGCAATGGTGAAATACTTCGGACACCATTCTGCAAAGCAGTTCATTAGAGGAAAACCAGTGAGATTTGGGTATAAAGAATGGATGCTTTGCAGCTCAACTGGGTATTGTTATAATTTTGACGTTTACTGCGGGGCAAAACCATCCAGAATCTCAACTGAAAACCAAACGAAGTCTACATTACCTCTTGGATCTAAAGTTGTCTTAGAACTCTTAGAATGTGTTGCTCAACCATCGGACCACGCCGTATTTTTTGATAATTATTTTACAAGCCATAGCTTATTGAAAATGTTACGAGAGAAAGGATTTAGAGCAACAGGAACAGTTAGGGAGAATAGGACAAAAAAATGCCCGTTGCCACCTAAAAACGATATGAACAATAAAGAACGAGGACATTTTCAATATATGTTCGACACAACTAACTCTCTACTATTTGTCAAATGGAAAGATAATAATATCGTCACCATGGCAACGAATTACGACAATATCGAACCACAATCAAGGGTCAAACGTTGGTCTTCGGTGAAAAAAGAGAAAATAGATGTCCCCCAGCCACAGTTGTTTCGTAAATACAACCTATCAATGGGAGGGGTAGACCTTCTCGATCAAGGTGTTAACAATTATAGGATCTCTATCCAGGGAAAAAAATGGTGGTGGGCAATTTTTACCCATATGGTAAATCTCACTCTTGTAAATGCTTGGAGAATTCACATACTCAACAGTGCCAATAAGAACGTTGATCTGCTGTCATTCATTCGAAGTGTCACACGTCATTATCTAAGCTGTTTCAGAAAGGCTACTTATTCTAAAACAAGACCGTCTGCCTCTGTTCCCCGCAGTATCGTACAAGATGAAGGTGGTCATTTCCCTGAAAAACTTGGAAAACAATTACGCTGCAGGCAATGTCATCTCAGAGCACGCTGGAGGTGTATAAAATGTAATGTTACTTTGTGTATTGAGAGAGAATGCTTCATTCAATTTCACAGCAACCGCTAGTGGCAACGTCTTTTTATATATTATTATTTTTTTATATATTATTCTATGTAAGTTTGATATTATAACGTTTTTGCATCTGATATTGTGTTTTAATTTTTCTTATTGGTTAAAAATGTGATTTTAATACATTTGAACTTTTAGCAATCATAGCTACCAATTGTGCCCGCTGTACTCAAATGAGTACGCCAGTTTTTTTCCCATGATATTTTCGAAATTAAAAAAAAAAATTTTCTATGTTGTACTAATACGATTCATTACAAAAATGTTAATTTTGTAGTATTTTTCGAAAAAAAAACTACCGTGGGCACAAATGGGTTAAGATCGACATCCGGTTTAACTAAAAAAATTATTTTAAACAGAGTAGTTCACAAATTCGCAATCATTAAAATATAACAAAAAGTGTAGACGGAATCAAGCACATTAAGTGAGCGAAGTTTTGTAATTAATTTAGTCTGTGGCTGATGGATAACCTTCCGATGTTATTTCTTTCCCTGCGCGTGCTCGAGCACACACTGACACACGCACGCGCTATCTAGAAAATCAATTAGTGTTTCAACAAGATGGAGCTCCTTCGCATTTTTCACAACGTGTTAGGGAGTTTTTGAACAGAGAGTTTCCAGGACAATGGATTGGGCGTAGAGGTGCTATTGAGTGGCCCCCTAGATCACCGGATTTAACTCCTTTAGACTTCTTTCTATGGGGCCATTTAAAGAGTAGAATTTACGCAACAGAACCGGAGTCTCTGGAAGAATTATGACGACGCATTGTTGACGAATGCCGTCTAATAACTCCACAAATACTCCAGAATGTCAGAGCTCGTTTTTACCAAAATTTGTACTTTTGTATGGAAGCTGGTGGTCAACAATTTGAACACTTACTTAACTGAGTAAACATTTTTGAACGTTTGGTTGTGTTTTTTAGTTTTTTTAACGAAAAATTGACTAATTAGTGCATTTCTTATCACGATGAATGAAATACGTTCTTGCAACTCCAACTGTGAATAATTTTTAAAGAAGTTGATAAAACTTCCAAAAAATTATTGTGCTGAATTCAGAAAAGAAAGAGCTTTCAAATAATGTAACACTCGACCCATGTTCCCTATTTAAAATATAAGGGTTGTTATCACCACCCTTAAGGGGTTGATGTGACCAAGTTGAGTTTTATGTCAAAACATGTCCCCCTCAATATTAAAATTGACGTGCTTCAGCGTTACTTAAAAAAAATTTCTCTGGACGCAAATCGGTCTGTTTCGCTTTCAATGCGCCACTCTGTATATATATATATATATATACAGTGTGTCCAAGCTAAGGAGGGCCACTAAGGGGATCTTAATCGCCTTAATGGTGGACCAATACCGATGGCACTTCTCCACAGCAGCTTTTCATTTTAGTGAATTTTCTTAGAAAAAATTCACTAAGGGGAGATCCCGACTTTGAATTTAGAAAAAAATTTCTCCAAATGAGCGCAATCTAGGACCCCTAGAACCCATATCTGGGGTCAGTTTCAATTTATATATATATATATATATATATATATATATATATATATATATATATATATATATATATATATATATATATATGTATGTATGTATGTATGTATGTATATATATATATATATATATATATATATATATATATATATATATATATATATATATATATATATATATATATATATATATATCACACCGATAACTCAAAAAATAATAGACCGATTTTGATAAAATTTAGCGTGTACCTTTCTTTTGTAAGTGGCTTGAAAAAGTTTGTTAGCCAGGAAAATCGAACCAGGTTTTCCGGAAAAATTTTGGATTTTCTTTCGGAAAAAAATTTTATCTCAAAAAATATAAAAGCTATGGTAACCAAATTTGGTACATAAGTTTACGTTATTAAAAGAAAACTACATACCAAAATTTATATTTCCATATTAAAAGGAAAAAAAGTTATAAAAAAATATTTTGTGTCAGATCATTTCTATGAACATTCACTACCATAACGCACTTGCTGCCTCCAGACTTTTCTTTAACGTAGCATTGCTAATTTTTGGATCCGACGTTTCGTTTTTACAGGACCACCACCAACTTTTTTTTTTAAATACGGCCTTCGTTTTCTGACATCATATTCTGAAAGCCATTTTTATTCCAAATTTAGCGAATGTGTAACACTTTCTGGTTTAGTACCATTTTAGTCTTTTTTTTCGACCTTAATCAAGAAAATTCCTATTACGGACCTGTACATAGCTTTTAAATTTAAGTACTAAACAACTAGCTATATCAATTAACACTTTATGTCATTTAGTCGTCTAATAATAATCCAATGGATGAATTGAGGCAATACGTTAATGGAATAAACACAGAACAAATAAATTTAAATTAAAAAGCCTGGACGCAGCAAGTGCGTTATGGTAGTGAATTTTCATAGAAATCATCTGCCACAAAATATTTTGTTATAACTTTTTTTTCTTGTAACATAGAAATCTTAATTTTGGTGTGTAGTTTACTTTTTTAATTTTTGAGATAAAATTTTTTTCCGAATGAAAACTCAACATTTTTCCGGAAAACCTCGTCCGATTTTCCTGACTAACGAACTTATCCAAGCCATTTAGAAAAGGAAGGTACATGCCAAATTTTATAAAAATCGGCCCATAAATTTTTTGAGTTATCGGTGTGATACATATATATATATATATATATATATATATATATATATATATATATATATATATATATATATATATATATATATATATTATATATATATATATAAGGGGTGGCGCAATGAAAACGATTCGTTTTCAATGCGCCACTATATATAATAATAATAATAATAATAATAATATGGGTTCTAGGAGTCCTAGTTCGCGCTCATTTGCAAAAAATTTTCAAAATTCAAAAGTCGGGATCTCCCTATTAGTGAATTTTTTCTACGAAAATTCACTAAAAGACAAGTATATTTGGGAAACTAAATAGACGCGACAATTGCCTCATTTGGATTGACAGTAACATTAATTTTTGACACATTAGTTTCTTGTTTAATTTATTGGGTAATAATTAGTAACTGTTCCTCATAAATATGTTTTCTAACGAAGAAAAGTTTGACATGTTTCATTTCATCCAACCGAAATTGTTCTGTTGCGGAGCGTATGACATATCCGGAAAGAAGACAGCCAAATACCAGCACTTATAGCAAATTAGTGGCAAACCTTAAAGCCTATGGTTCTTTTAAAAAATCTGTAGTTTCTGTTTAGGTCTTCTGGCAATGTAATTTTATTTGTTCTGTATTTATTGCATTAAATTATTGCTAATAAGTACACTTTGAGAAAACCCAAATCAACACAACACTTATTTCAAAGACCTTACGATCGTTTCGTTGACAAAGTCAACATCTTCAGAGGCAGATAAATTCTGAATTTATCTTCCTCTGAAGATGTTGACTTTGTCAACGAAACGATCGTAAGGTCTTTGAAATAAGTGTTGTGTTGATTTGGGTTTTCTCAAAGTGTACTTACTAGTGCTCATCACAGGTTCCAGTTTTCACATAGTGTATTAAATTATTGCCTTCATTAATCCATTGGATTATTATTAAACGCCTAAATGACATAATGTGTTAATTAATATAGCTTTTTCTAGTCCTTAGCATTTTCCACAAGAAAATTTTCAAGGAAAAACTTGACTCTCAGAACCGGCCAGAACGCCTTTTAGTGAATTTTCTTAAAAAAAAATTACTAATAAGGATATCCCGACTTTTGAATTAAAAATATTTTTTTTCAAATGGGCGCTAATTAGACCCCCTAGAACACATATCTGGGGTCAGGTCAGGTTGATTTTTATATGTTATATATATATATATATATATATATATATATATATATATATAAACCGATAACTCAAAATAGTAGGCCGATTTTGACAAAATTTGGTGAATGCCTTCCTTTTGTAAGTGGCTCGGATAAGTTCGTTAGCCAGGAAAATCGGCCGAGGTTTTCCCGGAAAATTTTGTGTTTTCTTTAGAAAAAAATCATATCTCCGGAAATAACAAAGTAAGGGCAACCAAATTTGGTACATCGTTTTATATCGCTATAGGTAAATTACCTACCAAAAAGCCCTTTATGTCAAAAGACAAAAAACCTGGATGCAGCAAGTGCGTTATGGTAGTGAATTTTCATAGAAATGATCTGGCACAAAATATTTTATTATAACTTTTTTTTCTTGTAACAACGAAATCTAAATTTTGGTGTATAGTTTACTTTTTTTATCGTAAACCGACCTACCAAATTTGGTTATCATAGATTTTTTATTTTTTAAGATAAAAATTTTTTTCAAATGAAAACTCAAAATTTATCCGGAACACCTCGTCCGATTTTTTCGATTAACGAACTTGTCAAATAAATTAACATGGGGAAGGTACATGCCAAATTTTATCAAAATCGGCCCATTATTCTTTGGGATAAAAATTTTTTTCGAATAAAAACTCAAAATTTTCCCGGAAAACCTCGTCCGATTTTCCTGACTTAACAAACCTGTCAAAGCCATTTACAAAAGGAAGCTACATGCCAAATTTTATTAAAATCGGCCCATTATTTTTTGAGATGAATTTTTTTCGAATGAAAACTCAAAATTTTCCCGGAAAACCTCGTCCGATTTATTTGACTAATGAACTTATCCAAGCCATTTACAAAAGAAAGGTACATGCCAAATTTTATCAAAATCGGCCGATTATTTTTTGAGTTATCGGTGTGATATATATATATATATATATATATATATATATATATATATATATATATATATATATATATATATATATATATATATATATATATATATATATAATTGAAACTGACCCCGGATATGGGTTCTAGGGGTCCTATTTCGCGCTCATTTGCAAAAAAAATTTCAAAATTCAAAAGTCGGAATCTCCCCATTAGTGAATATTTTCTACGAAAATTCAAAAGTTATGGGCATTTAAAGAAAAATAAATTGGGGTTTTCCTCAAAACGTCAAAGTGACAATTTAAAACGTCAAAATTCGCAACATTTAGGCAAAGAAGTTGAATCTAATACGGGCCATAGAAAGAAAATGTCTTAAGAAAAATGTTTTACAAACCCTGAAGTCTTAGCTTCAACCATCATTGTCCTTCATTTTACTAAAATGTTTCCAGAAAATTCATTTCAAATAGACCCTTTCTCTGATGCTTGGCAGTAGTCTTAGCTATAGAGTTTATCGTTTAATGGTATATAACTTTTGTCGAATTTTCGTAAAAAATCAAGAAAGCTCAATATATCCGTTATTCTACAAGATATGAAAAAAAATGTATACATTAATTTTAGGATGTCTTGAGCTACATCTTAAAAAATATTTCACAGGTTGGCCCATAAGTCGTTGGTGATACAAATAATTTTTTTTTTAGTCGAAAACACCTTATGTTTTTGCATTTTCCATCGAAATGTAATGCATGTTTGTAAATAAAGAAATTCTGGACGCAGCAAGTGCGTTATGGTAGCGAATTTTGATTAAATACTTCATATTTGAAAAGCTCAATTTGCTATTAACCTATAAGGTTGACCAAGAAACGGATTTTTTCGGTTACGCTTTAAGTTTACTTGCGGAAATTTTTGTACGTTTTCAAATAATAAAGTTATTTTGATGAAACATGGCACATTGTTTTTACTATATATGTTATACTGGTAATCAAATTTGATGCCTGCTTTCTGAAGAAAAAACACATATTTGCCATTAAAAACATTTTAATGAAAATTCACTACCATAACGCACTTGCTGCGTCCCGAACTTTTTGGATTAGTTAGGAAATAATATTGGCAGTGATCAGAAAGTTAACGCGGATTGAATATAGTGCGAATATCTCGAGACCGGCGTGTTTTATCGATATCAAACAAGTATCTTTTGTTCCTTAAAAGTAATAAGTTTATCTGCATTTTCATTCAATATTGTGATAAAGTTTTGCATAAAAAAGTTATGATAAACAATTTGTATTCGACAGTGTGTAACTAGCGCCCTATTTCGAGTTTTCAGGTAAATCTCAAACTTAAAATCAATATTTAACACCCTGTATCTCTTGAACGAGCAAAATAATAAGACATATTTGACGCAATTGTATTATTTTCAAATCTAGAATCTATTACAGTTACTCTATGGCCCATTCATCCCGGACCAATCCGTATAACATGTAAAGTTTGGAACTGACCTAAGCTATGGGTTCTAGAGGCCCCGCTCTCGCTTATTTGACAAAATTAAATTCAAAAATTGTTACGTCCTCATAAACATAATTTTCTTTATATGAAATTTCGCTAATAACATTAAAATCCTTCTCTATATCGACGATTTCCGAACTGTTTTCTATTGTTTTTCACGGTTTAACGCATTTTGTCACCTGCCTGTGAATGATTCACTTAAGTAGTAATAATGTCTTAATTTCTCTCTTTAGTAGTGTAATTTGTCTACTTAACTGTTAAAGTTTCTCAAGGTCTTTTCAGGTTAAACTTATGGTGGAATAGACAGCGTTGTCAGATTATTAAATTAGAGCAACGTCGCGTCAGTTGCTAATTTTAACTATATGTTGCAGTTTATTGTTGCGCCATAAGTCTCGTTTTAGCGAATGATATGAAAAGTATTTGACGTATTGTCTTGTGATTTTGAGTGTTTTATAGTGATAAATAATAGTTAATTCCCAGTTAGGCCCTATCGGATAAAGGGCCAGCTACAATAATGGAATACTAAGCAACGGTTAAGTGTTTGGCATGACTGAGAAATGACAGAATTTTTTATTATTGAATTGCAAAGGAAAAAAAAACACGAATTAGATAAATCATTTTGATGTAAGAAATGTAACCAATAATAGATAAATATTAATTTAAAAAATCAGTTACTTTGATATACGCACCCGAAGAGAATGTCTAACTATAAATAGTGTTTCTTAACCCTACACTGCGCAATTTTTCTGTTCTTTTCGCAAAAATACGTTTGTTTTGTAATTTTTACCAGCGAATACTAGAAAAATATACGTGTATCTGATCTGCTACGTCATACAGTGGTATATGTTTAATACTTAATGCTTAGTCGGAATAAAATTTCAGAAAACAGTTGTTATTTTTGTTGAGACAGAGATGTAAACCATATTTTGGGCATTTTATGAAGACTTGCAGTATGGTTGTTTACAGCGTTGCCTTGTTTCGTCTTGACTCACATCTTTGGGTGGTACATAGGATATCGTTGCGGAACATTTACTTTTTGCCTTGAATACTCTTTTCGACATCACTTGGCCTTCCTCTTTTATTTGAAGATGGGTTTGCTTGGTAGCACAAACAATATGAAATCCCACCACAAAACTGTCCCAAATGCAAATATTTTTCTCCTCGACCAACAGCGACTTTTCTATTTAGCAGCCAGTAATTTATTATAATCATGTCGACCAGCCGTAAAAAAGTACAAAATATATTTCTAACCGTGCAACGAACATAATAATCTGTACAGGCTCAAAACTAGCATTGAATGAAATACGTAGTCTACATCAAGATTTATAGGTTAAATAGGTTGTCTGGTAACTCTCGACCAATCGGAGAGCAGAGCGGGAATACGTCACATGTATTCTCAATTTAAATCAAGTAAAATAATAGTGCATTTAATATTAAAATCAGCCTGCATGTTCATGTTATTCTTTTCAAAGAAGTGTCCTTTTGAACTTCTACCAAGATTAAACATTTAATAATAACTTTAAATTAAGATGTTCAGATAGTAACAGAAAGTATTGAAGTTTTAGGATATTAAACGATTTCAAATTAATGGATTCCATTAATTGGTTTATGTTGAAAAGGATTAAAAAAATGCTCGGGACGCAGCAAGTGCGTTATAATAGTGAATTTTCATAAGAATTGTACACCATTAGTAAGGTATATTATTAAAACTAATTCTTTAAATTTAAATGAACCTGGGAGACCGGTTTTGGAGGTCCCAGTTAGCGATTATTTAAATAAATTTATATTTTCTATGGAGCTAGAAAATTATAGTTTGGTAGAGATATATGTAAGTTCTGCAGGTCTCTAAAAATTGTTTTACAAATTTCATTAGTCACAAAAGTTTTCTAGAAAAAAAATAATTATTTACAAAGGGAATCTACCTGTCAAATCATAAATATGGCAGGTATTTTTCCTTTTAATTGCTTGGATGGTTTTGTTTTAGTCAACCCAATCGAACTAGTTTTTCCAAACAAAACAACAAAAAATGTTTTTTAAAACCAACTTGTAGTTATCCGCGAAGCTCATTATGTTATTTTTCTGTAATTTAGTACCCAGGCTGCGTTTACATAGGTGTTACGATGGTTTAAGATTGAAGATTCTAGCTTAATAGGAAATGAATGATCGGATTACAAATATTTTTACAAAAATTCTCTACCATAATGTTTGCTGCACCCAGGCCCTTTTCAACACTTATTTACTGTTGCTGTATCCACACTTTTTGAAAATGATGAAATATTGTAGATCTCTATGTAAGACTGACAAACAAGGCAACCTAAATTTCATATTTGAAAAAATATTTTAAACAAATGAAATGGGGTAACAATTTAAACATAAATTGAAAATCTTCGTTCGCTGCTTTGTCGCCTTTTCTTTCTGCATGCATACAACCACCCTCAATGCATAAACAAGAACAAGTTTTTTGGAAACAACCCGCAATAAAGTTACGGGACCTGAGGTAAATATAGGGGTTCTGGGCGGGATAAACAGAATTTTGGGGAAAATGGGATAAAGGCAGCTTATAGAGGTCCAACTAAGCTGTGTTGTTCGCACTTTTCGCTCACATTTACGTTTTATCTTCTTCCCCGCCCAACACCCCTATTCACTCCCGGTCCCGTAACTTTCTTGGGGGCTATTTGCAATGAATATTTCTTGTGGTTTGTGTATCCAGAAGGAGATTAAAGCATGTTTCTGATTTTTTTTTCTAAAAAGCCCCCCGTTTGCTAATCTGCAAATTTACCGAAAATTTAATTTTTATTTGCAAAACGTATGTACCTGCCAAATTATAAACGTGGTAGGTATTTTTCCTTAATAGTCTCTTAGATGATCCATTTTAGTCCACTCAATCGAAACAGTTTCTGCAAACAAAATAACAAAAATGGTTTTCTAAAATAAGTTTATCGTGGCTTGTGAACCTCATGGTGTTATTTTTTAAATTTAGTACCCACGCTGCTTTTATATAGTTTCATACTTCTAGTAATATAAAAGATATTGCCTTTTTTCACATTTTTTTCGGAAAGTATGTGTGTCAAAACTGTCTAACGAACTCGTCCAAGCTGTTAACAAAATGAAGGGAATTGCTCAATTTGGTTTCGATTGGTGAAGTATTTTTTGAGTTATCGGTTGGATATATATATATATATATATATATATATATATATATATATATATATATATATATAATGTTTTCAACTGACCTTGGATTTGGATTCTAGGGGACCTAATTAGCGCTCAGCGCTCATTTCAAGACATTTTCCAAAAATCTTACCATCGATACCTCTCTATTAGTGAATTTTCTTAATGAAAATTCACTAAAAGTAATTAATATTTATGAAATTATAAATTTATAATGCGTCAAATTGGACATAATGTTTTTCTTCTAAACTACAACCTAGGTTTTTAGTGTTTTAATGTTTTACTTATTTTACTGTATATGCCTCATTTAATAACATGCAAGTAATCAGGATAAGTACATTATTTAAGTTTATAATATTTAGGTAGGTATGTATTTGTACACATACAAAACAGTAGGTTTATAATTTTTACAATGAATTTCTAAACAAACAACTATTACATCTTATACATATTAATTTGAAAATAATAGTAAATTGTGCCAGCGCAATATGTAAATTAAATTGTGCAGATGAGCTCACGGAGGGCTTTTAGAGTTTTTTTTTCCTTGGATTCAGAAACCACAACAAAATTCTTGCAAACAGTCCCCAAAAAAATTACGGGACCAATAGTGAATAGGGGTGATGGACGGGGAAGCAGAAACGAATAACGCGAGGAAAAAAAACAGCTTTGCCGAACCTATATAAACTGTTTTTATCCCATGCTGCACCTACACTTTCTTAAAATCCTGTTTACCCAGCATAGAACCCGTATTCGCCTCAGGTCCGTAATTTTCTTAGGGGTTGTTCGCAATACTTTTTTCTTGTGGTTTATGCATTGAGGGTGTTTGTATGCATACAGGTGGGGAAGTAAAACCTCCAGGACGAAACACCTCCCCCCTCCAAACACGGATCTACATGAATACAACCACCCTCAATGCATAAACCATAAGAAAGTTACGGGAGCTGGGGCGAATAGGGGTTCTGTGCGGGATAAACAGGATTTTAAGGAGGAGTAGCTGCAAAATGGCATAGGGGCAGCTTATATATGTCCAGCTAAGCTGTTTTTAGCCTTTTCTGTTTATACTTATCGATCTCCGTTGTTTGGAAGTTCCAACGGCTACAGCCACATGTGATAGTGGGGAGTCTGCGCAGGTCTGGGCAACAAGACAACATTTTCCCCTAAGACCTTCTGGAAAAACACCACTCATGATGTGGTGTTTTTACCCGTGAATTACGTTTTACATATTTACATCGATATTTTCAGATTTCTATGATATATTCTATTGTTCTCGTTTCTTTTAACAGGCCGTATATTTCACCAGGAAACTAATAAATAACGATCTTTTCTTTAGGCAAATATTCCAACATGTGAATATCTAACTTAATGTAAATGAAAGTAAAAAGCAGTAAGGACGCTACGATGGTAATTGTCAGTAGCGAATTTTCAACAAATGTTTTCAAAACAAAACTTGAATTGTTGTTCAATAATGATGTCACCTTTTCTTATCTAAGCTTCCTTGATGTTCTCGCTCTGTCAGCAAGAGAGTTACGGTAATGAATAAAACATAACCGTTACAACTTGTTCATCACGATGTCACGAAAATTGGGTATAGAGCTGTTATTAAATTCCTTACTCGAGAATGTCTTCCACCTCAAAGCATCAAAGATCGCCTGGATAAGGGGGTGTACGGGAAAATTCTTCGTATTATTCTGTAGTAAAAGATTGATCAAAACGGTTTAGAATGGGGCAGGAATCCTTGTAAAATAACGTAAGAACAGGAAGGACGGAGTGGTGACGGACAACAAGATTTCCCTTACTGGGTATCTCGTATTAAGTGTACGGGAAAAATTCTCCGTCTTATCCTGTAGTAAAAGATTGATCGAAATGGTTTCGAATGGGGCAGGAATCCTTGGAAAATAACGTAAGAACAGGAAGGACGGAGTGGTGACGGACAACAAGATTGCCCTTACTGAGTATCTCGTATCGATCAAGGCTTAAAAGTGAAAGAATTATCAAAAGTGTCAGGGCTTTCAGATACAAGCGTTCGCCGAATCCTCCACGAACATTTAGGCACGAATAAAGTTAGTGCAAGATGGGTCCCCAAACATCTTTCAGCAGTTCAGCGCCATCGTCGTGTTGAATGTGCCCGATGCTTTTTCGACATCTGTTGAGAAAACCATGCGCACGTGTTGAAGATGATTTTGTCATGGGATGAAACTATAGTTCTCTACTATGATCCTTTGTACAAAAGGGAGTCGATGGAATGGTAGGCGTAAGGAGAAGCACCGTCAAGAAAGTTCAAGGTCTGTCAGTCAACAAACAAAAGTGATGGCTACGATTTTTTGGCATTGTGAGAGTATTCTTCTCACAGAATTTAAAGAACGCAACACCACAGTCAACGGGGCAGGTTATACAATACCCCTGCATAAATTACGGCGAAATATTAAAAAGAAAAGACGTGGGAAACCGACCAGAGGCGTGCGTTTGCTCCATGACAATGCACCGGTGCACACTGCTCGAATTGCACAGGCCCCAATTGGTGACTGCGGTTTCGAACAAATTGATCACGCTCCATATAGTCCAGATGTGACATTCAGTGACTACCACCCATTTGGAAATTTGAAAAAGGACCTGCGCTGGACCATTTCAGTGACGACGAAGATGTGAAAGCTGCACATTTGGAGGAAAAACCGAAAAAATATAATTTTAGGGGTATCGAATTGTTACTGAAACGTTGTCATATATATTGAAAGTTAAAATTTAATTGTGAGGCTAAGACGTTTCTTTCATAGTCGGGCCGGGACATTTTGAACCTTTCCTCGTATCTTTCTCTTTTAATTTTGAGTTTTGAACTGAAAAAGGTTTGGCTAAATCGTAATATTTTGATGCCAAGAATATACTGCTGTTTTATGTTTATTTATTTTTGGAACAGTCTGCCCCCAGTTTGTTTTGTTATAATTTACGGATAGTGTTTGATGACAATAAACAGATTCACGTACATTTGACACCTGTCTCAATGAAGTAGTTAAGTATATCTTGTCATGTTCGCAAAAAGCTACATTCTCTACTAGTGTGGTGAATAAAATTGCAGGCTGAGCATTTATATTAGATATGACAACACTGCCTGCCCTTAGGCTAGATACATTGACCTATAAGAGGAACCGCAATCGAAACCAGTCACATCTATCGTTGTTGCTAGACATGGAACAAAAAATTGAAATTCAAAATGCTGCATACCAGGTGTAGACAGTATTTTTTTGTCCTTTACCTATAAAAAAAAATGTTGGTCATAAATATCCTGGAACTGGTTACACTTATTTTCCCTGTGGCATCATGAGAGAGCATACATCTTATTCGCCAGATTTGGCACTAGGCGAAAACATACTCTTTCCAGAACCCAAAAATACTTGAGATGTAAAAGGTATCCAAAAGATAAATTAGTTGTTTATAAAAGCCGGGAAATATTTTTTAGACGCCGTTAAAATAGTATTAGACCATGGTTGGTAAAAGTGGGTTAGAGTTAAAAGCTATTATGTTAAAAATTAAAAATAATATTTTATCCTAGCTTTTCATTATATATGTCAGTGGCGAAATAAAATGAGCTTTCCTCGTACACACACACATTCACGCGCGCGCGTGTGTATTATTATTATTATTATTATTATTATTATATATTACATAACTATAATAATAATAATCAACCACAGTCATTAGCATAAAAAAATAACCCAAAAAAGACGATACGTTAGAACTATTCGAAATTTTAGTGACGTTTCTGTGCTTCCTGTATCTGACAGAATACAGGTTTTACAAGCGAAAGTAAAACAAACCACTAAAACTCGAAAACTATCAACTATAGATATAGGGAAACCCATACTAAATCGATGCAGAATTGAATGACTTACGTGACCAATCCATAAAATATGGGGTGTTTCATTTGAAAAACACAAGTTATGTCACTTTAAAGTTAGGTATGTTGTAACCCAAAAGAAATACACCCTGTACAATTATAATAAATTATTCTTTAACTATTTCAAAGAATTGAATGAGATCTATTGATATTTCCAATTTTAGGCACGGAAATTCAAAACTCAGCCCATAGCATACATTTGAAGTAATATAAATCGGAGCTAAAAAAAAAAAAAGAAAGTCGTAATATTTCTACAAATATCAAATATAGCTATAGAAAATGTTACACAAAGTCACACTTATTTTTTAATCTTTATCCAAAAATGCAATAAAAAGTATAGCATTCCATTTAAAATAACGAAGTTGATAGCTACTTCCGGTGCAACAGGAAGTCCCACAAAGCTGAATATATTTCCTCGATATAGCTTAGATAATATATAGCTTAGATAATCACAAGAAAATTTTGCTGAAAGTTTTTTCGGTTAGCTCTAAGGGCAAGGGATATATAGAGGAATTACACACTATTGGGACACCTGAAACTGACACCGGATATGGGTTCTGGGGGTCCTAGTTCGTTCTCATTTCAAGATTTTTTTTTAAATTGAAAAGTCGGGGTCTCCCCATTAGTGAATTTTTTCTAAGAAAATTCACTAAAAGTCTGGACGCAGCAAGTGCGTTATGGTACTGAGTTTTCATAGAAATGATCTAGCATCAGAACTTTTGTTTTTCAATAAAATTCTTATAACTTTTTTTCTTGTAAGATAAAGATATAAATTTTGGTATATAGTTTACTACTTATAACTTAAACCTACGTACCAAATTTGTTTACCATAGCTTTGTTATTTTCGGTGCTAAACTTTTTTCCGAAGGAAAACTCAAAATTTTCCCGGAAAATCTGGTCAGATATTCCCGACTAACGAACTGATCCAAGCCACTTACAAAATACAGATGCAGAAAATTCTTCTCTGGCGTCACAAGTGCTGATTTTCTTCTCTGTAACCTGTTTCGCTGCTGCTTGACAGCATCATCAGCAGTGAAACCGGCCACCGAGAAGATAACCCTCGCGAAGCCAGAGAAGAAGTCTCTACATATGTATTTTGTATGGAACGGTTTCACCAAGTAAGGGCGACAACAATTAATGAATCATGATCCCTACAAATCCCTATGTTAGCATACTGTACTTTGATTTACTGGATTTATGGAGATTATTGGGTAATGCAACCATGTTCATGGTTCAGGTCAGTACGTAGCTTAATGTCAGTGAACTGTTATAATATAATTACTAATCATTATGTAGCGTAACGAAATGCAAATATTTCACAACGAAGCCAAAGTGTTATTACGCCTACAAAAACAATCTGTGTTGGTGTACCTACTGGGTTATAAATATATCCGTTTGTGCACTAGGAATAGTCTATAAGTTTTTACAGGAAAACTATCCATTGATGAGAGAAATCAAGAATGGTGTTCCTAGCAACAAACGTGTATGATTTATATTAATATTTAAAATGCAGGTCACGTTTTGTATACGAGGTCTGCATAAAAAAAAAACTTATGTGTCTGTCGTTGGACATACGACTGAAGTCAAACTTCTTTGGATGAATTTTTATTGATTCTATAATAATTGTTTAGGTAAATTTGCAGATAACCTCCCGAACGCTTTTTTGAATTTGTTTCAGAAACATGCTTAGACCCCCCCCCTATGGTCGCAAAAACCACAAGAAAAAATTCTTGTTCGCACCACCCAAGGAAGTTACGTGACCAGGACTAAATACTGGGCGGGGAAGAGTATTAAAAAATAAAAATATGAGAGGAGGCGAAAAAAGGCTTTTTTTGATGCATTTAAAACCCTCTTAAACCTTGCCTAGCCCACACAGCACCCTTAATCGCCACAGGTGCCGTCAGAACAGGGAATTTGTCTGGAGGTTTATGCAACGAGCGTGGTTGTACACATGCGATAGTGGAAGGAAAACCCCCACGACGAAGCACATGGGAAATTTATTGAGCTATCGGATTGAAATATTTTTACGAATTTTTTTTACCATAACATAAAAAAACCTTTTTTGTTGTTTATTGTTTGCAAAAACTGATGGGTTGACTTAAACAAAACCATCCAAGCAATTAATATGGAAAAATACCTGTCATATATATATATATATATATATATATATATATATATATATATATATATATATATATATATATATATATATATATATATATATAATTCGACAGGTACATTCCCTTTGTAAATAATTATTTTTTTCTGAAAAGCGTTTGTAACTTTAATGAAATTTGCAACACCATTTTTAAGACACTTGCAGTACTTACATATTTTTTTTATGATTCGACAGGTACATTCCCTTTGTAAATCATTTATTTTTTCTGAAAAATGTTTGATGTAACTGTAATGAAATTTGTAACACATTTTTTTAAAGGCATTTGCAGTACTTACATATTATATCTAAGACCAAATTTTAATTTTCTAGCTCCATATAAAATATAATTTTTTTCAAATAATCGCTAACTGGGACTCTAAAACCGATCTTCAAGGTCCATTTAAATTTAAAGAATTAGTTTTAATAATATATCTTACTAATAGTGTACAATTCTTATGAAAATGCACTACCATAACGTACTTGCTGCGTCTAGGGTTTTTTCTTGTCCTGTACGGTTTTAATGAAAAGAAGTATTACAGCTAGATTTTATTAGCTAGAAATTATTTTGTACTTGTGTTTTTTTAGCAATTCTTAAATTTGTGAGTTATTCTTTATCTGGTGATTGTCATTGAGTGAAGATTGGAACCTGTAAAGAGCACTGGTAAGTACAATTTGGAGTTTCGCTGAAGTTCTCAGGTTTTAACTTCAGCGAAACTGCAGTTATACGTTCAATAAAATAGTGTAAATCAGTTTGTTTATTTTTCTAAGTTGACAATGGATTTACATCAGGTATCGGCCTCCACGATATCATCACACTACAGTGTTTGGACCTGACGATTGTTTCGCTAACAAAGTAACGTCATCAGAGAGATGAACAAACTAAACTGTTTAGTTCAGTTTAGTCTGATGACGCCAACTTCGTTAGCGAAACCATGGTCAGGTCTAAAAACTGTATCGTGATTAATTGAGTTCTCCAAATTGTACTTATCTGTGGTGATTATGGTTATTAATTTCGCTCACTCATTCGACAAATCCCAGATGATACGAGAAGAGAATTCCACACGCTAATATGTTTTGTTTATTATAATGATACTTGTTATATTTTAATGACTGCCTGATTCATACTTTCAATTACATAATTATTTCCAGTAAGTGGTCATTGTGTTCTTCTAGGTATTAGCGGTTTTAGAAATTACATTTTAGTTCCATACGCAGTGCTAATTATTTCAAATTGTAATTTCTAGGGTTGTGTATTAAATAATCTAAAATTTATGAATTAATTGACACATTATTAATACAGGGTGAATTAAGTGTAATATAAAAAGTACTAAATCCATACTTAGAACAAGATATTAGCGAAACCCAATTTGGCTTCAGAACAGCAATGGGAGCAAGAGAAGCCTTGTTTGCCTTCAATGTGTTGACTCAAAGATGCATGGACATCAATCAGCCGATGTATTTCTGTCTCCTTGACTACAACAAAGCATTTGATAGAGTCCGCCACAACCACCTCATTCAGTTACTTAGAAGTAAAAATATAGACATGAAAGATATTAGAATAATAAATAATTTATACTACAGCCAGACAGGTAATATTAAGGTGGATAATTAACTCTCAGAAGAAGCAAAAATACAACGTGGTTTAAGGCAAGGATGTGTACTATCGCCGCTATTATTTAATCTTTACTCGGAAGAAATCATTTAGAGAGCGCTGGAAGAAACAACAGTAGGAGTAAACGTCAATGGAATACCCATTAACAATATCCGGTATGCAGACGACACCATACTCATTGCCGAAACAATAGAAAGTTTAGAGAGCTTAGTAGATCAAGTAGTGACGAGTAGCGAGGAGAGCGGACTTACCTTAAATATCAAAAAGACCAAATTTATGACCATTACAAAATCAGTTCAGCAACAGGAAAACCTATGGATCAACGGAGAACTAGTAGAGAAAGTCAGTAAGTACAGGTACCTGGGAACAACTGTTAATGAAAATAATGAGTACGCTGAAGAAATTAAACCAAGAATTGGACAAGCCAGAACCATATTTAACAGAATGAGAAGCGTGTTATGCAGTAGAGATCTTAACTTACAACTTAGAGTCAGAATATTGAGATGCTACGTTTTCTCGGTGTTGCTATATGGGATGGAATCATGGACGTTAAAGAAAGATATAAGTGATCAACTGGAGGCATTTGAGATGTGGTCATATAGAAGGATCTTAAGGATAAGTTGGGTAGACATGGTAACAAATGAGCAGGTACTGGGAAGAATGAGAAAAGAAAAAGAAATATTGAACACAATTAAAATAAGGAAGCTGCAATATATGGGCCACGTGATGAGATAAGAGAAATATGTATTGTAGAATATTATGCAGGGAAAGATACGGGGAAAGAGAAGCAGAGGAAGAAGACGCATTTCCTGGCTAAATAACCTAAGAAAATGGTACAACTGTAGTTCCGTTGAGTTGTTCAGAGCTGCAGCATCAAAAGTGAGAATAGCCATGATGATAGCCAACCTTCTAAGAGGAGACGGCACTTGAAGAAGAAGAAGAAATCCATACTTTCCTTCACTGTATTTTGCTCAACTGTTTTCACAGTCTATCCAAAAAATAATAATAGGTAATGTGCACAATGGAAACTAACGTTTACATGTATTATATTGTAAAGCATCCAAACGATATATTAAATATTGCTGTAAAAAGTTAAGAAAATATTTTTTTGTACTAAATAGAGTGAAAAGACTTCTTTCATGGTTTGACAAGTTCTTGTTTTCTTCTCTACAATCTGTTGAACCTTTTACGACGTCAGGCAGGGCAAAAAGTAATTCAAATTCACCAGCAGTTGTGGATGATAATGGTTACACTGGTTCTGTAGAAAGTCTAAGAAATGTATTGAAGAAAATTGGATTTTATTGGAGAAAAACAAAAACTAATCATTTTAATTAACTCCTTGCCTTAATCGTTACCATAACGCACTTACTGCGTCAGTATTTCTTCCATAATGCATATTGATACCTTATTCATTACCATAACGCACTTGCTGCGCCAGTATTTTAAAATTTGGTTTCATAATTAAGTCCAAAGAAGTAAAGATTGAAGAGCTCCTTCATTAGAAAACTTTTCCTCACAAGCGATTTTTTTTTCTACGGAAATTTGCTAATAATAGACTACTTAATCACGAACTCTATAACTTAGACTACTGCCAAAGCACCAGAGAAAGGGTCTATTGGAAACTAATTTTCTGCAAATATTTTAGTAAAATTAACTTTTTACCACATTCCTTCTACATAACCCGCATTCGTTTCAGAATCATAGTTTAAAAATCGTCAATTTAGACGTTTCAAATTGCGACTTTAGCGTTTTCAGAAAAAAAACTATAAAATTTTCAAAAGTAATTTTTCTGGTATTTCTTGACCTATTTGCGTCAAGAAAACTTAATCTTTGTCTGTAATATTCAGTACATTTTATCAAGTACGCAAAATATTATGGTCTTGTGCGTGTCTCTGATCATCAGTGGAACCCAAATGTTTTTCCTTTAGACGGTTCTAATTTTGTTTCTTTTAACTTGGAGTATTTAGTGTGTAGGATACGTTTTATAATATAACCCTGCGTACCACATTTGATTGCTATTTCCGGATACACTAAAGTATTTCCGGAAAAACTGCTTAGATTTTTCTGGCTAACGAACTTATCCAAGTCAATTACAAAAGGACGGTAGTTCCCAAATTTCATCAGCAGCGGCCCATTATTTTTTGAGATGGATATCGATTTATTTGGAGTCTCAATAAAGACTGTCGACCTCAAAAGATTAGTGGCCAGTATAATGCAAGTTATTTGCTAAATCATGCTCTATATATCTCACCTTTTTTGGTGTGGTGCATGTTCAGGAGCCCTAAAAAATTACACTTTCTAATTGTCTTAGAATTACCTACCGAAAACTGAACATTGTAAGAAAACCCCTGGCCAGAAACACAGAGAGAGTGATACATACAAGGTTTTAGGGTATATAACACATAACAAACACACAGAACATAACAGGACACTTAAAAAACTTGTGGTTACTGGTCAGACCTCTAAAACCATGGTTAAAACTCAAAAACTGAAAGAAATTTGATGCAACACACCTGGGTCTTGGAAACATCTTGATTGCCAGCTGACGTTTACATTTTGATTGTAACATACGTGCCAGATTTCAGAGTCAACAAGATGTGTGGCCACAGAATATGCAACACAAGGATGACAGCTGGTTCCTGGAACCATTGACTTTTGAAATTTTCCCAACTATTGACATAAGAAACACTGAATTTCTGAGCTATGTTCTAAATTAGGGGGTTACTATTTGGCTAGTTTTTTTTGTTATCTCTGACTACCTGGCAGTGGACACAGGCGTCAAAAATAGTGTAAAAACACTATTTTATGCTACCCCTGGAGGGCAGTTTGACACCCTGAAGGGCTATTCTGCCGGTCTCAGGTGGAAGGATACGCCAGTGATGCGTATATCGACAACTGGCGTACATATTGTGTCACAGAGAGCCCATCGCCAATCGGGACAGACAGAAAGAATTATTTTTCTTAAGAAGACATATTTTTGTTATATGCACTCACCTGTGAGTGGATGGATGCGGTAAAAGTGGCAGCAGAGTACTACTCCATGCCATCATATTATGATTTACAAACCTGACGGACAAGGAGAACGATATGGTCCGTCCCATACCGAAATGTGATCGAAGGGAGAGCCCAGAATATGACAAACCTGCATACATCAGGAGTTAGTCACATCGCACAAATATAGCTAAAACTGGAAAACGGGGTTAACTTGATGAAGTGCGGGAGCTACAACGAATTGTAGAGAATTGCTTGAAAGAAGAGTTTCTGGTCCAGACGACAAGGCGACGTGGCCTGTAGACTATGGTCACAGCATAACTGTTCCCTATGCTGTGCTATGGTGATGATATGTTACTTTGGCAACAATCAGCTGTACCTAGATTTGAAACTTTTATTATGAACCTCGTAAGAACAATGATTAAAAGTGACAATATATTGACATAATGGTCACGCATTGTTGTTAGTTTTCGTAGTATGTAGTCACGTCGTTTTACCAATGTCCGTTGACATTCCTACAAATACATTTAGAAACATTACACAAATTAAATGAGTCATTTAGTCACGCCTACTCAATTCCCATGAAGAAATTGGCTTTTCTTCTGTTGGTCAGTCAAAACAATGTGTAAGATATGTTGGTCGATTACATTCGACATGCATAGTATGTATGTGTTGAAAGGACCTGTGTATGTAGGTATATTATGACCCATTGTTTCAATACAAATAGCGTGTTTGAATAAGACAACGTTCTGCGATATTTTATCACTATTGTAATGGGTTCTGTATTGTGAAAAATGCAAATATAAAATAATTTAAAATCGTTCGAAAGCAGGATCTGATTCTTAGATATAATAAGATAACCGGTGTTAGATACCGTTAGAAACGGGCAGTTTTGTGACTAGCCCTGCCACCCCTGAGAATTCAGTATACAGCTAGACAGTCTCAAGTTTACATTCAGAACGCACACATCGTACAGTTCAAGTCACACAAATATATTCAAACACAAACAGTGTACATTATATAATACGAACAGTATTTAATGTAATATAGACGAATAATTTACATGTATATAATAGTGCAAATTAAATAGTTAAGTGTACATACATACAAATGGTTTTAATTCAGTAATCAGTCATCATAATCAAAAACATAACAAACATTCATTATACACATACACTATACATATGTTTTGGTCCTTTGAGCCGTAATACATATTTTACGGTCCTTTAATTAGTGTTATTCATAAATTACGATCGGTAAGAACAATCAGTGAAGTTATTAATAAATTTAGTGAAGTTGTTGTGGTGCCAAGTTGGATATTTTAGCATACAAAGAAGAAATATTCCACGCTCAGACAAAGAAAGGGTCCAGTCCATATACAACAGGTAGCAAAGCCGAGTTCAACCACCCACCAAATGGTCATAGTTAAAGCTTAGGGTGAGTCTTCCATTGTCCGTCGTATTCCTTTATTTACACTTTTACTTTAAATTTGAATTCCTTTGTACAAGTTACCCCTTATCTTATCATGGCTACTACAATAGATTCACTAAAGAAAAGGAGAACATTATGTAAAAGTCGTCTCACTAAATTCAACACTTATCTTAATGATACATTTCCCATATCAAAAAATAAAACAGAGTTGAGATTACGTAAAGAAAGATTTTCTGGCCTTTTAGAAGAATTTGAAGACATTCAAATTCAGATTGAAGAAATAGACGATTCATTAGCACAGATTCAAGAAAGCATGAAATTCGAATCTGATTATTTTTCACTCTTAGCAAAGGCTGAAGATTTAATTACAGAGGGCACAACAAGTAGTGTTCCGTCAGTTTCCCCGGTTTCTAGCGACATTCACATAAAATTGCCTACTTTAAATTTACCAACGTTTGCTGGAAATTACGAAGAGTGGCTCTTTTTCATAGAAACGTTTTGTTCTGTCGTCGACAATAACACTTCACTTACGACAATTCAAAAATTTCAGTACCTAAGATCATCACTTAGAGGTGAAGCATTGTCTGTAATCACCTCACTAGAGTTGTCATCGGGAAATTACAACCAAGCACTAGAGCTGCTGAAAAACAGATTCGACAATAAAAAAATACTTATATTTAAACACATAGAACAGCTTTTCCAACTCCCGAGTGTCCAAAAGGAAGATGCATTTTCGCTTCGACAATTATTAGATTCCGTTCTAAAACATGTTAGAGCACTCAAGGTGTCATTGACAGACGATATCGTGAATAACTGGGATCTTCTTCTTATTTACATTGTAAGGAGCAGATTAGATGCTGTTACTGTTCGTGAGTGGGAAACACACTCCACTACGATTAGTGAAGACTTACCAACATTTGAAAAAATGACGAGTTTTCTGCAACAAAAGTGTCAAATTTTAGAAAGTCTGGGTAATAAACAGAAGTTGACACAGTCAAATCCAGGGTTTCATACAACATTTTCAAATAAAAAACCCATACATAAACCAACACAATCTAATTTCGACAAACAACATAAAATCCAACATTCATTTGCAGCTACTAGAGAAGGGGTTGCTAATTATAAACAATGCTCATTTTGTCAAGGCAAACATGGCATTTATCTATGTGATAATTTTTTAAAATTATCTCCAGAAAGCCGCGCTCGTGAAGTCAGTAACATGCAAATATGTTCAAATTGTTTGCAGGGCGGTCATGACTTAGACAAATGCTTTGGCAAAAGATGTAGAGTGTGTGGAGAAAAGCATAATACACTTCTTCACACCAGCAGACCACAAACTACAGCAGATAAAATGACTATTCAGAATTCAAGTATATCAACACATAGCCATGTAGATGATTTTACAAACATCATTTTGTCCACAGCGTTAGTAGAAATTGTCTTTCCAAAAAGGAACATTTTTTGCAGAGTTTTGCTTGATTCAGGCTCACAATCAAATTTTTTGACCCAAGAATTGTGTGAACTTTTAGAAATAGTTCCTAAAGAGACCCGAATCCAAATTCAGGGAATAAATTCGGCCTCGTCAACAATTTCAAAGAGTGCTGAAGTAGAAATAAAGTCACGATTTACAGACTTCAAGGCAAGGTTAACATTTTTAGTAATACCAAAAATTACAGAGAATATCCCATTGATTAGCATTGACAGAAAAATAATTGAAATTCCACTTTCAATTAATTTGGCAGATCCAGAATTTTACAAATCCTCAAAAATAGACATGTTAATTGGATCTGAAATATTTTTCGAACTTTTAAGCCAAGGGCAGATTAAACTCGGTAAAAATGCCCCAGTATTCCAGAATACGCAATTGGGATGGGTTGCTGCTGGAACAGTAGACACGAACATGCCGAACGTTCACAAATCAATGTGTCACCTATCATACACTGATATTCACGACCAGATTAAGAAGTTTTGGGAATTGGAAGAAGTGGCTTTAAAAAAATCACACACTAAGGAAGAGGAAGATTGTGAAAACCATTTTCGACAAAACTTCAAGCGGTTAGATAGCGGCAGATATGAAGTTAGACTTCCATTCAAGGACGAACCATCAAAACTGGGAGATCCAAAAAACGTAGCACTTCGCAGATTGTTGAGTTTAGAACGAAAACTTAACAATCAACCACATATAAAACAAGAGTATGTAAATTTCATGGCAGAATATCAAACACTGGGACATATGGAATTAGACAAGTCTTCAAATGACGAAAGCGAATATTTTCTACCGCATCATTCGGTTATAAAAACCGAAAGTCTTACAACCAAACATCGAGTAGCAGAAATTCATCAGTTAACACCAGTGACATGTTGGCATCATGTTAAAAGTCAAGACAACCCAGCAGACTTAATTTCAAGAGGTGTTATGCCTAAAAAACTGCTTGATGAAAATATATGGTGGTGCGGTCCAAGCTGGTTAAGTTTCCCAATCGACCAGTGTGAAAGTGGAGTTGATTCCGTAGATGCAGAGGTTGAAGTTGCCAAGGAGGCCAAAAAAGCGGTAACATTAAACAATACTGCCACATTTGACATTTTCAGAAGGTTTTCCACGTTGTCAAGGTTGCAAAGAGTGACAGCATTCATTTTGAGATTTTGGCCTCTGTCAGGACGGAGATCTGTACGAGACGTAACAACAAAATGCGTCACATGTTTTAAAAACAAGCCAATTTCGTCAGATCCTTCAATGGGCGACTTACCTCAGTCAAGAGTCGAACCGTTACGCCCTTTCATAAAATGTGGAATAGATTACTGTGGGCCAATTAAAGTTAGAGAATCGCATCGGCGGGGCAGAATCAATTTAAAAAACTGCTTTATAGCTGTCTTTGTATGTTTCTCTACTAAGGCAGTACACATCGAGTTGGTGGGTGATTTGACAACGGATAGTTTTATCGCAGCCCTCCGACGATTCACGTCACGGCGAGGTTACTGCACTGACATTTATTCAGACAATGCGACAACATTTTTAGGAGCCGATAATGAATTGAAGAACACCTTTTTACTCTTGGCAGCTGAAGATCACTGGAACCAAGTGCAAGAATATGTCAACCATCGTAACATGAAATGGCATTATATTCCTCCTAGATCACCACACTTTGGAGGCTTATGGGAGGCAGCAGTGAAATCTTTAAAATATCACCTTAAAAGAGTTAGTGGAAATGGAATTTTCACATATGAAGAATACACTACACTGCTCACACAAGTTGAAGCCATATTAAACTCAAGGCCGCTTACCCCCCTTTCCAATGATCCCAATGATCTCGACGTCCTTACCCCTTCCCATTTTCTCATAGGGGACTCCCTCACTAGTATCCCTGAGCTAAATTACCAAGCTACGCCAGTCAACAGGTTGTCACGTTGGCAACAAATTCAGAATGTCAAACAACATTTTTGGAAAAGATGGTCATCTGAATATTTACGAGGTCTCCAACAACGATCCAAATGGAATGGACAACAATCAGCAGCAGTTCAAGTTGGGTCCATGGTATTGTTACAAGAGGACCATCTGCCACCCCTTCACTGGCGACTGGGTCGGATCCTACAGGTGCATCCCGGCGTAGATGGTATAGTGCGAGTGGTGACCGTTAGAACAGTAAGTGGAACTTACAAAAGAGCATTGAACAAGGTATGTATTCTACCCATTGACAAAGAGTGACGTGTTAGTGACAGTGAAGTGAAAGTTTGACTGTTCCCTCCAGTGAGACAGTCAACGAAGTACTTGTATTTGTGTATTGGCATTTCTTTTTTTTTTGACATAATGTAAATAGTGTGAATATTTTTCGTAACAGTGTGTTTCATACAGTTTTGTATATAGTTTAATTTAGTTAATTTTTTATTCAAATTGTTTAGTTTGACATTTTACTTAGGTTTAGAATAAGTTATTTGTATTATTTGTTTCACAGTATTTAAACTTTAGTTTACCTATACATACATTATTTTGAAAGATTTCAGTCTTTCAAGGGGGCGGCTATGTTAGATACCGTTAGAAACGGGCAGTTTTGTGACTAGCCCTGCCACCCCTGAGAATTCAGTATACAGCTAGACAGTCTCAAGTTTACATTCAGAACGCACACATCGTACAGTTCAAGTCACACAAATATATTCAAACACAAACAGTGTACATTATATAATACGAACAGTATTTAATGTAATATAGACGAATAATTTACATGTATATAATAGTGCAAATTAAATAGTTAAGTGTACATACATACAAATGGTTTTAATTCAGTAATCAGTCATCATAATCAAAAACATAACAAACATTCATTATACACATACACTATACAACCGGTCTGGATTTCGATTGCGTAATAGTCCTACTTTTGTCATACTAGAGCAATAGAACCTAAACACATGCGGATAAGTACACTATGGAGTAAACATTTTATACGTTAGCTCTACACACACCCACACGCGCGCGCGCACAGGCATCTAGGGACGCACGCACGCACACAAATATATATATATATATATATATATATATATATATATATATATATATATATATATATATATATATATATATATATATAGTAATTTAAAAAAAGCCGTGACACGTCGAATTTTTTCAAGGGGGACACAAATTGCGTAAGTTTTGGTGTCTTGGCTTAAAATGAGGTTTTACTGAACATAGGGTGCCATTTAAAATTTACGGGTACTTTACGCCCCTGCCTGGTAGGTTCCAAGACACCAAAACTTACACCATCTTGTGTTCCCCTTGAAAAAAAGTCGACGTATCTCGCGGCTTTTTTTAATTCCGATATTTTTCAGATGGAAAGTTTTAATTGGCACAGCGTGCATATAAGATATATATATATATATATATATATATATATATATATATATATATATATATATATATATATATATATATATATATATGAACAGAGTGGCTCAGAGAAAACGAAACAGGCACGATTTTTCACATTTCCTGCAATTTGCTCGCACTAGTCACTTTGTATTTCGAGGGGAAAACGTTATACCGCTATTTTTAATCCTCTCAGTGCATCCCCCGTCGGGGGAGAGTCTCCCCCCCTAAAATTTAAGAGAAGCATTGAGTGAAACCTGATTTTGAAGCTAATCAAATTTTTTTGGTAGGTGTCGGCTTTTGAAAATCTGTTGAGTAGTTTTTGAGAAAATGCATTTTAGAGTGATATTACTTGTTTAACTTAAGGTTTTCAATACTCAAGACTGACGTATCTAGGTTCCCACAACTGCCAAACAAAATAAACGGTAAAAAAATAGTCAAACTGAGAAATTGTCGAAAGCAGATTGTTTGTGGCCTGCATTTTTTGGAAAATGGTTTGCTCTATTACAGAAAGGGTATTAATTACTTCTTACGAAGTGTAAATGCGACCATAAAACAGCAGCATTTAAAGTGCAAAATGCGAAAAACCAAGTTAACCGAAAATACCTCATTGGGTTAGTGGCCCAATTTCGAGAAACAGGATCACTGACTAACCGAAAGCGAGTGATATAAGCTGAAAATCGAATAGTGGGGCAAATTAATCTGGATCCTAAATATTTTTTTTAAATATGTAAATATCACCCGTATAAAATCAGTCTTGTTCAAGAATTAAACGAAGATGACCCTTCACAGGCGTTTGCAATTTTGTGAGGATATGAGTGAACGAATTAATAATCTAAATTTCTTTTTTATACTTGTTTTTCGGGCAAGTGTTCGTTTTCTTTTTGTGAACGGGGTTGTGAATCGTCACAACTGTCGCTATTGGGTTGGCGAAAATCCACACATATTCCATGAAGCTTATAATCAAAGTCCTGAAAAATCGTGTGGGGCGGAATTTAAGGCGATTGTATTGTCGGTAATTTTCTTCTGCCAGGAAATCTAACAGGAGAAATGTATTCACAGTTATTGGAAGATACCGTTGATCCAGTACTAACCGTTCAAAAAATTGATAGAAAATAATTTATGAGTGCATATACGAAAAAATAATAATTTATGAACGAAAAAAAAACATTACATGACCCGATAGAATGTAAATAAACTATGTATTATGTATGTGTTATTACGACAAAAGGAGGATACACATGCCGTGTATAGCGGATACAGGACAAGAAAATAGGTAAAATGCGCGAATGGTGGCAACACCGCAGCCATTGTATCAACATCACACACACAGGCGCGCACGTACGCACACACACAGGCGCGCGCAAGTGGCTTGGATAAGTTCGTTAGTCAGGAAAATCGGTTTTCCCGGAAAATTTTGTGATTTCTTTCGAAAAAAATCCATATCTCTGGAAATAACAAAGTAAGGGCAACCAAATTTGGTACGCGGTTTTATATCATTTTAGGTAAATTACCTACCAAAATTTAGCTCTGTAAGTTAAAAGATAAAAAGTTATGGGGATTAAAAGTCAAAGTCGCGATTTAAAACGTCAAAATTGGCAACATTTAGGCAAAGAACCTGAAACTAATAGGAGCTATGGAAAGAAAATCTCTCAAGAAGAATATTTTACAAAGCTTGAAGTCTTAGATTCAACCGTCAATGTCCTTCATTTTACTAAAATATTTCCAGAAAATTCATTTCAAATAGACCCTTTCTCTGATGCTTTGGCAGTAGCCTTAGCTATAGAGTTTATCGTTTAATGGTATATAATTTTGGTCGAATTTTCGTAAAAAATCAATAAAGTTCAATATATCCGTTACAAGATACGAAAAAAAAAAATTGTATACATTAATTATAGGGTGTCTTGAGCTACATCTTAAAGTAAAATTCTACAATCACAGGCTGGCCCATAAGTCGTTGGTGATACAAATTCTCTCTTTTTTTTTAAATCGAACACGCCTTATTGGAATTTTGCATTTTCCATCGAAATATAATGCATGTTTGTAAGCAAAGACATTCGGGACGCAGCAAGTGCGTTATGGTTGCAAATTTTCATTAAATGCTTCAAATTTGAATAGCTCAATTTGCTATTAACCTATAAGGTTGAACAAGAACCCAGTTTTTTCGAGAACACTTTAAGTTTACTTTCGGAAATTTTTGTACATTTTCAAACAATAAAGTTATTTTGATGAGGCATGGCACATTGTTTCTACTATATAGGTTATACTGGTAGTCAAATTGGATGCCTGCTTTAAAAAAACAGATATTTGCTATTAAAAACATTTTTATGAAAATTCACTACCATAACGCACTTGCTGCGTCCAGACTTTTAATTTTAATTTCTCTGAAAATTTATTAGTGATATTTCAAAACTCCATTGCCTAGTTTCACAAAGCTCGGTTAAATATTTAACGGACGATTAGTTAATCAAGGCTTCAGACGACCAATCATAGACTATGATTCGGGGTTTTGCCGTGACAACCAAATATTTTGAAGCTGTGATTGGTTGCATTAAGCCTTGATTAACTAACCGGCCGTTAAATATTCAATCAAGCTTTGTGAAACTGGGTACATATCTTCTAAACGAATAGACCGAATTTGAAAAATAAAGAAGCGTATAGAGAATCAATAGCTCTTTTCAAGGAGCTATCACATGACCCCTATTCCCATTTGAAAAAAAATTAGGAATGACACTCCTACTTAGGAGGGTGAAGTTTGGGCTATACTTTTTACGTCAAAAGTTGTCCTCCTCACAAGCAAACTTGACCAGTTTCATGTTTTTTTTTAACAAAATCTTTTCCTGGCAGTTACGGCTGCCAGCTCGTTTTCAATGGGCCATCCTGTACATTACTTTATTGGCTTCATTTGTACATTGTTTCTGTTCTTATTGTGTTGTATATTGAGACCTAATCTAAAAGGGTAAAATACTTGACATTGACGTTTCCAATATCAGGAAACCTCAAATTATGATCTATTAAACCTGTGTTTGTGTGTTTTTGTTTCTTTAACGTCGGCCTATTTCCGCGACTATGGCCAATCACCGACGCCAGGGAGCAGTTTCACCTCACTATCCTGGAAATTTTGCCTTTCTGTAAGGAGGGTAAGGATCTTTAACGTGTCCAACATCGCATGGACACGGGACCGGCGGCTTTACGCCCCCTCCGAAGGGCGGAACGTGCAGACATTCAACTTGCTCAAATACAATGCCAGAACCTCGGTTGATGTTAGTTTACAGTTTGTACTGAAAACGTGAAAGGAGTACCCTGGGATCGCACCCAGTAACCTTCGGTTCAGAGGCACACGTTCTTACCCCTGAACAACCGAGGTTCTATCTATTAAACCTAATTCCTTTCTCGACATTCTTACTCCAACATTTCAAACATTGCCATCATTTGCAATAAATGTAGTTAGGTTAGGTTAGGTTTGTATGTGAGTGGGCCATATCGGCCCTCCACCGCGACCTTAAGGTCTATTGTGGCTCACGCCTAAAGTCTATATTTCGCCCAACAAATCCAGCCTCCTGCAGAGGTCGATAATCTTTGTGGGCGAAAGTAGATCCAGGTCTTCTGGAGCAAGCTTTACCTTGCCAAAGAGCAGGTATCTAGTCCTGTCCGCTGCCGGACAGTAACACAGCACATGCTCTGCTGTTTCTTCATTCTCCATGCACAGCCGGCACTCGGTCACAGCATAGTGACTCGGTCTCCTGACCGACCCCAATACGGTGCATGTGGTGCCGCAAGCGGCAGTGTCCTGTATACAGGCCGACTAGAGTTCTCAGTTGTTGTATGTTCAACTCTAGAAGCTTTTTAGCCCTTGACTCAGACAGGCCATTTATGAAGGCCTTAGAGTGGGCTAATCCTGGAAGATTTTGACAATATTGGATTGTAGTTACTTTGGTACAAAGTTGCTTATTTTGGACACGACCTTGAAGTTACAATTTTCTATATATATATATATATATATATATATATATATATATATATATATATATATATATATATATATATATATATATATATATATATATATATATATATATATTGTTAATAATTTAACACGGCTACACGATTTTAGTAGCAGTTGGTACGTTGTATTTTATGGGACAAAAACTATTTCAAAATTATAAATTCTATGTTAGTAATTACACATTTTAAATTTGTACGCCAATGAAAGAAATGGTACCATTGTGAGCTATACGACAGAGTCGCCATCTGAGTACGAAAGCAGGTAATACTACTTGGCACCGAGATGGCGACTCTGTCGTACAGCTCAATGTTTTCTGATACTGGCTACCCTAGCCAAATTATTTTAAGTGTATTCTGACTGATAAGTATAGCGCACTGATGAGATCTAATGAGAGCGAAACCGGTATGCGTTTCTAATTATGGTTAGAATGCATCTAGGCGTAGCGCGTTGAAGCGTATTGACTAGAAAACATAGGTTAAGTAACTTTTTAGTACAAGAGTTACTACTGGTGAGACTCAATTACTGTCATGGTTTTTCCAAATTTGTATTCTAATAATTGGCAGTAGTTTTTACAACAAAATTAACTTACTAAAACGTAATTGTGAGCTGTACCAGATATTCTTCGGAAAAAATGAGCCTTTAACAAACATTCTTATACGTTTCGGCGCATTCTCAATGTTTTTTGTGTTGTGACGGGTAGTAGTAGTAGCAGTCGTAGACCTGTAGTCAACTCAGAATCTACATCTACCAATTTAACCCACTTTCTGTCCGTAGTAATAACGAAGATAGAAATAGTAAGACAATACAATGTGACACCTGCATGTTGTAACAATTTGTCTTATTTTCCCATTTAATTATCATAGTTGGAATATTATAATATAACAAAATGCCGCTTTAAAGCGTAATTTGATTCATGTTGTAATTCGTTTAGAACTCACGGTAATTTAGGTGTGTTTAAGACGTCTGAGAATATAATTATAGACAGGTCATTAAACCGTAAATTGCGGCGTTCGGTGTATTTCGTCATATACAAAAATATAATTAAATTAACAGTCTTAAATATTTGTTTTCAGTTTTATTTTCGTTCAGTTACAGAAATTCGAATGTTCTCAAACGAATGTTGATCTCGAAGTTTACTGTCTTATGTTAATTACATCGGTTTAATTGTATTTTGCTCGTGTTCGTGATGTAATGAATACAGTCGTTGAAGAGTAGGGCATTTAAATATGATTTCTCTACCGTGTAATTGGGGTTCTCACATTTTGCTTGAAGAAATGGGAAGTAATTGAATCTAGGTTGAAACTATAATTTGTTTTAATTGCCAGTCCTTATTTGCAATAAAAAAACCGGTTACAGATGTAACACACGACAAGTCACAGATAGAGGGCCGTCAGGATATTATTTATTTTTTAAGTAAACAAACGCATATTAATCGACACTCACCGCTTTAGTTGACAGCAGAGAAGGACGTGCTTGTAGCTTCTAAACATGTGCAATAAAAGGTAAACCACTGTAAGTGTCCAGTTCAACCTTGTCTAACCTAAATCCCCCTATTAAGTCAAGACATGTTCGATATCCTAAATATCCCTTAAATATGCTACTAAAACAACTGTCTTTATTTGTATATAATTGCAACAACTCATTAATAAAGCATATCATCTCAGTATTAATACAAAAGGGTCCTGCTTTGCCCCCGCCATTACCTTAGGCCTAAGGTAGCGCGGCCTGGGTACAGCAGACCAAGCACGCTGTCCACGTACTCGCTACTTTACATACCCAGAGGTTATGGCACCTTACAGACCAATCCAGGTCTTACATTTATGTGCCCCGCCCGGGGGTCCTTTACTTGACCCCTGCCGGCCAGACCAAGCAGATCCGAGACCCGATCACTATAACTACATGAGACAGTCTCTAATGAGTAACCTTAACTACAGCACACGTGGCTCCCAATATAATTTCTAAATATCTAGCAATTGTCAGTAAATATTTAATCTCCCTGTATAATAACCGAGCCAGGTATATTTTCCCAATAATTACTGCTATGTGAATTATATTATTAACTATAATGAACCAAGACACTTAGCGAGTAGGTACTCACCTGAACTGCAAAATTCAGTTATCTCATAAACTAATATGCACTATATTAACTATAATTAATCTTTACTATAAAATGCACTACGAACAAGCCCTTCCTAACCGACTATCTTTCAACTAGTAACTGGGTGAAACATCTCTAGTTTCAGATGGATTAAACGTTTCAGTTTCTTTATGTTATCTACGCATAAAGATTAGGTGGTTGATAGACCCTTAACACACTTGAGTTGCCCTGCGTTGGCAGTGTCGTTAAGTATCATACAAAATATCAAAACTTACGTTACACAGAGAAGAAAACAAACATTTGTGAAGCCAGAGAAATAGTCTTTATTTCTGTATTTAGTATGGAATAATTTCACCAAGTAAGGCTACAACAATTAATGAAATATCAGTTTCTTGTTATATGAAGTGGTATAGATTAGCGGTTCTGGAACCGCCACTCGCCACTACCCATGCGTGTGACGTAATCCAAGGTGGCGGATGTAAAACTTGTGACGTAAGCTCTAACCTGAGACGACGTTATCCAAGATGGCTGCCAAGATACGCATGCGTGTGACGTAATCCAAATGTCCGACCAACACCCGGATGACGTAATCGAAGGTGGTGGTTGGATAGCTTGTGACGTAAGCTCTAACCTGAGATGACGTAATCCAAGATGGCGACTGTTGGCGCAAAAAACGCGGGAATTTAAAATTAGAAATGACTTTTGGGTTGACATGGCGCATGCACAGTATAACTCTTTTAGTTTTAAGTTAGTTAGTTCATGTGTGGGGCATCATCGTGTTCGTCTTGACGAGTAGAGTTCAAATATGCAGGTAACGAACCTGTTGGGAGCCTGCACTTGGAAATCCAGGCCATCTTGGATTAGTTCCAGAACCGCTAATCTTTTCTTTCACTTCAAGTGAAAATCTTATACTTGAGTGCGACTAACCTTAGTCATACACACTAAGCATAAAATGTCAATTTTTTATGTACTGTTTGAATTTTTTCTGAAACTCTGGTTATCCGATGAATGGTATTACGGTTGATATTATCTAAAACATTCAAAGTTCGCTGTTCCTAGAACTTGTCTTGTCTTCAGAAAGACTCAACTCGTATACCTTGTTTTTCACATATCACCATAAATAAAAATCTGAACGGGTGGGGTCTGGTGACCTAGCAGGCTGGCGTACAGGACCACGGTGCATATTCACTTTTCACCATAAACCTCCATTAAAAATGTTCGTACTCCCCTGGAACTATGTGCGGACTCACGGTCTTGTTAAAGCCACAAAACTATTGAATTGTATATTCTTATCGAATGGTGGGAATTATTTGGTTTTGTAACGTCGCACGATGTCTTTGCCCTGTGAATGCTTGGTCGTAAAGAACGGGCAATCTGATGATTTTCTTAAAATAATAAAAAATATTGAGATGATACGTTTTAGAATAAATAAATAAATTAGGATTTTAAATAACTAAATCATTCCTCGAAAATGTTATTCAGTGAAACAATAAAATTTCGCACCGTACATTAAAACCAAATTGTACTTCCAATCTGCGTGGTTCGCTTAGTTGTGAATTTTCAATGGCCCAGTGATGGTGATTGTTTTGATTAAAAGCTACTCAGTTGGTGAAATGTGTCTTATCTGTCCATACAATTTAATCGGAAAAGCGGTATTTTCTCGACATTTACCGATATACAGTTACAAAAACGATTCTGCCTGAAGTCCTTGTAAAATTGTTGGCTTATAAGGGACAATATTTAGTAGCATTTAAAACATCAATGGCAGTTGATTTAGGAACTTGAAGCTCCGTATCAGAGTTTCTTGTAGAAGTTGGATTTTTATCAAAATGTTCCAGAATATGCCTGTTACGATCCTCGTGATCTTTCATATGATCGTTAGGCAGACTATTTTTAACCTACCAATTTTTAGCAAGTCTCCAATAAGATTAGTTGGTACTGTACAAAAGGTGGTATGTCCTCGACTGTACTGTCATTAGCCACTAATAAGCTTAGGGAAATAATAGGGTTACCGTCGTTCGGGGCACATTTCAAAATGATTATCCATGGCCTCCATTATATTTCTTTCATTTTTAATACACTAATAGATAAAATTTTGCCATTGCAAATGTTTATTGAATCGTTTAAATACGTATTTAAAAACATCGCAATTTATGATTAAGGAATTTCATTTCTTTAAAGCTTACTGGACAAAAGTAATATCAGTACATTATTGAATCTTAATATATGAGTTTATTGTTAGGTTTTTAATGTATATAACATTTTCATCTAAAGTAAACTGAAAGATTGTTATTTACTTAAATTTAATTTTCAGGGAAGGTATTATTTGATATTTCGATGTTTCCAAATGTTTCAATTTTGCTTAAAAACTTTTGAAAGCTATTTTCGTGTTATAATTACTTCTTTCGCACGTGTGTTTGGTCTCATGTTAGAGGAAAAATTAAGTGCTTTCCGACATAAAAATCCGACATAAAAATCGCACATGTTTGCGATAAGAAAAAAGTTTATAACATTTCTATAAAAAAAAAAACCAGAAAAGTTGTAATTAAAATATGATTGAATAGGCGTATTCTACATAAAAAGTGGCTATGAACATGTGTTTTTTAGTTTTGAAAATATTACAAAATAAAACAGTAACATCAAATGTAACAAAATCTAATAGTTATGTTAGTTTTTTCAAAATATATCAAAAACAGCTATAAACTACCAGCATGATTTCCTAAAAACCTTCCCCATTTAACCGTTTTTCTACCTTTTATCATAAATTTAGGACATACTGTGTAGACTTTACTACATGTGTACTAAAATTAAAGTCTTTAGGTTAATAAAATATTGACTTGGTAAATTTTCAGGTTTTCAAAAATAAAAATTCAGTATTATAACACACTCGCTGCGCCCATACATTATAAACTTTATTAAATAGTCTCCTTTCCAAGCGAAATCGCTACTGACTAAAAACCAGCTTTATACGGGTGGTCCACTCTATAATAGCAGAACAGCGTATAGCTCGTCAAAAAATAAGGGCAGTTTGTCTTATAAACTATAATTTCCTTTGCCTTCGTTCTGGATATACAGAAGAAGAATGCTAAAAACATTAAACAAGTTTATTTTATATAAAGGTATGTATTTTCATTCTATATCTACTATAAGCAAACTTTTCTGTTAATAATGTGAATTCGGTAATTACGCCGATTAGCAGCACCCGTGAGTTTTGAAAAATGTTTTTAGAAACACGCTCAAACGCACCCATGTATGTATAAGCAACAAGAGATGTCTTGTGGAATCGCCTCTTCAAAAGTTACGGGAAATGGGGTGAATAAAGAAAGCACGAAAAATATGCGTTTTACGAAAAAAAATTAAGAACATAATGTTGGCTTAAACGTACCGTACGTGATCAGCCACAAACCAATAATATCGGTAACTCGGCAACGACAACATCCCACAACGTAAAGACGAATTTCCTCAACGTATGTAGAACCTCGGTGGTTCAGGGGTAAGAACGTTTGCCTCTGAACCGAAGGGTACTGGGTTCGATCCCAGGGTACTCCTTTCACTTTTTCAGTACAAACTGTAAAATTAACATCAACCGAGGTTCTGGCATTGTATTTGAGCAAGTTCAATGTCTGTACGTTCCGCCCTTCGGAGGGGCCGTAAAGCCGTCGGTCCCGTGTCCATGCGATGTTGGGCACGTTAAAGATCCCTACTCTCCTTACAGAAAAGCAGGGGTTTGGCAAAACTTCCAGGGTAGTGAGGTGAAACTGCTTCCTGGCGTCGGTGATTGGCCACCACACACTCAACGTATGTTTCTGTTTTCCTTTCTTTACCTTATTTTTTACTGTTCCTGATTAAAACACGTAATTTTTTATAACTTTTAATATGAGGCTCAATCAATAATATATTATTCTTATGAAATTCCACTACCATAATACACTTGCTGCGTCCAGAATTTTGTCTATTTTCTCTATCGAAGTACGTATTTTAAAAATTATTTTCAATAAAGTTTTCTTTAGCCATGAACGATGAACGCCATTGATTTCGTGACAGACAAATTAAAACAACTATTCGATAGAGAGAGTATAAAGAAACCTATACGTACCAAATTTAAAAAGGATTCTGACGGTAGCGCTTGAACAGAACGGACGTTGCTTTCGATCGTTACCAGTGAATTGTGTTTTGAATTGAATAGTCAGTTTAAATAATGTCTGAAGCTAAAGATTGTGAACCCCCGGACAGGGGGGGAGACTATAGTAGTGATGAAAGTGCAAACATGGAAATAGACGACATAGGCGATGAATACGAGGTTACGGGTAAGCAAAAGATATCAGAAAAAAGTGGAATAAAAATGAGTTTAATTAGGAGAAGTAAAGGAAAAAAAGAAGTAAGTAAAAAACTAGATTATCTTAAGCATGTAGAATTATTAGGGAAAATAAATAGTAAAACGGTAGATGTAAATAAACAGATATCAGAAACAGAAATTTATGCTAATTTAAAAAGATCAGATAATACAACGGAACGTATAAGAGAGATAACCGGACGCAAACACAAAACATTTAACAGATATCAAGAAAATGATTCCGGGCCATTTATCGTTTACTTGGAAAGTAAAAATACAGATTTTAATATAGGGAGGCTCCATAAAATTGGAGCTGCTAAATTAATTATGAATTCTTCAGAGAACATTAAAAATGAGATAGTCAATATTACTAGTATAGGACGTAACAAATTAAAAGTTACACTTTTAACAGCAAATAGTGCAAACGTGTTAATTAATTCGGAATTTCTTAAAACAAAAAATTTAGAGGCATACATTCCCCAATTTCTCTTAAAACGACAAGGAGTAATAAAACAAGTAGATATTGATATAGAAGAAGAAGAGCTTATAAATATAATTGAACCAACGTATAACAATCACTTTGAGGTATTTAATGTTAAAAGGTTAAATCGTAGGGTCGTTAACAATGGTAAAATAGAATATAAAAAGACATCAAGCATACTGGTAGAATTTAAAGGTCAAACACTTCCCACGGAAGTAGTCATAGAAAAAATAATTTTTCAAGTAGAACCGTATATACAGAGGGTCACTCAGTGTTTAAAATGTTTGAGGTATGGCCACATAAGTTCACAGTGCAGAGCACAGGAACGATGCAAATATTGCGGTAATAATCATAAAAACGAAGAATGTGATCGTAAAAATTCACCAACTTGTATATTGTGCTCAGGACCTCATGAGGCTACAGACCGCAAATTGTGTGCTGAATTTGAAAAACAGAAAAGTATAAAGCATATAATGAGTACAGAGAATTTGTCTTATAACGAATCTTTAGAAAAAGTCAACAAAAGTTATTCCCAAGCAGTTATGTCAAAAAACAGTGGTTATCATCAAACAAAAAACGAAAGTTTACCCATACCGACAAGCCCACAAATTATCGCTGATACACAGCAATACACACAATTTCCCACGTCCAACAAATTTACAAAAACCATAACTCGGTACTCCCCATCACAATCACCAAGACGTAGAAACACCATAGACTTCCCTACTATTGCCAGACTGAATGAATCTAGGAAACAAATAATTTCAAACATACGCTTACCACAAACAAACAGCATAATAAATAATTACCCACCATCATATAATTACCGCAACCAAAATGTAAAAAATATAGACAAAACAAGGGATGAAATTATGTTATTTATGACCGGGGTATTTGAACAATTTAATGCCAACTTGGTAGACGAACAAATGTTAAATACCTTTAAAATACGGATAACGGAAATTCTTTCTCAAAATAATCAGTCATGCGCAGTATAGAGATAATGCAATGGAACGCGAGGTCAATCAAAGCTAATAAAGGGCATTTAGAAAAATATCTTTTTGACAATAATATAAAAGTTGCTTTTATAAGTGAAACTTGGCTAAAGAAAGAAAACTTTATTAGATTTAATGTTTACAATTTAGTGAGACAAGATAGGGCGGATGGATATGGCGGCGTAGCCATACTTGCAAATAAGAAATATCTAATAACCCAAACAAACTTCTATGAGATTGCAGGTATGATGTGCACTGCAGTTCAATTAAAGGTCTCTAAAACATTTAATATTTATTTGTACTCTATTTATATTCCACCAAATAAAAACGTTAGCGAGAGGCAGTGGACAGCATACTTTAGAAGTCTTAAACGACCCTTTGTTGTGTGTGGGGACACCAACTGCCATAATTTGGCATGGGGGTGTACTAGCACAGACCGAGGAGGCAGAGAATTGTTGTCAGCAATCGAAAACTCAAATATTTGTTTTTTAAATAGTGGCGCGCCCACACTGCTTAATAGGCCCAACAGCTCAAATGTGTCTGCCGTGGACTTATCGATTTGCTCTCCTGATATATTACCTAAAATTACTTGGTTAGTAGATAATGACAATCTAGGCTCAGACCATTATGTTATTCGGATGCAATTATGTTACGATGACTATTCAAATAATATACATAGTGCGCAAATAAACAACACAAACAAATTTTTAAATAAAAGGTGGAATTTAGATAAGGCCAATTGGATGTTGTTTTCCTCTCTGTCGGAGATTGCGGCAGAACAAATTAGACATCAAAATTTAACTTATGACGAATTCATAAAAAAAATTAATTATATATGCGAGGCCGCTATCCCGGAGAGGAGGACAGCCGCCAATCCCCGTTTTAGTAAACCATGGTGGAACGAGGAATGTAGGCAGGCAATTGACAAGGAAAGACAAGCTCTTTCTAATTACAAAACTATACCTTCTTATGAAAATTTTCTTGCTTATAAAAACCTTTCTGCTTTAAAAAAGAGAACAATACTCACCAGCAAACGTAACAGCTGGAAAAATTTTTGTTTAAAACTAAATAGAAATACTCAGATTGGGGAAATATGGAAAATGGCAAAGCGATTGAATAACATTAACCAAAATGTAACATATGCATCACATAACAATCCTGTGTTAGCAGACTTATTTCTTTGTAATCTAGCACCAATAAGCACTAAAGAAAATATATACGAAAATTCAATGTGTCTTGAATGCTGCCATAAATTATCAGAACCATTTACATTGTATGAATTAGACAGTAGCTTAAAGAATAAAAAACGCACAGCTCCAGGTATGGATGGAATTTATTATGAAATACTTGCATGCCTGTCTCCAAATATGAGGCGAAACTTCTTGGAGGTCATAAATACTGTTTGGATATCCGAAGTAATTCCACAAGATTGGAAAGTTCACCTAATTGTCACGTTCTTAAAACCGTTTAAAGACCCTTTTCTGCACAATTCCTACAGGGGTATATCGTTGGGTTCGTGTGTACTTAAGACCATGGAATATATGATTAAAAACAGATTAGAAAAATGGCTGGAACAACAATCTTTAATCTCAGATACACAATTTGGATTTCGCAAAAATACGTCAACTATGTCTAGTCTAGCTAATTTCATTCTAGATATAAACAATTCGTTAGCAAACAAAACGTCATTGTTGGGTATGTTTATAGACATCCAAGGCGCTTACGATAATGTCAACCTTAAGGCTCTGTACAACAAAATGCTGAAAATTAATATACCTGCATGCTTTGCAAGACGAATTATTAAATTATATGAAGACCGTATATTGTATTTAAAAATCAACAATGAAGTGGTGGGGCCAAGAACAACTAATCTGGGACTTCCCCAGGGAAGTGTATTGAGTCCGCTGTTGTATATTGTCTATACTATTGATCTGCATACTACGATAAAACATTGTAAACTTCTACAGTTTGCCGACGACCTTTGTATATACGTCCCAAGGTGTGACATTTCCAGTGGCACGACAGCTTTAGCAACGGATTTTATAGCTTTGAAGCAGTGGCTTGTTAACAACGGCTTGGCCATTTCCGAAAGTAAAACCCAGATATGTATATTCAACAACAAAAGAGACAACCAATCTAACATAACAATAGACAATCATACGTATCCTATACAAGAACGTGTAAACTTTTTGGGTCTAACAATTGATCGGAAATTGCTATGGAGGGATCAAGTAGCGAAGGTCATCCAGAAGACTGAAAAGGGACTAAATGCACTCAGATTTATTAGTCACACAAAATGGGGGGCTGACCCATTCATTTGTATTACTTTTTATAGGTCTTACATTAGATCAATTATTGATTACGGTTGTTTATTTTATAGTAATGCTGCGAAAAACATGTGAAAAAAATTGAATCAATCATAACTAAAAGCCTTAGACTATGCCTCGGCTTTCTAAAAAGTACTCCCAATAATGTAGTATTAGCTGAATCTGGAGAACTACCATTTGTAGTAAGGGCAGAATATCTAGCATGCAAGTTTGTTATAAAAGAGTATTCAAAAAACAGTGTGCTGATCCATAAATTGCACAATAGTTTCATGGACGATCTGAGAGCTTCTTATTGGAAAAATAAACCCAGCCTTGTTCTAGTAACAGCATATTATAATATAACAGATTATAGGGAAGATATATATAAATCACATCTTGACCCAATATACAAAGTGTGTTTTCAGTCCACAAACCCTGTTAAAATACAGTATCTAAGAGATTATTCTTATTACCCCAGCAAATTTAGAAACTGTTTATTTAAATCTGATATAGGCCTAAGTTTCCCAGACTCCCTTTTAGTGTATACTGATGCTTCAAAGCAGAATAATCTAACTGGTTGTGCGTATCAAATACCAGACTTGGGAATACAGAAGACATTTAAACTAGATTCCAAATTATCTATATATTCTGCTGAAATTGTGGCGATTTTGGAATCGTTGAAATTTGTGCGAAGCCTCCACCCCCAAAAGGCAGTAATCTTGACAGACAACAAAAGTTGTCTTGACAAAATGAAAAATCTCACACCAACAACAAAATGCACGTATCTTACAGCGGAGATCGTCTCGATTATACAAATACTTGAACAGGAGGGTACCGATGTTAAACTGGTGTGGGTGAAAGCTCACTGCGGAATTACAAATAATGAAAGCGTTGATGCGTTAGCAAAAGAGGCAGTTTTTACAGGTGAGCCGTTGAACTATTTATGTCCTTCTTCTGATATAGTACCCTGTATTGTTGAAATAACCTCCAAGAAATGGACCCAAATGTATAAGGATTATGATAAGGGACATTACTATAAAAGATTGCAACCATTTCCACCAACGCGACCTTGGTTTTATGATATAAGTGTACCAGATAGACTTATGATTGTAAACATATGTAGATTAAGATCGGGGCATGCCTTAACTCCTGCTTATTTGTTCAAACTGGGCATTAGAGACGATCCTAGTTGTGACTGTGGTGAGTTGGGTAGCGCAGAACATATACTTTTAAATTGTACTAATAACAAATTATCGATTGAGAATTTTGTAAATAAAATTTCAACATTTGCAGATATTCAGCGTCCATTCAACTTGTCGCAGTTACTGGGAACAAATAAGCCACAAATATTTAATATTATACATGCGCACGTTAACAACTTAAAAATACGCATCTGAATATTACCTGTTATATGAAACAATATAATGTTAACAAAGTGTAATAGTTATAATTATTTACCTGATATATGTTATTGCTTTTTAGTCCAAAATTCATATAATGTCAATAAAGTGTAATAGTTATAATTACTCAGTAATAGCTCCTATTGTCTGTCCCAATGTTTTACCTTTTCTATCCTGGGTCTGCCTGTGAATGTATCTGAAAGTCGCCTAGATTGGCCCCTAGCGCGTGAATATATTGTGTCCCTGTTTGATCCTTAAGTTTAGAGAGAGAAAAAAAGGAGAGAATACAAGAGATTATAAATAGCAAAAAATTAACAAAGTTAAAGTCGAAATATATTAGATTCTAGATTAAGTTAGATCAAATTTAAAAATAAGTTAAAATGTCAATGTAAAATATAATGGTTTGACAATTTTTATATCACCATTGTTAATTCCGCGGTTGACCCATTTGGGTATGATGAGCTAATGGCTTAATGCCGAGGCCACTCAATATAATGTACATACATACATACAAATTTAAAAAGTCTGGACGCAGCAAGTGCGTTATGGCAGTGAATTTTTTTTTAATGCTTTGAATAGCAAATATGTCTTTTTAATGCAAGCAGTCATCAAATTGGTTACCGGTATAACCTATATAGTAGAAACAATGTGCCATATTTTATCAAAATAACTTATTGTTTGAAAATTTCCGACAATAAACTTTAAATGTTGGTTTCTTAGCCAACAAACTTTAGGTTGATAGCAAATTGAGTTATTGAAATTTGAAGCATTTAATGAAAATTTGCTGCCAAAACGCACTTACTGCGTCTTGATTTTTTCTTACAAACATATTTCGATAAAAAAAATGCAGTAAAATAAGGCTGTTCGGAAAAAAATGTAGCGATCACCAACGACTTATGGGCCAGACTGTGATTTTCAAAATAATTTTATAAGATGCAGCTCAAGACACCGTATAATTAACTTATACAATTTTTTCTCGTCTCTTGTATAATAATTATTATATTGAGCTTTACCGTAGAAATGCGTCACCCTGTATGTATGTAAACAGATCAAAACTGAACGTAAATGGATTCCAGGGGGCCTAGTTTGCGCTCATTTGAAGAAATCTTTTTTAAATTCTAAAGTCGCGGTCTCCTCATTGACGAATGTTTTGCACGAAAATTAGCTAAAAATTATGGACCGTTAAACCATAAACTTAACTAAAGCTACCGCCAAAGCATCAGAGAGAAAATAACTATCATCAATGCACATCAACCCTTTTTTTTTTAAACTTCGATCCTTTATATGTGTTGATGAAACATAACAAACACTGTTTAGTCCACCCACTAACATTAATAAAATCATAAAGGAATAATTTGCACTTGTATATAAAAATTACCAAATAACACAAATAATGCGTCAACTGAAACAGATAAAACAATCTAATACCATACGATAAACGTCAGTTACAGCGTGTAACAGACCTGCGCAATAATATCAAATGTTCCGATGCCAGGAAACGCTCAGACATACTAGATCTCATATAAGCCAAGTTTGCCATTGTCAATGAAACGCGGTGATATTAAACAAATAAATGTTTCAAATTTGAATAGCTCGATTTTCTGTAAACCTAGAAAGCTGAATTTTGGTACATATTTAGGTCTTTCCCAAAGCAACATGTGCACCAAAATTCATCGAAATAGCTTTGTAATCTTCGGAGAAGAAAATTTTTTTCGAAAGAAAACTCAAAATTTTCCCGGAAAACCTTGTCCGATTTTCCTGGTTAAGGAACTCATCCAAGCTATTAATAAAAGAAAGGCACTTGCCGAGTTTAATCAAAATCGGTTAATTATTTTTTGAGTTATCGGTTGTATATATATATATATATATATATATATATATATATATATATATATATATATATATATATATATATATATATATATATATATATATATATATATATAACATATACAAATCGAAACTGCCCCGGATGTGGGTTCTAGGGGCCCAAATTCGCGCTCATTTGAATTTTTTTTTTGCAAAGTCTCACCATTGATACCTCTCTATTAGTGAATTTTTTAAAATCAAAATTCACTAAAAAGCCATGTACTTTGAGTATTTAGAGGTTTATAGCGAAAATATTATTTTTACCATTCTTCAGCGCTCTGTATATTCCGATCGAAGGTAAATGTGATCCTTGTTTATTAGACAAATTGCCTTTATGCTTCGATTAACTACATACTATTGAAGTCCTGTTGTTACAAAGTGGAACATCTCTGTAGATGTGATCAAAATTTCGCAAATCTATGTCAAAAGCTTTCAAGTGTGCAAGGCATCATTATTATAAATCAATTTTTGCTAATCATTGTTGTATTGTCCCAAGTTTAATTGTGCTTTAATGAATTGTTTTAGTTTGTTTATAACCGCACAGTCATCTTGTTTTATATTTATTACCGCTATGTTAAGGACCTTGATAGATTTTTGTGGGAAATTACGCGCAAACCAAGTAAATGAATGAATTTTTTCTATGCCATTGCAGACAAATTATTTTAATTTTTGCTACCTTGCGAACTATTGAATGAATGAATCATCTAATTTTGGTTGCTTCCTAACCTTGACAGGAACGTTTACACTTCAAGCTTTGGTTTAATTTTGTTTAATGGTTCAAAGTCTTTCAAGAGTGGAAATATATAGCCACAACATAAATAAACTTTACGAAAGTCGCAAAAAAAAAGTTTTGATATAATATATTCGAAATGTGATTAAAGAAAAAAATAACTCTGCACAATTCTAGAATTTGAATCACCACAGCTTTGGATCTAAAGATTTTAACGAACTTTCGTGGGAAAAAAAACGTCATCCAAGAGAGAGATTATCACTTTTGAAGATAGTTTTCGCAGTCGCGAAGATGAATAGTGGCACTCCTGATGCCGTTTGAAAATACTGTGCGGTGGGGGTGGGGGTTGGGGCGGGGGGCGACACTATCTAGAACTTCTATTGGTGGGGTGCGACTTTTTATGGTATAACGAAATTTGGCAGTCGTGACAATGTAATATTGTATATCTAACATTGTTCTAAATCCAACATGACGGACGCCACAAGATGGTAGAATACCTTTTTCTTCACAAGCCCCGTGACATGTGTATAAAATGAAAGAGTTTGGCGAGTGGAATACGTTAAACTATGTGATGTAATTCTAAACCCAATATGGCGGATGTCCCAAGATGGCGAATTACCTTTTGGTACAACCGCGTTGACATGTGTATCAAATGAAAGGGCTTGACGAGTAAAATACGATAAATATGTGATGTGATTCTAAACACAATAAGGCGGACGTCCCAGAATAGCGACACAAACACTTGATATGGATGTCAAATGAAAAGGGTTTGACGAGTAAAATACGATAAACTATTTGATGTCTTTTCAAACGCAATATGGCTGACGCTCCAAGATGGTGAATTACCTTGTTTTTTACAATTCCCCTGATATCGGTGTCAAAAAACAGGGTTCGACGAGTAGAAAGCGATTAGTTGTGTGACGTTACGCAATACAAAATCCGTAGAAGAAATCAATTGCACAAGAAATTACTCCTTCATAATAATTTTGCATCTATATGTAGCATAATATTCTTTTTTTTTAGCTGGACTCATACATGGATATGCATGTCCATAACGCACTTGCTGTGCCCACACTTTTTTCAATACTTATTTACTACTTAACTAACAAAATTTTTTGAGAAACCATTTTTTAATTGAAAATTCGCTACATTTGTTGCCACCAGCCTTTTTTTCAACACTTATTTGCTAGTTAACTAACAATTTTTATTGGAAGTTCTTTTTTGTGGAAATTCACTTCCATAACGGATTTGTTGCGTCTGGTTATACTTGGAAATCATTTTTGCAAACAGTTTAGGCAAATGAAATGAGGCAACAATTTAATAATAAATGTCATAACTTACCAAACACGTCACGTAATATTTGTTCTTCAGAAGCCGTATTTGTTTGAGATTCTTTGTTAAGCCTATATTGCACATAATTTTATTTGGCAACGAAAAAAATCCACAGTATATCTTTTGGTATGGATAATACGTAAAAAAATAATGAATTTTATTTTTTTATTTTTTCGTAATTTTAATTTTAAGTTTTGTTAAAGGTCCCATTTGGGAACATTATGCGTATCAGACACAAAAAGTGATGCAAAATTAAAACATACTAAATATCAACTTGCACACAAATTATGAATGATAATCAATAAAACAGTTCTTTTTTTCATACAAACATTAAAACACCTTGCATTTTCCACAAAATATTTTACTTTTCCCATTGCAACCCTCCAATCGGCAACGATTGCGCTGTTCCGAGTGCTGGGGCCAGTGACCAGTTCCATCTTTTCTTGTTTCAAATTAAGGTGAAGCTACTTTAACTCTCCTCTTAATCTGCTCTGTCTCCTGTGGAGTATTGCTTGGCCTTCCCCTTTTTCTAGTTTCTTCATTGGATGTCCGTGTCCCAATTGTAGCTAGTATTTGAGCCAATTCTCTCTTGAATTTCAAGAGAGACATTTCACCAAAGCTTTCAGGTTGATCTTGATGATTGTGTGGCAATATCTTTCTATACAGCAACCACGAATTGCATATTACCACATCTATCATGTGAAAAAATAACCTGTGCTACCATTTTTTGGATCTGGTACGAATCCTATAGAGACCAAGCAAAGAATCTAGAAGGTCAACTCCCCCCATGGGTTTATTGTATACCTTCACAATGTCTCAACAAGTAATTTCTTTCTTGGTTTTGTCTGATTTGAAAAACATCTGAACCTTATGAGATGGTTGACTGCCAGCAAATGTAGATAGCAGCGTTACAATTTTGTTATTATACCACTGTACAGCCTTCACCACTTGGTGTTGATATTTAGTAACTTTTTCTATGTAGGAACCCCTCCCTTGTCGTTTCCAGTTCTTTTCAATAGGAAAGCTACAACCCATCAACCTATTTGATTTTACAGTCCCTACACAAACAATTCCATTTTGTGATAAATAACAGAACAAAGGAAGTAGTTATCGCAGTACAACTTGTGATTCAGGTTCTTGGGTATGTTGCGAGTCAATCGGAAAACAACATTACTTGCAGCACCAAAGTCTTCCTCTCCCTCTACTACATGTACCGATCCAGTAAATAATTCAAAGTCGTATGAAAAACCACTGACACCTGAAAGGACCCATAGCTTATAGCCCCACTTATGGGGTTTTTTGGGATTATAAGTTTTGATGGAAATTTTCCCCTTGAATGGGACTATCTGTTCATCGCAGGACAAATTTTCTTCCATCGGTATTTTACTGCACACAGACTGAATGTGATCAATAACTGGTTGAATTTTCTCAACTTTGTTTTGCATCTGCTGGTTGTTATTGAAATGCAGATTCCTTTTGATTGCTTGAAAACCGTTCACTGGCATTACATCAGCAACTTGGGGAACTCTGGTAGCTGCAGACCGATACATTCTTGTACTAGGCAGTTTTATAATAGAGATCCACAACAAAATTCCGATAAATCGTTGTATTTCTTCAGGTGTAGTAACAAATGGACGATTTGGATTCATTTGAACAGAATACAGCATTGACATATCTGCTTTCATATTTAAAAATTCATCGGTAAAAATAGTTTGAAGATCGTGTAAGGCGTAGTCAGGTCTAAAATTTCTTGCGGCAAATCAGCATTGCCACAAAATCGTACATTCTCATTTTCAGTGGAAGTCTGCTGTTCCATCCATACTAGTTTATTAGACTTTTTGGAAGGTGCGACCCGTACAAAGTGGGTTAATGGTAAGTCTTCTTCAGAGTCAAAATCTTCTTCAGTAGGCACATTTTCATTTAAGTGTTGACAATTTAAAATTTGGGAGTCCAGATTCTCATCATCCGCTAGAGCTGAATCCTCACTATCACTTGGAATATCACGGATGTGATTAGTTGACGACCTGGTCCCATAAAATGTGTGTGGATTGATGGGTTTACACTCTTTATCAATTTAGAATTTTTCTACAGTATATGCACCGTGTTCCCGAATGAACAAAGCTACCTAAATGAAAGTTTTCTAATAAGTACATAAAACATATCAAAAACTAAAACGTAATTACCTTCAGGAGGCTTTAGTTATCTAAACACGATTTTTTATAACCAAAATATATGTTTTTAAACAAAACCAGCACACTAACAACAAACCACTCTTTTAAACACCGACATTCCCGATAAGAACAAAATATCCAAACAACCCGAAGAATACATCGTTGGGGGGAGGGGGAATCAATAGAGTATGTATTAGAGAAAACAAAAAAAATCAACACAAAAAAGATAGCGAAGACTCTGGGCAATTATGATCTCCAATGCAAGTCTCCAACTAAAAAGCTGATTGCCACTGAAAGAAAAATGGGTATCGGTTGCAATATTGAATCTTGCAAGAGAATTGGTAATGTTTTTGTTTAAAATAAAAATTATCTAAAAACGGTAACAACGCATCAGCCCAGGCGTCAAAAGACTAGGCATTTTTTTCTTCCGTTGGAGGAAAAAAAAAAAAGAAACGGTATGCAAAACTATGTTTTTACGTACATTAGGGATTGATTACCAATAAAGCCATGCGTACTGCAGTAAAAAAAAAAGCACCGGTATAACTACTAAAGATGTGCATGTGGGTCGCCAGCATTTGTGTGTTTTAAAAGACAAAGCCTTACGAGAATCTGTAATCAATCATATTAAACGATTTCCAAAAGTGGAGTCCCACAATTGCCGCAAGAGTTCAAGAAGGCTAGAGGTTTTTAACTTTACAATAGAGATTATTTGTATACTTTTTAGGTAGATAGGACAAAGATGGAACTAAGACAGTATACCTATTCGCAAACGGATGTGGGGAGCAAAAAAAATTCAATCATAGCCTCCACTCTACTGTATGTAATTATTCCTCAGATTTTTTGCCCCTCACCATGGTCAAAACGAAGGAGACTGCCCATAGCGCGATTTTAAATGCTCAAAAATTAGCTGGTGGTATCATGGTTCCCACGAAACTCATTCCAGTATCTCGTCTGGCGAGAAGAAAGCATCCATATCCTGTTATACCATTAAGCTACACAGACTTTTTAGATGTTAAGATGTTTTCGCAAGATCTTCGACTTCTCTCCATACGTACAGATGATAGCAATTCCGAGAAAAACATAAAGTGGAACGAAATGGTTGAGTTTCTTGCAAAGAAAAGTGAGCCGATAAAGATTTATTTTAAGAATACCTGTCTAGAAACTCAGTACAAATCAATCGGTTTAAAAAGGCAAATATCTGCTTCTCTCTCTCTCTTCAGTTATGCACAATAATATACCCAAAATTTACAAAGAACCAGCTCCAATTTCAGAATAAAACTATTTTGGAGCTCTGCAGTGGTGCAACACGAGTTGTGAAATAAAAAGAACACGCGGGCGATTGTCGCTCATTACCTCATTAGACAGCACATTTTCGTTTTTCTGTAAAATATAACTGGATAAACGCATATTTAACTCAGTATGGCCTTTTTGTGTTAAATAACCGAATAATCCCGAAGCTATCATATGAGTTTATAGTGGGCTTATCCCACAATTTCCCTTTTTTTTCAGCCACAAATGGGCTTATCTACAAAAAAAACAAATTATTTGGGGCCCTTTTTTAATTTCTTGTACTTTACTAATTTTTAAATAAATTTGCGGTATTTTATATTTTGATCAAAAAATAGTAACTCTTTTGGAATGAAACCCTAAATATTTAAATTTTACGTCAAAATACTATAAAATCTTTAAAACGCTCTCCTGAAAAATAATGATATATCAGTTTAAGCCCTTACGTCCTGAGGAGGACGACATAAGCATCTAAGTCTCATCATCGTGACGTCTCCGTTGGTGAATTATCTTAATGAAAATTAACTAGAAATACATTTAATAGGACAAATTCCCCTCCACATATTAGCATTTAATCCAGAATATCGTGCCATAGCTACGTAATAACACATACCAATAACTAGATCAGTCCTAAATAAAGCAGATAGCCACATTGTTTCTATGCGAGTGATACTAGTACACAATAATAACAAATTAAACTTGACAAATAATTTGTTTACTTGTGCGCTCATGATATATACAGCCCGTATTGTCAAGAGAACAATTTGATAAAATGTCATGCAAATCCGCCCGATAGCGATAAAATGTCACGAATGTGAGATATTTAAACAATAATCTACATAACCGGAACACCTCCTTTGAGACGCCCACTGAAGTATCTGGTGACAGTAGAAAAACGGACACTATCACCAGGGAGGCGTTAACATGTGATATTTATGCATGTACTGAATTTTTGTAAGCTGCAAAATAAATAAAATTATTGAATTATCAGTTTATGTGAATTTTGTTACCAACTTCAATACAATTGTATAAATTTTGTTTAAATTGTTGCCTAACATTTGCAAGCATTTCAGGAGTAATTATCCGGCATTCATCAATAATGCGCTGACAAAAGTCTTCCAATAAATCGCACTCGGTAGCATAAACTTTTGATTTTAAATGCCTTCACAAAAAAGTCTCAAATGGACAGGCTTGGAGATCGGGCTGGCCATCTACGGCACCTCTTCGACTTATCTATTGACCGGGAAAGTGTCTATCCAAGAACTGCTTAACAAGTAACGGCATAATACGGTGGAGCACCAGCTTGTTGGAAAAATAAATGTTGTTCCGAGTATCTCTCATCGTTCTCAACAATATCAGTTAGCATATACGGTAAACCAAGTTCTGCAATATTTCCAAATACCATTCTCCTGTCAAAGTGTCGGGTATGAAGATTGGTCCAACGATTCGATCACCAAAATGACGATTTACAGTGCCATTCAGGAAGAAAGAACTTTCGTCGGAAAAGCAAGTGTTAAAAATAAATTGCCTGTCGTCAGTTATTTCTTGAGAGATATGTTCTCAAAATTAAAAGCGCCGTGGTCATAAGTGATCGTCAGACATGGGGCAGAGACAGTGAAAGGCTGACAAACAACTCATCCGTATGGTATACTGACGGATCTACACAAATGAAGGGAGCAGAACTGGGAATAGCAGCATATAACTGTAGACTCGCTAAGTTCCTAGGAAAATCTCCATCACCTTCAAAGCAGAAATTCTTGCTATCGATCTCTATGTACAAGAGTGTATACAAAGAAGACTCAGAAATAGAGAGATCTACATTCTCTCAGGCAGCCGGCGCAACATTTAGGCAAAGAACCTGAAACAGATATGGATTATGTAAAGAAAACGTCACAAGAAGAGTGTTCTGCAAACCCTTCAGTTTCAGATTCAACCGCTATTCTCCTTCATTTTACCACAGAAAAATTAATTTGGGTTTTCCTCAAAACGTCAAAGTCGCGATTTAAAACGTCAAAATTGGTGATATTTAGGCAAAGAACCTGAAACTAATATGAGCTTTGGAAAGAAAATGTCTCAAGAAGAATGTTTTACAAAGCCCGAAGTCTTAGTTTCAATCGTCATTGTCCTTCATTTTACTATTATATTTTCAGCAAATTCATTTCAAATAGACACTTTCTCTGATGCTTTGGCTGTAGGTTTAGTTAAGTTGATGCTTTGGCTGTAGCTTTAGTTAAGTCTATGGTTTAACGGTCTATAGTTTTTAGCTAATTTTCAAATGAGCGCAAACTAGGCCTCCTAGAATCCATATCCGGGTTTACTTTCAGTTTTTAATCTGTTTAGATATATACAGGCTGACTCATTTCTACGGTAAAGCTCAATATAATTGCTATTATACAAGCTACGAGAAAAAATTGTTTACGTTAATTATAGGGTGTTTTAAGCTGCATCTTATAAAAATATTTTGACAATCACAGGTGGTCCATAATAAGTCGTTGTTCATCCTTACAATAATTGTTTTTCGAACACCATTCTATTATTGCATTTTTGTATTTTTTTTTAAATTGAAATATGATGCATGATTGTAAGGAAAAAAACGAGACGCAGTAAGTGCGTTTTGGTAGCGAAGTTTAATTAAATCCTTTAAATATCAATCACCCCATTTTCTCTTAACGTAAGGTTTGTTGACTAGGAAACCAACATTTAAAGTTTATTTTCGGAAAATTTCTGTACATTTTCAAAAAATTATTAATTTTGATAAAATATGGTACCTTGTATCTACTATATGGGTTATACCTGTCACCAGATTGATGCCTGCTTGCATTAGAGATAAATATTTGGTATTAAAAATATTTTTATGAAAATCCACTTCCATAACGCACTTGTTGCGTCCAGACTTTTTATATGTTTATGTGTATATATATATATATATATATATATATATATATATATATATATATATATATATATATATATATATATATATATATATATAATGTATCACATCGATAACTCAAAAAATAATGGGTTGTAAGTGGCTTGGATAAGTTCGTTAGCCAGAATAATCGGCCCGGGTTTTCCTGGAGAATTTTGTGTTTTCTTTCGGAAAAAATATATATCTGGAAATAACAAAGTAAGTGCAACCAAATTTGCTACGCGTGTTTGTAACATAAATAGGGAACCATGTACCGAAATTTAGGGGTGTAAGTTTAAAGATAAAAAAGTTATAGGCGTGTAAAGAAAAAAAGGGGGTTTTCCTCAAAACGTCAAAGTCGTGATTTAAAACCTCAAAATTGGCCACATTTAGACAAAGAACCTGAAACAAATACGGATTATGTAAAAAAAATGTCTCAAGAAGAGTGTGCTGCAAACCCTTAAGTTTCAGCTTCAACCGCCATTCTCCTTCATTTTACTAAAATATTTCCAGAAAATTCATTTCAAATAGACATTTTCTGTGATGCTTTGGCAGAAAAAGGATTACAGACAGATTAGAAAAAATTGGGAAAACATGGGTGTTTTATATGTAAATCTTCTTTATCACACAGAAGTAAGGTGGCTTTCGAAAGGTAACGTTTCGAAAATGGTTTTTCAGTTAAACGCAGAACCTTTGATGTACTTGCAAGGTGAGAAATCAGAATATGGAAGTCATTTTTCCAATCCTCCTTGGCTCCTTAGGCTGAATGGGCCTAGTCGTGGTTTGCAACGCCGTGATGTTATTATAATAACAGCCACGGACAAAATTAATGGATATACGGAAAAGCTTGAGTTATGACAAAATCTGAGCAAGTTTTTTTTTTAGACAGGCAAGTTACTTTATGCAATTTGAACCAACAGCCAATTTTTTCCAAACGAAATTCAAACCAGTTATGACAATAATCACAGATGACTGAATTTCTTTTTAGACAATTTCTTTCAACATGCAAAAGTTCCAACAAATATGAAAGAAAGACGTACTGAAATGTGACGTGATGGAATGTTGAAACTGGAATTTCTTTCCCAGAACCTGGATCATTTCTGATCCAAAGATGCAATAATACCCTGAAGTGGCGAATGAAGCTCTTAAATCTTTAATTTGCAATATCATATTTATGCGAGTTAAGTTTCTCATAGATGACTGCTATTAGAACAAAACCGAGAAATCCCCGAGACTCGAAAATGATATCAATTTCTGTGTGTCAAATACAAAATCCAGATTCGAAAAGCTAGTGTTTGAGAAACAGGCACATACGTTGGATTAATATTTTTCATTTAATATTTTAGTATTTGAGTAACTTGAAGTTGAGTTATATTTTGTATACGATGCAAAAGATAAAAATAAAGCTCCAAATAAGTTACCTATTTTTGTTATTTTGGAAATCTTTTAACGACCCACAGGGCACTCGGGACCCACATTTTGGGAACCACTCTAGTCGACTAGATCTAAATCTAAACTGTTCGTCATCCAGTTAATTGGTAATTTTGCTTCTTATTCTGTTCTTCACTATGATGAGAGAAATTCCCCTCAACATGAATGTTCCGCTTTCCCTGTTTTCTAAATGGCGATATATATTTTTACCCTCACTATAAAGCACATAGTGAGATGCAAGACAGGAGTCGCCATCTCGTTGCGGAACTAAGTAGTATGTTGTCACGACAACTCCAAATAACAGAAAATGTTATAAAATAGAGACTGTGTACAACCAACAACATGTGCTGTGAGGTTGGCTACCATAGCCTTTATAGGTGTTTTCTCGCTGCAGTTAGTATGCCGTACTGACGAGCTCTAATTAAAGCGAAACCGGTCTACGGTTCTAATTGTGGTGAGAATACATCTAGCCTTACATACATTGTCCTTATATTAGGGAATAAATGGGCCAGGGCTGACAATTTACAAAATTGTTAGTTGGTTGTACATAGTTTCTATTTTATCACATTTTGTGGTATTTGGAGCTGTCGTGACAATATACTACTTGGTTCCGCAACGAGATGGCGACGCCTGTCTTACATCTCACTATGTGCTGTAAGGTTGGCTACCATAGCTTTATAGGTGTTTTCTCGCTGCTATTAGTATGCCGTACTGACGAGCTCTATTATAGCGAAACCGGTCTACGGTTCTAATTGTGGTGAGAATACATCTAGCCTTACCTCACTATAATTTTCACGATTTAGATCATTCCGTGAACACGTTAAATAACTTTTCTTTAATTTTTTGTTTGCAAACAATTAGTGAGACGTAGGTTAATAATTTATTTTAAAGTGCTAAAATTTGAACTACTAATTTTAATTTTAAAACTACCTAAATAAATTGATAAACATATTATCCTTCGATTAACGTGTCTGTTTTTATTTTGTTTCAGATTTAGTACACTGTACCAATGAACCAAATGTATCGATACCACAGCTGGCAAATTTACTTATAGAAAGATCGCAGAACACAAATTGGATAGTAGTATATAAAGCCCTTGTTACAGTGCATCATATGATGTGTTATGGAAATGAAGTAAGTAATATTTCTCCTTCATAAATTTCCGCCAAATAAAGCGATAAGTCAACAAAAATAAAACTCTGGAAGCTAGATACATTTGTTCCGTACTGCTGAATCTGACGACCATGTCAGTCACTCTGCCACTCGATTCTTATATCTCACGTAAAATCAAAGTCATTTTAGTTTAAGCCATTATGGCATCATGGAGTTGTGCTTGATGGTCCAGTCAAGATGCATGTACGACGAGGTAAGCGCCAAAATTTCCCAGCCTGACTAAGAAAGAAACGGCCTAGACAATTAAATTTTATGTTTTAATATAGTCCCCCTTCTGAATATCCTTCCTCCGAGGTCACTATTCTTGGTGACTTCAATGACCATAATAAGGAATGGCTAGGATATTTAAAAACCGATCCACAAGGAAGAGCAGCGGAGGCCTTTGTTGCAGTCAGCAATTCTGTAGCCAATATGGTTCAGCAACCTACTTACTTTCCTCGCATCCCAACACACAGCTCAAATCTCTTGGATCTTCTTACTACAAATCCTGACTGCTATAAGATATCAGTCACCGCCCCCTGGGTCGCTCAGACCACGGCATGGTCCTGCTTCCTGCGCAATGCAACCCGAGGTCACACAGTCATCACACCCACGTATAGTTTGGCACTACCACTCCGCGAACTGGGACGAAATCGGAGATTACTTTTCCTCATTTCCATGGGCGTCTGTTTGCTTCTCTCATCCTGACCTCTCTGATATCTCACAAAACGTTACCGAAATTATCCAAGCTGGCACGGAATTATTTATTCCACGTACACAGAAAACCTCTGCAGCCACTCAAAAGCCCTGGTTGTCTAAATCCTGTGACAAGGTCAGACTTGAAAAGGTCAAAGCTCACAAAAAGCTTCTACACAATCCCAGTCACGAAAACCGTCAAGCATTTAACGACGCAAGAAACCGCTATGTCCGCATTCTTTCTGAGGCAAAAAACTCGTTTAATAACCACATCAAAAACAAAGTCCTCTTAAGCTCCAACGGCAGCAAACCCCTCTGGACTCTTGCTAAATCTATTGGGAATAATTTCTGCAAGAGCACGTTCCCACCTCTTGTCTCAGGGGATGAAATAATTGTTTCTACCACCCTGGGCAACGCTGAACTTTTTGCCTCGTTGTTCGCCGGCAATTCTACTCTCAACCCACCTCCAAATGTACAACCACCAACAGTTCCCAATGTCGCGCATAAAATGACTGATATCATTTTCAAAACTAAAAAGGTACGAAAGATGCTCTCTTCTCTTAATACCAGAAAAGCCTCTGGCCATGACGAGACCCCAGCAATTGTTCTGAAAAAATGCGCACCAGAACTTGCTCCTGTCCTGACTCGTCTGTTTCAGACATCTTACAATAGAGGCATATTCCCTAGTAACTGGAAAACTGCTCACACGTCACCAAGAAAGGATCCAAAGCGCTTCCTAGAAACTACAGACCTATTTCTCTCCTTTCAGTCGTCTCTAAAGTGATGGAAATGTATATAAACACCGAATGACTAAAATTTCTTGAAAAACACAGTCTAATCCACGACAGGCAGTATGGATTCCGTCAGCGCAGATCAACTGCCGACCTCCTTTCCTTTGTCACCCATTCTTGGAACAAGCCTATGGAACTACACGGTGAATTCCAGATTGACGCTCTAGACATATCCAAAGCATTCGACCAGGTCTGGCACGCAACGCTGCTTAATAAACTACCGGCCTATGTCCTACCACCAAAACTCTGTACGTGGACAGCATTTCTGTTGTCGTGGATGGCCATTCCTCTAAACTGTATCCAATTAATGCAGGAGTTCCTCAAGGTTCAGCTTTAGCCCCTACTTTGTTTCTTCTCAACATCAATGACCTCCACTCTAGCACATCCAACCCAGTTCACAGTTACGCGGACGACAGCACCCTCCACTCAAATATCCCATATTTTAAGCCTGTCTCTTTATCCCGATTAGATGAGGATAGCAGACTCATGGAGGGTTCTAGCTCCGTGTATCTCCAAAAAATATTAGACTGGGGAAGTAGAAATCTTTTACAATTCAACTCCACCAAATCACAGTCTTGCTTTCTTTCTCATAAGAGATACACCAGCCCTAGACCCATCACAATAAACAACCAAGTTATTCAAAGTAATGAGTCCTTTTCACTTGTTGGCATTTCTGTGGATCGAAATCTCAATTGGCACCAACATGTCACATCAATTGCAGAAGCGGCTGCTAAGAAATTATGTTTCCTCTTCTGGATTCGCAAATACTTTTCACCAGCTAATCTCTATACCTTATATACTTCACAAATAAGACCAAACCCCGAATACTGCTCCCACATCTGGGGTGCTGCTGCCGCTTCTACACTCGCTATCCTGGACTCCATTCAGAAGATAGCTATACGTCTGATCGGTGACCCTACCCTCACCCAAAGGCTGCCATCCCTTGCCCACCGACGTGCCGTTGGTGACTTCTCTCTCTCTTTTATAGATATCTCCACAGACACTGCTCAGAGGAGCTTTCTTCCATAGTTCCTCCACCTGCTGCCCCTAACAGATCTACCAGGGGAACAGAGCGAATGCACCCTTTTACTGTCCAGGTCACCAGACATAGAACATCTTGTTATGCCCGCTCTTTTGTCCCGAGGACTTCCAAGTTGTGGAATTCCTTGCCGGCACATGTTTTTCCTTCTCCCCGATCCTCCAAACCTTCAAGTCCAGAATTAACAGGTTGACTCGTTCCTCCTTGTCGACACCCACGGTACGATATTATTTAGGCTGTAAGCCCTCGTGGTGTGTTGTTGAAATAAAAATAATAATAATTAAAAAAGCATCAGTGCACTTATTACGCTATTTTAACAATTCGATACCCTTAAAAATATTCTTTCTGTTTGTCCTCAAAATGTGCCCAGACTGTAGCTTTCACCTCTTCATCGTCACTGAAATGGCACCCGCGAAGGTTCCTTTTCAAATTTCCAAAGAAGCAGTTGTCCGTGGGGCTATATCTGGAGCAATTCCAGCAGTGTGCACATGTCAATTACATTGTCATGGAGCAAACACATGCCTCTGGTCCGTTTACCACATCTCTTCTCCCGAATATGTTGTCAAAATTTATGCAGAAGTGTTGCATAATTTGCCGCGTTGGCTGTCGTGTTGTGTTCTTTAAAGTCTATGGGAAGGATACCCGCACAACCCCCAAAAAATAGCCATAACTTTTTTTGTCGACTGACAGACCTAGAACTTTCTTAGCGGTGATTTTCCTTTACGCCTCCATTCCATCGACTCCCTTTTGCACCAAGGACCATAGTAGAGAACCACCTCCGCTGTCTTTAACACGCCCACGGGGTTTTCTCCACAGAGCTCCAAAAAGGATCGGGTACATTCAACACGACGCTGGCGCTGGACTGGTGAAAGATGTTTGAGGACCCACCTCGCCCTAACTTTATTCATGCCTAAATATTCGTGGAGGATTCGACGAACGCTTGTATTTAAAAGCCCATAAATTTTTGATAAATGGGCTAGAGAGGGGACTGTGCCATTACTATGTCCAGTTAACTCCAATTTTATTTAGACATTTTTCAATTTTCTTTCAGTACTTATATTGTTAAATTTTTCGCTCACCCTACCTTAATTTGAATTTTAATAAATAAGAATTGTTACTTTTTTTTGCAGAGATTTACGCAATACTTAGCGTCCAGCAACAGCACTTTCCAACTAAATAATTTCCTAGATAAGAGCGGAGTCCAAGGTGAGTTGACATCGATTTTCTGTCTACTTAATGTTATTCATTCGTTTTAATATCGCTCCCGTTTCAACGTAAAATTAGCCGACACGTGAACAATACCCGAGTCTAATAATCGTGTTGAAATTTACAGCCATTGTGTCCATGCATTGTTGCGAAGAGTATTTGAAAAATGATAGACAAATATTTATACATACTTGTTTTATTATTAGATGGTTCCACTCACAAATTTTAGTCATAAATTGTGAGATGGTTTCAAAGAGATGTCTTGATTATTTTCTGGGAATACCACACTTTTACGTGCAAGTAATTCGTGTATTGTCAGGTGAACTGTATTTTATGTAAACGAAAATGTATTTTTTTAATTCATCGATTCTGGCGACGATGCTATAAAAGGCAAAAGTCAGAAAAGAGAACAAGAACTTGTGACGCCAGTCTCCACATCTGTATATAGTATGTGTTCAAGAACAATAGCTTGCCATAACGGCCTTTATTAGTTCTAAAAACATTTAATTTTGATATAAATTACCTATTTACTAATAATCTATGTCAAAGTTAAATTATGGCAAAGTCGTTGGCTTTACATGTCAACATTGGATCTGACCTAAAGAGTTTTGTATATAGTCTGTGTTATTGATCTGAAATTATTATTCATTTATCATTTAAAGTATGCAGTTCTTCCTTGTTATTACTATTAGTTCTTTTATTCAAATAAGTTTGTTAGTAAGCATGTCTTCTACTAATTAATGTACAGTATGTTCTCTAGTATCCACAAACCACTCTGTTCCTTAAACATGATCCTTGTTTTAAAAATGGTTCTTCGAGAATTTGAAACCAGTGCTATGGTCTGGTCAGGTCAGGTGATGGTCCAGGCCATAATCACAGCATAGTAAACTGCTGTGCCATAATTTTTAGAGGTGTGAGGCTGTATCTCGCACTATCCTCATTTTACCTGCATTGCCTTTGTGGCAATGCAATCCTTATTAAAAATCCTGTAATCTAACCAGTGCTCCAAATACAATTTCTTACGTTTTTTGGGTACAAATAAAGTGAAGTAAAAGACATATTCAGGGTCAAATCAAGCAAATAAATACACAAGCGTCCAGAAGCCAAGCAAATGTATGGCAGAGGCGCTAACAAATACAAATACAGAGCCAATACAAAGTCCATTGAGTCATATAACATAAGTCATTGCAGCATATCCAGGGACAGAAGAGTCCATAAATTTGTTGTTCAACCTTACAAATAGAACAATCCAGATCAAATAATCTCAAGGGTCAGCACAAGCGCCATTGAGAACTATCCAGGGACAGAAGAGTCCACAAATAGGTTTGTTCAATCTTACGAACTGGACAGATTGCAATAAGCAAGCTCAAGCGTAAATATAGAGAGACATTGGAAGAAATTACACACATACAAGGCGCACAGGTGCAGCAATGTCATTAAAATCAAATAAAAACCAATATTATTAGCAAAATTGGGACATTGGAAGTAATTACAAATTCACAAACCAAGGGATAGGCAGGTCCAGTTGAGTTTGAGGAAAACCCACCTACTTCGAATCGACAAGCAGCCAGAACATTCTATGTTAGCCATTAATCGATTATTTCAATATTGAAAGGAAATAAAAACCCAGGAGCTCATGAAAGACGATTGTGATAGAAGGAGAGTTTTTTTGTGAACAAATTATGGAAATGTTAGATTACAATGTTATCCAACTAGAACACGTTTTGTTTTCTGGTGACTGCAGTTTCAACTTCACTGCTATGCTAATCGTCACAATTGTCGTTACTGGCCTAAAAAAATCCACATTGGATAAGAGAAGAACACACGAAATACCCTGAAAACGTTGACGTTTTGGCAAAAATTGTTGGATACCATCTCATTGATGGACATTTGAATAGAGATAATTATTTGGCACTACTCCAAAACGGTGTCGTGCCAACTATGGCAAACTTATATCCGGATCGAGCAAACCCACAAGTTCGAGCGAATGTGATATGTTTCCAGCAAGATGGAGCACCAGCACATTACCACATCAATGTCCGGCATTATCCTAACTTAATATTTTCAAATCGGTGGATGGGGCGCGAGGATTGTTAGAATGGCCAGCACAATCATTAGATCTTCCGCTATTAGACTTCTTATGGGGATATGTGAAAAATATGATATACAAAACTAAACCACGCGATTTAACTGACTTAAGAAGAACAGAAAGAAACTATTGCGATTAGGTTGGTAACGACTCTGATGTTGATTAACATTAGAAGACATTTTTATTTACCATTAGGATACTGCCAAGACGTTCAAGGCATGCATTTTGAACATCTGCATTCAGATCCATTAAAAAAATGTCTCATCAAGAATGAAACCCGATCAGTTAATAATTTTACTTCCACATAGTCAATACGTGTGCAATAATGTAAAGTTTTTTCGCTTAAACGTAAAAACTGTCAAAACGTATAGAAAACATGGTTTGGGAACGAAATTTGTTTTGGTCTGTCGGTCAGTATGCCTGTCTGTAGCCACGATAACTTTAGAACGAATTAAGATAACGTCTTCAAGTTTGGTATACAGATAGCACCCGACAAACGAACGGTTCGGAATGGTTTTGGGTAAAATCGTTCCAGGGGTAGGGGATGAATGGGGAGGGTGATTTGGTGGAAATTGACATTTTTTCGTTAAAACTCGAGTAATGTAACGTTTTGGGGTTTGTTTACTAGAAACCTTTCAATTTCATCAAACATTTGGTATTCTGTACTGAAACAAAATGAGGGGTCGAATGTGTGGGGGTGGAATGTCGGTGACAGAAATTTCGAATTCTTTTTCTAAAACGGCGTAAAAAGTCTTGAAAACAATTAGAAAACTTGATTCTTGAACAATTTTTTTTCTCTGGCTGTTAATAGGCGCAATAACTTTCGAACCAATTCAGATGTCATCTTCAAATTTGCTATCCAGTTAGCACCCGACAAAGGAACGCTTCAAATTGTTTTTGGGTAAGATGGCTTCGAGGTGTAGGGGATAAATGAGCGGTCATTTGGTGAAAAGTGACATTTTTACGTTAAAACTCGAGTAATATAACGTTTTAGAAGTCTATGGGTATAAGATTACCAATATTTTTTTGTGGTAAAGTCATGAAACCTAAATTCATTTCATGAGAATGTCTTTCTGTGGAGAGTGAGAGTAGATTATCACAGCCATGTGGAAGTTATAATTCAATTTGCAACAATATTTTAGTGTGTTTCGCCAGTAAGATAAATTTCATTTTAGTGAATTTTCTTTAAAAAAAAATTCACTTTGAGGAGATCACGACTTTTGAATTTTGAAAAAATTTCTACAAATGAGCGCTATTTAGGACCCCTGGAACCCAAATCCGAGGTCGGTTTCAGACTTTATATGTTAACGAATTTCGACTACGTAATTATAATGCTTGTTTGTAAGAAAAGGAATTCGGGACGCAGCAAGTGCGTAATGTTAGCAAAATTTTATTAAAATCTGCTCAGTTTAAATAGATTATAAACAATGCTTTGTTTTAATTAGATAGTCTAATACCCCCGGTCCGTGCCAGTTCTGTGCTGACCTTTAATGTATCGAATTGCGACCACGAAATTATAATGCATGTTTGTAAGAAAATAAATTCGGGATGCAGCAAGTGCGTTATGTTAGCGAATTTTTATTAAAATGTGGTCGTTCGAATAGATTAAACAATACTTTGTTGTAATTAGATAGTCGGATTCCCCCGGTCCGTGCTAGTTCTGAGCTGACCTTTAATGTATCCAATTTCGACCACGTAATTATAATGCATGTTTGTAAGAAAAGAAATTTGGGACGCAGCAAGTGCGTTATGGTCGCGAATTTTTATTAAAATCTGCTCGGCTCAAATAGATTAAATTAGATAGTCGAATTCCCCCGGTCCGTGGCAGTTCTGAGCTGACCACTAATGATTCGAATTTCGATCAGGAAATTATAATGACTGTTTGTAAGAAAATAAATTCGGGACGCAGCAAGTGCAGTATGGTAGCGAATTTTTATTAAATGCTTCAAATTTGAATGGCCCAATTTGCTATTAACCTATAAGGTTCGTTGGCCAGGAAACTAGTTTTTTCGGGAACATTTTAAGTTTATTTCCGTAAAATTTTTGTACATTTTCAAAAAATAAAGTTATTTTGATGATATATGGTACATTGTTTCTACTATATAGGTCATACTGGTAGCGAAATTTGATGCCTGCTTTCTTTAAAAAAAAAACACATATTTGCTACTTAAAACATTTAAATGAAAATTCACTACCATAACACACTTCCTGCGTCCAGACTTTTTACTCTTCATTTTGGCAATAAATTTTAAAACCATAGCATTCTTGAATAGATAATGAAGATATCTTTCAAAGTATCACACGCTTCTACTTACTATTTAAAAAATTGGGAGATACAACTGTCACACGAAGAGGGCTAAATGTGGGGTCCAAGTTTTCACGTTGCAGGATGTCATGTTTGAATCTAAAATTGACGTGTCCAGATTTTTATAAATCTGCACAATAATTGAGATACTGAATTTATATATATATATATATATATATATATATATATATATATATATATATATATATATATATATATATATATATATATATATATTAGAGGTGTGCGAACCCATGTTTTGTTCGAACCGAACTATGAACGAACCCAAGCAAATATGTTGCCTCGAACTTCGAACCTCTGAAATAGTATGTCTAAGGTTCACAGTCGAACTTCGAACTTCTTAGAAATTTAAAATCGAACATCGAACTACCCAAAATTCTTCAGTGTTCATATATCATTTCCTTAAACACAAAATTTAAGAATATTGTACCATACAATATTTGATATGTGAAAGATTCCCATTCTTTGAACAAAAAGAAAGAGTTCGGCAAATTTGCAGGTTGATTGGGTAAAAATGCCTTCTGGTGCTGATCGTTTTGGCTCATGGTGAAATAAATCATGTTGAAACCAGTGTTTTCCAAAGTCAATCTGCAACTATCCTCATAAATTCTGAAAATTTATGTTACCGATCGCTTTCGAACACCGCCATCACAATGTTGTTACTGAAAAAGGTGTTGGGAGGCTAGGATATATAAGAAAAATAATTATGTTATTGCTAAATGGCTCCGTAGTGTCTCAATCTGCCCACCAACTGTCAAAAATATGCATGAGTGAAATCTCCTAAAATTATGCCATCCACTCAATGAGACCGATAACGAGTTTAAAGCGCCGCTATCGAGTTAACGGGGCCGCAACTTCGCTATCTTTGGCAGCATAGAATGCCTGTAAAGTTAAATTTCAAAGTAATTTTGAGCAACGAACTTCGAACTATTTTGGAGAATAACATATTTCGAACTTCGAACAACTTCAACATCGCTAGTGCGAACATATTTTCGAACCGAAGGTTCGGTTCGAGTTCGGGTTCGGTTCGAAATTTCGAAGCTTCGCACACCTCTAATATATATATATATATATATATATATATATATATATATATATATATATATATATATATATATATATATACATACATATATATATATATATATATATATATATATATATATATATATATATATATATATATATATATCTTTTGGAATATTGCACTACACTGTAATCACTTTTAAATGTACACTGTATTTGTTTGCTGTACGTTTGTGATTTCTTATTGGTTTGCGTAGACTGCAGTTTCGAACCGTCACGGTTCATCATCAGCACACTACTGACTGTTATCGCTCCTGTGTGGTCTACGTCTGAGATTGTACGCGGCGCTTGCGCTGTGAGCTTCTTCTATTGGTCGGTTTACTGTTCTCTGATTGGTTGTGCCTTCGGACTGTGTCGTGTGTATCGGTCTCCTGTCTTGATCACTGTGGTTTGATAATTTGTCTATTTGTATGGCCTTTATTAAGTTTTGTTTAAATGTTTGTACTTGGATTTGTTCTGAAACTTGGATTTGTTAAGAAACAATTAAACAAAATATATATATATATATATATATATATATATATATATATATATATATATATATATATATATATATATATAATTCATTCTGAAATTATCACTTTTAAACGTACATTCTTTGAGGCCATTACTTCCGATATGTCAAGTATATCTATATCCATTTCTTCCATTATGTTCTTCCTCTATGCTTAACACCCATCTAACATTCCATGATGGTTCTATTCTATGTATCTGCGGAATTGACTAAAACTGTTCAATTGAATAAAATTAATCTTTTTTAGATTATTTGTGCCTTATCACATTTTTGTCGCCTTTTTTTGATAAAGTATTTCACCCAATAAAATGACTCGAGCTATTATCTACTATGATTTTAACATCTTTTATATGTTTGGAAAAGCACTCAATACTAATATTGTAAATTAATTATGGTGAAATTCAAAATTTCCGAAATTCCCGGAGAACTGTGTCGTTATCGCAATGAGAATGTGTCACGCTTTCGTAAAGTATTGGCAAACAGCTGACGCATTTATAAACAACTGTGAACTAAATTAATTTGGTCTTATCGGTTACCGCTAGAATGTGGTATATGTTTATGGAGTATAAAACGTATAAAGATTGTTGGAATGTAAATAAATGTTTTTTTAATGTAAAAAAAGAGAGTAGTACATAAAATATTCTATGTTAACTGTTAAATCTTTTCTTTTTTTTTGTGAATTTTTATTTTAAAAAAATCACTGTTACAGAGGTATCGATGGTGAGACTTTGCAAAAAAATTTCAAATGACCGCGAAATTGGGTCCCTAGAACCCATATCCTGGGTCAGTTTCGGTTTTTATATGTTATATATATATATATATATATATATATATATATATATATATATATATATATATATATATATATATATATATATATATATATATGTATGTATGTATGTATGTATGTATGTATGTATGTATCCAACCGATAACTCAAAAAATAATTAACCGATTTTGATAAAACTCGGCAAGTGCCTTTATTTTATTAATAGCTTGGATAAGTTCGTTAGCCAGGAAAATCAGACAAGGTTTTCCGGGAAAATTTTGAGTTTTCTTTCGAAAAAAAATTTTCTCCGAAAATTACAAAGATATTTCTATGAAATTTGGTGTACATATTGCTTTTGGAAAGACCTAGCTATGTGCCAAAATTCAGCGTTCTATATTTACAGAAAATGGAGCTATTCAAATTTGAAACATTTATTTTTAATATCACCGCGTTTCATTGACAGTGGCAAACCTGGCATATATGATATCTAGTAAGTCGTTGACTGGCAACGGAACATTTGATATTATTGCGCAGGTCTGATACACGCTGTAACTGACGTTTATCGCAACATATTAGATTGTTTATATGTTTATCTGTTTAAGTTGACAAATTATTTGTGTTATTTGAAAATTTTTATAGTAAATGCAAATTATTCCTTTATTAATGTTAGTGGGTGGACTAAACAGTGTTTGTTATGTTTTATCAACACATATAAATGATCTAAGTTTTACAAAAAGGGCTGTATGCAACAGGTTAGTTATTTTCTCTCTGATGCTTTGGCGGTAGTTTTAGTTCAGTTTATGGTTTAACGGTCCATAATTTCTAGCTAATTTTCGTACAAAAAATTCGTCAATGAGGAGACCGCAATTTTAGAACTTTAAAAAGATTTCTTCAAATGAGCGCAAACTAGGCCCCCTGGAATCCATATCCGAGCTTACGTTCAGTTTTGTTCTGTTTACATATATACACGGTGACGCATTTCTACGGTGAAGCTCAATATAATTATTATTATACAAGAGACGAGAAAAAATTGTATAAGTTAATTATAGGGTGTCTTGAGCTGCATCTTATAAAATTATTTTATCACCGGCTGGCCCATAAGTCGCTGGTGATCCCTACAATTTTTTCCAAACAGCCTTATTTTATTGCATTTTTTAACGAAATATGTTTGTAAGAAAAAACATCAAGACGCAGTAAGTGCGTTATGGTAGCAAATTTTCATGAAATGCTTCAAATTTCAGTAACTCAATTTGCTATTAACCTAAGGTTTGTTGGCTAGGAAACCAACATTTAAAGTTTATTGTCGGAAAATTTTTGTACATTTTCAAACAATAAGTTATTTTGATAAAATATGGGACATTGTTTCTACTATATAGGTTATACCGGTAACCAAATTGATGACTGCTTGCATTAAAAAGACATATTTGATATTCAAAGCATTTTAATAACAATTCACTGCCATAACGCACTTGCTACGTCCAGACTTTTTTTTTGTTAGGTAAATTTCATTTTAATCTTCGCTCGTAATTAATTAATGTTATTATTATTGTTATTATTATTATTATATCATATTATTATTATTATTATTATTATTATTATTATTATTATTATTATTATTATTATTATTATTATTATTAGTATTATTATTATTATTATTAGTATTAATATTAATATTATTTATTACCCAAAATCTTACATGTCAATACAGGTTTTGTAACTTATGACGTATTTTGACATAAGTTAATAAGACTTTCTTCCAAAAATATCTGATGTTTATTCTCTAAACTAAATTTTGACACACTAGACGTCTCACATTTGCTTCTTCTTTTTCCATAAAATATGACCTGCCAGCAAATACATTTCTTGGTTGACACTTCTGTCCACCCTACAAAACCCCCAGACAAATATATTTTTAGCGACTTTTGGTAGAAAAAATTCGCTAACAAGGAGATCCCGACTTTTAAATGTTAAAAAACGTTCTTTAAATCACCACGTGCTATGCCCTATTGACCCGCATATGCAGGGCCAGTTTGATTTTTATATACCGGGCCAGTAAAAAGTACCGGAACGCTAATATATCTTCAAGGTCGCTAAAGCAACGCTTACAAAAATCGGAATTTGGGCGTTTATGCGCATGCGTAATTGAACAATATTATCGGCACTGTTGCCAGATTTCCCAGTTTTGCGCTATACGTAGTCTCTTGTTATCTTAAATGCAATGTCCCATTTATTTTTATTGCAATAAATTGGGCGTTTCAAATTTAGTAAGGTCCTAAATTTTCAAAATGTTATCTCTACTAATGGCTGAAATATGACAAGACTTCATATTCAGTAAAAGATACTGGAACGCTTAAATATCTTCAAAACCGCTAAAGTTGTGCCGACAAAATTTCATTGTTTTCGGTGATACATTTTTTTTAACTTTCCGATGATTTTTCGTATTTGAAAGATTTTGATGACTTTTCGATTTGAATGAAAATTTACTACTATAACGTATTTACTTCTCCTCTGGCTTCACAAGGCCTTATTTTTTCGAGTTTGCCTTTCAGGGCATCGTCAAACAGGAGACAATTATTTATTAACTCTATATGTTTATATTCTACTGCCTGACGAAACCAGCTGCAGAGAAGAAAACAATCACTTGTGAAGCCAGAAAAGAAGTCTACATCTGTACTTACTCCGATAAATGTAAAGCAATTGGGACGAAAATGTTTTCGTTTGCTATACTGATAAAAAATCATCAACGATTCTAAACGCTAGAGAAAACCATCTTGAGTTAAATAGAGGTTGATTGCAATTGACCGAAGGTTTAGAAAAAAGGGTACCTTTATACCTTCTACCACAGAGCATGCTCGTCCACGATCTGCAAGGACTGCAGATATGGAAGAAGCTGCTTTAAACGCGGTTGAAGAAAATCCACATACAAGCGTAAGGAGGATTGCTGCTGAAGTGAATGTTTCCAAGTCTACGGTCCACAACGTATTGAAAGAACAGCAGCTACGGCCTACCATCTAACTCCGTACATGAACTTTTGCCCCAAGATAACAATGCCAGAATACGTTTCTGTGATTGGATCGGGAACAAACATAATGAAAATAATACCTTCTACGGCACACTTATTTACTGACGAATCCTGTTTCGCACAAAAATGTAGTACTAAATTTACATAACAGCCATGAATGTCCCATCGTGTCTCATTCCCAATATCAATTTTCCGTCAATGTGTGGGCTGAAATTGTCGGTGCTCATTAACTTTTTTTTCAATTTTAACAACACACCACGAGGGCTTACAACCTAAATACTATCGTGGGTGTTGACAAGGAGGAAAGAGGCAACTTGTTAATTCTGGACTTGAAGGTTTGGAGGTTCGGAGGAGAAGGAAAAACATGTGCCGGCAAGGAATTCCACAACTTTGAAGTCCTCGGGACAAAAGAGCGGGCATAACAAGATGTTCTATGCCTGGTGACCTGGACAGTAAAAGGGTGCATTCGCTCTGTTCCCCTGGTAGATCTGTTGGGGGCAGCAGGTGGGGGAACTATGGAGGAAAGCTCATTTGAGCAGTGCCCGTGCAGATATTTATAAAAGAGAGAGAGAGAGGTCACCAACGGCACGCCGGTGGGAAAGGGATGGCAGCCTTTGGATGAGGGTAGGGTCATCGATGAGACGTATAGCTCTCTTTTGAATGGAGTCTAGGATAGAGAGTGTAGAAGCGGCAGCTACACCCCAGATGTGGGAGCAGTATTCGAGGTTTGGCCTTATTTGTGAAGTATATAAGGTATAGAAATTAGCTGGTGAAAAGTATTTGCGAGCCCGGAAGAGGAAACCTAATTTCTTAGCAGCCGCTTCTGCAATTGATGTGACATGTTGGTGCCAATTAAGATTTCGATCCACAGAAATGCCAACGAGAGAAAAGGACTCATTACTTTTAATAACTTGGTTGTTCATTGTGATGGGTCTAGGGCTGGTGTATCTCCTATGAGAAAGAAAGCAAGACTGAGATTTGGTGGGGTTGAATTGTACAAGATTTCTACTTCCCCAGTCTAATATTTTTTGGAGATCCACGGAGACATAACCTTCCATGAGTCTGCGATCCTCATCTAATTGTGCTAAAGAGACAGGCTTAGAATATTGTATATTTGAGTGGAGGGTGCTGTCGTCCGCGTAACTGTGAACTGGGTTGGATGTGCTAGAGAGGAGGTCATTGATGTGGAGAAGAAACAAAGTAGTGGCTAGAGCTGAACCTTGAGGAATTCCTGCATTAATTGGATACAGTTCAGAGGAATGGCCATCCACAACAACAGAAATGCTCCTGCTGGAGAGGAAATTTGCTGTCTAGGTACAAAGTTTTGGTGGTAGGCCATAGGCCGGAAGTTTATTAAGCAGCGCTGCGTGCCAGACCTGGTCGAATGCTTTGGATATGTCTAGAGCAACAATCTGAGATTCACCGTGTAGTTCCATAGACTTGTTCCAAGAATGGGTAACAAAGGAAAGGAGGTCGGCAGTCGATCTGCGCTGACGGAATCCATACTGCCTGTCGTGGATTAGACTGTGTTTTTCAAGAAATTTTAGTAATTCGGTGTTTATATACTTTTCCATCACTTTAGAGACGACTGAAAGGAGAGAAATAGGCCTGTAGTTGCTAGGAAGCGCTTTGGACCCTTTCTTGGGGATGGGTTGTACTCGAGCAGTTTTCCAGTTACTAGGGAATATGCCTTTATTGTAAGATATCTGAAACAGACGAGTCAGGGCAGGAGCAAGTTCTGGTGCGCATTTTTTGAGAACATTTGCTGGGATCTCGTCAAGGCCAGAGGCTTGGACCCGTTGAGCTACCTTCACGCTTAAATGAGGTTCAGTATCTAAATTTTTTAGAAAATACATTGCCTGTCTATTAGAAGATTTGCCTTCGAATGTTGGGAGAGATATGGGGTTTACGCACGACTGTTCACCACTACCTTATGCTGAACCCGTGCGACAATTTCTTAGTAGCCAGTTTGCTGGGCGCTGGATTAATTGTGGCCAAAATGCACCTGTAAATTGGCCTGTCAGATCTTCTTTTTTGGGATTTATGAAAAGTATAGTTTATGCGACACCAGTACAAACTCGGCCGGAACTGTGTGAACGAATTGTGGAAGCGTCAAATCTGGTTAGACAAGATATTGGAGTTTTGAAAATATTTTCTGCGACGCACAGCTTTCTGTATAGAAGTAAATGGGGCACAAATTGAGCATCTGCTGTAGTATTTCATAATTTATTAATTCAATAAATGTTCTTTTCCGTTTCTGTTCAATATTTTATATTAATCCATTGTATACACAAACTTAAGTAAAAATGTTCCTTATTCTCTTTTATTTAATAAAACGATATGCAATTTATTGTTTGACAATTTAAATATTTTATTTAATTAATTTTTTTCTAAATTATAACCCTCGAGAGTGCCCCCACGCGCGCCACTGTTTTACATAATAAACAAAAAATCTTGTCTTAAGCCGTTTTAAAGAGAATTAAGTAAAATCGCATTAAGCGTATCAACTTTTAACACTCTGTATTTCAGTATCACGACCTTAAAATAAAAAAAATGTTATACGAACTACCCCCACTATTTTTGCAAGGGCAACTCACACCCCAATTTTTTCAAGTATATCAGGACACAGTATTTTGCTTTCTGACATTTGTAATACAAATGTAGGCATGCTCTTCTTCTTACATTCACATTTATTTTTTGCCATCACAATTTTACTCATAGAGTTGGATACAATTTTAGTGACTTCAATTTTGAAAAGATTTCTTCAAATGAGCGCGAACTAGGCCCCATAGAACCCATATCCGGGTTAGTTTCAGTTTTTATCTGTTTGCATATATACAAGGTGACGCATTTCTACGGTAAAGCTCAATATAATTGTTATTATACAAGATACGAGAAAGAATTGTATACGTTAATTATAGGGTGTCTTGAGCTGCATCTTATAAAATTATTTTGACAACCACAAGTGGCTCATAAGTCGTTGGTGATCCCTACGATTTTTTTCGAACGCCCTTATATTATCGCATTTTTGCATTTTTTTGGTGCATGTTTGTAAGGAAAAACGGAGACGCAGTAAGTTCGTTTTGGTAGCGAATTTTCACTGAATGCTTCAACTTTCAATAACTCAATTTGCTATAAATCTAAGGCTTGTTGGCTGTGAAACCAGTTTTCTCCGAAACGTTTAAGTTTATTTTCGGAAAATTTTTGTACATTTTCAAACAATAAGTTATTTTGATAAAATATGGTACATTGTTTCTACTATATAGACTATACCAGTAACCAATTGATGTCTGCTTGAATTAGATATACACATTTGCAATTAAAAGCATTTTTATGAAAATTCACTTCAAAAACGCACTTGCTGCGTCCAGACTTTTTCTTTTCTTTTTATGCGTTTGTTTTTTGCTTTAAATTCATTTTCTCTTTCTAATAAGTCGCCGGCAGCGCTACTTTCGGGTTGTTCCTGATCTATTTTCAAACGTTTGGTACTTTTATTTTTTTCCGCGGTTCTTATTAATTTGAGTTCGGAGGGTCTATTGTCTTGTGTTTGGTTTAATATTGGCTGGCGATGTTGAAATCTGTACTGTTAGTTCTAACTGAAGAAGATGGTGGTCGTTATGGATATCTGGCTGAAATTGCTTCCGTGGAGAGCGTGATTTCAGTTTCGGTGTTCGGACATTTTGCGACGTTGTTTACATTTAAAACATGTAAGGACGTCATCGCAGAGAAATATTCTATAGTCTTCACCTTCGTGGTAAATCACAATCGAGCTGGGAATTACGTCTTCATCATTAGCGACAATATATACCTGTCTACGAAAATTCATCATGCCTATATTGTTCTAGCACTACTCCTGCACTAATTTCAGAAATATGACATATCATCTTGAGGTTTCACGATCTGAAGGCATTTTCATAAACTGAATTTGGACTATATGGTGACACGTTTGAAATAATGATCGGTTTTGATGCAGTGGCGGCTCGTGACTTCGGAAGTGGGTGAAGCAGAATCCACGCGGTCCCAAAGAGGGGATTCAGGGGGAGAGAAGACCCCCTCTGCGTCGGAGCCTAAATTTTTTTAAATTTTCAAGGTCACGCGTTCTCCTGGCATTTCAGTATCTAAATGAAAAATCCATTTGTACAAAAATATAAGCTTTCACAAGGAATAATTTTCGGAATAATGACAACGAATGCTCCATGAGAGGACATAAATAAATAAATTTATTATTATTTACCTTATTTTTGTCACACCGTACACGTACGAGCACGGTAATATAATACGGCGCGTATTATGAAAATTTGCTTATAGTGTGGGGAGCTACAAGTATTTTTTTTCAAATTCAAGGCCCTTCTTTTTTTATAATTTGAAATTTTGTATCTAATATTTTATTATTTTGAAATTATTCTTTTATAGGTGATAAACAAATCAATTCCACTTACCAAAAAGAAACATGAAAAATCCAGCTTCTCAAAGTCTGTAAATGTGACACATACCGGATCATTTAACGGGAACATAGTAAAAACAAAAATACTTGTCTGACGAACCGACTAAATCTAACTAAAAGATGGAAACTAAGTTTGAAGCAGGCTCAGAATTCTGCATCACTTGTGTGGCCATAATACACACCAACTCAACAGCGCGTGTGCCGTCGCCATGACAACCGTCGCATGTAGGCGATAAGACATTTGTATATACACGATTCTGGCTCAGTGCTCAGTTCAGTTCTCAGTTGCTCATTGCTCTGCAATAGTCTGTACTCTGCAACACGTAATACGCTGCGCGTTGGGAAATGTTGTGTAACATTCAATTCGGGAATCAGGGGCTTGCAAATTATATCGTACCATAAAGTACTATAAAAATACATTATCAACTGCGGCGCAACGTAACCAGACATTTTTATGTGGTTGTACCAAATGAATTTGAGTGAAAAAATAAAATAAAATTGTGGTGGATTTTGAATAAAAAAGTTTAGCTTAACCGAAAAATATAGGTGAAGCAGCACTTCGCCATCTGACGAGCCACACTGTTTTGATGGAATGACAATTTTCGAGCTGGTGTCATTTATGTTAATTCTTCCATGTTTAACTATAAATGAATTAGCTATTGTTTTGACGACAAATAAATGCAAACACGACCGTTTGACATGCGAGATGCGTAGAGCATGTCTTGAGGTCCTAATAATGTTCGTACTGCTATTACACAATCTCCCACCTGTATACCATCAATCGATGGAAAAATAATCGCCTGGTCTTTGGTGGGGTACGTTTTTACCTTGAGTACATTTGAGAACAATGCTGTTTTTTTTTTTTTAATTTCAACAACACACCACGAGGGCTTACAGCCTAAATACTATCGTACCGTGGGTGTTGACAAGGAGGAAAGAGGCAGCTTGTTAATTCTGGACTTGGAGGTTCGGAGGAGAAGGAAAAACATGTGCCGGCAAGGAATTCCACAACTTGGAAGTCCTCGGGACAAAAGAGCGGGCATAACAAGATGTTCTATGTCTGGTGACCTGGACATTAAAAGGGTGCATTCGCTCTGTTCCCCTGGTAGATCTGTTGGGGGCAGCAGGTGGGGGAATTATGGAGGAAAGCTCCTCTGAGCAGTGCCCGTGCAGATATCTATAAAAGAGAGAGAGAGGTCACCAACGGCACGTCGGTGGGCAAGGGATGGCAGCCTTTGGGTGAGGGTAGGGTCACCGATGAGACGTATAGCTCTCTTTTGAAGGGAGTCCAGGATAGCGAGTGTAGAAGCGGCAGCTGCACCCCAGATGTGGGAGCAGTATTCGAGGTTTGGCCTTATTTGTGAAGTACATAAGGTATAGAGATAAGCTGGTGAAAAGTATTTGCGAGCCCGGAAGAGGAAACCCAATTTCTTAGCAGCCGCTTCTGCAATTGATGTGACATGTTGGTGCCAATTAAGATTTCGATCCACAGAAATGCCAACAAGAGAAAAGGACTCATTACTTTGAATAACTTGGTTGTTCATTGTGATGGGTCTAGGGCTGGTGTATCTCTTGTGAGAAAGAAAGCAAGACTTAGTTTTGCTGGGGTTGAATTGTACAAGATTTCTACTTCCCCAGTCTAATATTTTTTGGAGATCCACGGAGACAGAACCCTCCATGAGTCTGCGATCCTCATCTAATTGGGCTAAAGAGACAGGCTTAGAATATTGTATATTTGAGTGGAGGGTGCTGTCGTCCGCGTAACTGTGAACTGGGTTGGATGTGCTAGAGAGGAGTTCATTGATGTGGAGAAGAAATAAAGTAGGGGCTAAAGCTGAACCTTGAGGAACTCCTGCATTGATTGGATACAGTTTAGAGGAATGGCCATCCACAACAACAGATATGCTCCTGTTGGAGAGGAAATTTGCTGTCCAGGTACAAAGTTTTGGTGGTAGGCCATATGCCGGAAGTTTATTAAGCAGCGCTGCGTGCCAGACCTGGTCGAATGCTTTGGATATGTCTAGAGCAACAATCTGGGCTTCACCGTGTTGTTCCATAGACTTGTTCCAAGAATGGGTGACAAAGGAAAGGAGGTCGGCAGTCGATCTGCGCTGACGGAATCCATACTGCCTGTCGTGGATTAGACTATGTTTTTCAAGGAATTTTAGTAATTCGGTGTTTATATACTTTTCCATCACTTTAGAGACGACTGAAAGGAGAGAAATAGGCCTGTAGTTGCTAGGAAGCGCTTTGGATCCTTTCTTGGGGATGGGTTGTACTCGAGCAGTTTTCCAGTTACTAGGAAATATGCCTTTATTGTAAGATATCTGAAACAGACGAGTCAGGACAGGAGTAAGTTCTGGTGCGCATTTTTTGAGAACAATTGCTGGGATCTCGTCAAGGCCAGAGGCTTTCCTGGTGTTAAGAGAAGAGAGCATCTTTCGTACCTTTTTAGTTTTGAAAATGATAGTCATTTTATGCGCGACATTGGGGACTGTTGGTGGTTGAACATTTGGAGGTGGGTTGAGAGTAGAATTTCCGGCGAACAACGAAGCAAAAAGTCCAGCCTTGCCCAGGGCGGTAGAAACAATTTCATCCCCTGAGACAAGAGGTGGGAACGTGCTCTTGCAGAAATTATTCCCAATAGACTTAGCAAGAGTCCAGAAGGGTTTGCCGCCGTTGGAGCTTGAGAGGACTTTGTTTTTGATGTGGTTATTAAACGAGTTTTTTGCCTCAGAAAGAATGCGGACATAGCGGTTTCTTGCGTCGTTGAATGCTTGACGATTTTCTTGACTGGGATTGTGTAGAAGCGTTTTGTGAGCTTTGACCTTTTCAAGTCTGGCCTTGTCACAGGATTTAGAGAACAAGGGCTTTTGAGTGGCTGAAGAGGTTTTCTGTGTACGTGGAATAAATAATTCCATGCCAGCTTGGATAATTTCGGTGACGTTTTGTGAGATATCAGAGGGGTTAGGATGTGAGAAGCAGACAGACGCCCATGGAAATGAGGAAAAGTAATCCCGCATTTCGTCCCAGTTTGCGGAGTTGTAGTGCCAAACGATACGTGGGTGTGATGACTGTGTGACCTCGGGTTGCATTGCACAGGAAGCAGTGACCATGCCGTGGTCTGAGCGACCAAGGGGGGCGGTGACTGATATCTTATAGCATTCAGGTTTTGTAGTAAGAAGGAGATCCAATGGATTTGAGCTGTGTGTTGGGATACGAGGAAAGTAAGTAGGTTGCTGAACCATATTGGCCAAAGAATTGCTGGCTGCAAAGGCCTCCGCTGCTCTCCCTTGTGGATCGGTTTTTGAAGATCCTAGCCATTCCTTATTATGGACATTGAAGTCGCCAAGAATAGTGACCTCGGAGGAAGGATATTCAGAAATCAGATAGTCGGTTTTTTCAGAAAGGTAGTCAAAGAGCTGGACAACGTTGTTGTCAGAGGGTGACCGGTAAATGCAACAGATGAATTTAGTTGCAGCCCTGAGAGAGAGTTTTATCCATAGTATATCTTTTCTTCCAGCTTCTAAATTGGGGAGTCTCGTGCAGGGTAGATTGCTACGGACGTATGCGCACACGCCTCCATGCAATCTAAAGGCAGTAAGGAGCTCATACCCCGGGAAATTAAGGTGATTAGTGGCTGTTTTGGCACTGATTTGGGTTTCGGTGAGGAAGAGGAGTTGGGGCCTGTTAGCCTGGAGGAAATGGTGGACGGAGTTCAGGTTAGAATTTAGGCCACATATATTCGAAAAGGATATGTTAAATCTTGATGTTGGCGCCCCCTGTACACCCCTCTCCCGGAGATCCGAATGGAGGGGTATTTTGCCTCCGGAATATTTTATACAAGGAGGAGCCATCATCATTTTTGCTTATAAGGGAAACCGACTCATACACCAGAACCGGAAACGTCCGTTGGGACTTCACCGGCCCCTTGATGCATGGGGCGATACCCCCTCGGGCGTGAAAAAATCCTTTACTATTACATAAAGGAAAATTCCACTACCACCTGCTATGGATTGGATTGGATCAATGTCTACCCCTTTAAAAATAAGATTAATAAAGGGACTATCAATTGTCCAATAGTTATGATTTTCGACATAGTAGGAGGATACAAAACATTATCATTTTGCATCCATGCCTATTGTCGACGAATATATATATATATATATATATATATATATATATATATATATATATATATATATATATATATATATATTGTTGCGTTTTCTCCGGGTTCTGGATAAGTGAGACTTTTAATTTTAACAAAACAACTTTATTTACACTCTAAATATGGATACAATAAAATTTCTAGAATGTCTCTCTCACAAAACACTTCATTTACTGGCCTTACAATTACTACTCTCAACAAAAGTCACTAATTTGGTACTACAGTCACTACTCTCTTAACACTTTACACTGCTTCTTCAAGTCACTACCACATTATCTTACTGAACTGAACTGTGCTGGCTTGCTTTCGCTTTTATATACTCGCCGTACCTTCCCCTCCTTTCTAGAGCATTCCATTCCAGAACGTTCCAGGACCTTCTTTCACTAGAAGGTTCTGTGAATACAGATCGGTCCCGTGTGTATACAGGGGGATGTATATACAGGATGATCCAAATGTGGTCACCACTCCTATGTTACACAAGAGGTGTTTCTCGAACTATAAGATCTCTCTGCGTATACAGGGTGTAAGGGTTCTCTGCGTATACAGGGTGTATATACAGGGTGTTCGGAATGTGCAGACCTCAGTTATCCGTTCCGACGGGGTACAAGTTGGTAACTTCGTTATTTCTGGTCCTAGAGGGTTGAGACTTCGCCTGAGGGGGGTCACCCCAGGCACCCCCAGGGGGGGGGGTGGGGAGGCGGTGTTGCCAGACTGTGCAAAAATTCCCAGATGTTGGGGAAATTCTGAAGATGTGGCAACACCGCACCTACGTCTATTGAAGTGCTTTGTAACACTGCCCCCCTCCTTAAGACTGTTCGTCCCGAACAGTATTTACCGGCCGTCAACTTGGGGGTTCGTTGCCCCGATAGGGACTCAACCTCTCTATGTGAACAACTTTGGGTTTAGTCTTGGAGACAGCTGGATTCTGTAGACTAGGTCATTAATTTTCTTAGTCACCAAGTATGGCCCTTCCCATGGTTTCTGAAGTTTTGGACTGAGACCCTTTCTCCTTGTTGGTTGGTACAGCCACACTGCATCACCTTCCTTGAATGTATGGGGTGTTGCTCTGCGATCCAAGCGCATCTTCATCCGGTCACTGCTTAAGAGGAGCCTATCTCTGACACATCTGTGTATAGTGCGCAGTTTCCCTTCTAGGTCGGCGACATACTCAGGTAACGTAGCTAGGTCCGCTATGTCCTCGTTCGGTGGTGGTCTCGTCATGTCGATTGGTAACCGCATCTCTCTGCCGGTCAACATCATGGATGGAGTGTAGCCGGTAGATTCATGCTGAGAGCTTCTGTAAGCTAGGAGGAACAGAGGTATCAGCTTGTCCCAGGTTCTCTGATTCTCGTCGACAAACATAGCAAGATACTGATTGATGGTCCTGTTATGCCGTTCTACCATGCCGTCTGATTGAGGGTGGAGTGGCGTTGTTCTCGTTTTCTTTATGCCTAGCAAGTCCATTAGGCTCTTCCAGACCTCTGATTCGAAATTCCGGCCCTGGTCGGTGTGAATCTCCAAGGGTACGCCATGCCGTGATATGACATTTTCCATCAGGGCTTCTGCTACGGTCGTTGCCTCTTGGTTGGGGATCGGCGCAACTTCAGGCCATTTCGAGAAGTAGTCCATCGCCACCATTATGTATCTGTTCCCAGACTCTGTGATGGGAAAAGGTCCTGCGATGTCTACGGCAACTCTCTCCCACGGTGTACCTGAGATGTACTGCATCATTTTTCCTCTGGATCGGGTCTTTGGTCCTTTCTTTGAAGCACATTGGTCACACCTTTTGCACCATTCTTCCACGCTCCTTCGGCAGTTTATCCAATAGAAGCGGTCTCTCACTCTGGCAAGAGTCCTGTTGACACCAAAGTGGCCTCCACTTCTACTATTGTGTAACTCTTGAAGAACACTGTCTATGCACTCACTTGGCACAACGGTCTGGTATATACAGTCTCTACCATCGGCAGTTTCCCATTTTCGAGTGATCATGTCATTCTTTAGACACAATGAGTCCCATTGTAGCCAGTATCCTTTAACCTCCGCCCCAAACCGGGACACATCGTGCCACTCAGGTCTTTTCCCCTTTTGTAGCCATTCTCTAATATTTTTCAAGTCTGGATCTGTCTTCTGTGCGTCTCTGATGTATTCAAGATTTACGTCTAGATCGGTGTTATTCTTCTGTCCTGCCACCAGTTGTTTGATCTGATGAGTTTCTTTGTCGATCTCTTTGTTCTCTTGTCGCTCGCAAAATTTACATTCATGCACTGAACATGGTCTTCTCGACAGGCTGTCTGCATTGGCGTGACTTCTTCCTCTTCGATGTTCAATCCGGAAGTCGTAGCTCTGCAGTTTCTCTATCCATCGTGCTATCTGTCCTTCAGGATTTCTAAAGTTCAGAAGCCATTGCAGAGCAGAGTGATCTGACCTCACGCGGAATGTTCTTCCGTACAGGAAGCTGTGGAAATGTTCGATGGATCTTACAACTGCCAGCAGTTCTTTCCGGGTTACACAGTAATTTTTTTCTGCTTTTCCGAACGTTTTGCTGAAGTAGCCTATCACAACTTCTTCTCCGGCTTGGAGCTGCGAGAGTACTGCCCCAATGCCATACTGGGAAGCATCAGTGTCCAGTATGAACAGTCCTTCGTCCTGAGGATAAGCCAGTATAGGAGCAGTGAGAAGACGATGTTTGAGTTCTCTAAAAGACTGTTGGCAATCTGGTGACCAGATGAACTCGGCCTTATTTTCAGTTAGGCTATGTAGAGGTTTCGCAATGCTGCTGAAGTACTTCACAAAGCGTCGGTAGTAGCTACAAAGTCCCAGAAAACTTCTGACCTCGTGTTTGTTCTTCGGCACAGGCCAGTCTCTTACTGCCTTTATTTTCTCTGGATCGGTTTCTATCCCTTTCTCAGAAACGACATGTCCGAGGAAACTCACTTTCTTCTGGAAGAGGACGCATTTCTTGGGATTGAGTTGCAGATTGGCACCTCTCAGCCTGGAGAAAACTTGTTTCAGATTCGACAGGTGTTCATCGAAAGTCCTTCCAATCACCATGACATCATCGAGATACACCAGGCATGTTTCCCATGTCAGTCCTCTTAGCACTAATTCCATTAGTCGCTCGAAGGTGGCAGGGGCATTACATAAGCCGAATGGCATGACCTTGAATTGGTACAACCCATTCCCGGTTGAAAAAGCAGTCTTCTCCTTATCGTCTTTATGAAGTTCTACTTGCCAGTAGCCACTTTTCAGGTCTAATGTAGAGAACCACTTTGATCCGGCCAAAGTGTTCAAAGTGTCGTCGATCCGGGGCAGGGGATAACTGTCCTTCTTGGTGACATCATTCAGCTTTCTATAGTCCACGCAAAATCTCATAGTGCCATCTTTCTTGGTGACCAAAACTACTGGGGACGACCAAGGACTATTAGACTCCTCGATCACACCATCTTCCAGCATTTCGTTAACCATCGCCTTGATTTCTGATTGCTTGGCAAAAGGCAGTCTTCTCGGCGGCTGTCTAATTGGTCTTGCGTCGCCAGTATTAATTCTGTGTTGCACTAGACTCGTACGACCTGTGATTTTATCTTGAGCGAAAATATCGGCCTCCTCCAATATGAACTTCACTGCCATCTCCATCTCCATATTGTTCAATTGGCCCCATGAATTCTTGAACCGCTCTACTAATTCTACTGGCAGTCTTCTGTCTAATGCAGTGGGTGTCACGTTTTTGGACAACGTCACTCGGTCAATGGGTTCGCAAGTGGCGATAACCTCACCTTTCTTCAATGTGACCCTGTTAGTTTGTACGTTAGCCACTCTTATGGGTATTGTCCTCTTCGGGTCTACTAAGCATCGTGCGACGAGGGCACCATCATGTCTATCTTTTAGGGGCTCCGCTATGAGAGCAGACATACCATCAAGTTTCTTCTCTAGCCTGGCTCTGACAATCTTCTCACTGTTACCAGGAATCCGTGTATCTTCGTCGACAATAAGTCTCACCCTGGGACTAGCTTCGCCTGCTGTTGGAGATAAATACAACTCTTCGTTACCGATTTTCAAGATCTTATTCTGGAAGTCTACTGATAGGACATCGAACTCTTCCATTAAATCCAGGCCCAGAATAAATTCGTCGACGATTTCTGCGACGACAGCCCTTACCTGTAGCTCAGTACTGCCCAGCCTAATGTAAACAGTGGCCTCTCCATGCACGGGTATTCTATCTCCTTTTGCCGTCTCCAACACAGGCTGTTTGTTGGTAGTTAGTGCCGACATATTTGGCAACATGTCTGGGCGTACAACGGATGTAGTGGCGCCAGTATCGATGGTAAAACTGCATTGTCTTCCGTCTATGCTGCCAGGTATGACGAGGCTCTCGCGGCAGCGTCGGATAGTGGAGACCCTGACTTTGGGGCATTGGGTCTCGCATGCCACGTGTCGCCCACCTACACTGGCGTCAGGTCGTTTTCCCTGATGGCGCTCCCTGTTGGTGTATTCTTGTCTTCTGCATGCCACCTGTTGGGTTTGTGAGCACTGCCTACTTATGTGCCCTTTCCTACCACACTTGTAGCATTCTATGTGGGACCAATCTGCTTTCGTCTTACGTGCTCCAACCGTTGCAGTGAGCTTGCTTATGGCTTCCTTCATCAACTTGATTTCTCGCCTTAGTTCCTCTGTCGTGTCTGCATGGTCCTCTATCTCCTTCACTTCGCGCAGCCTGTTGCGGCGAGGTTGAGATGCATTCTTCGCTGCTTCAAATTGCAAGCCATAGATAACGCAGTCTGTAAGTGTTTTGAATCTTCCGAGCCTTAAAGCTTGTTGCATCTCGTTGTCAAGTACCCCATCGATGAAGGTCTGGACGGTGATCTGGTTGACAAATTCTTCTGGGGCTTGGGGATATGCCAGTCGCACAAGTTTCTCCACTTCGGCACTGAATTCTTGCAGAGTCTCATTTGGCTTCTGGACCCTTGTCTTTAGTTGTGTCTGGTAGACCTGGCTCATGTACTTGTTACCATATCTCAAGTCTAGGGCCTGTATCACTGTTAAGTAGTTTTGCTGTTTCGACTCCGGGATGTTCTGGAGGATTTCTAGGGCTTTACCTCGAAGCGAGAGAATCAGAGCAGTTGCTGCCTGTTGTTCGCTCCATCCATTGCTGAGAGCTGCCGCCTCAAACTGCCTCCTGTACATGGGCCACGATGTTTCTCCGTCAAAGGTCGGCGGCTTCAAGGTTCCATGAGGCTGCTGCACGGCTGGTACATCCGCCTCCGGGCGATTTTGAACTGGGGCCATTCCAGTAACTCCTCTTGGTTGAGTTCTATCAGTTTGGCCCATCACCTGTTCTGTCAGTTCTCTATGTCTGACTTCTGTGCCTTTCATCATCATCTTCATTTGTTCTTTCAACCCTTCAACTTCTTCCCATCGTTTATTCAAATCCTCTGTTACATTATCTACTTTCCTGTCCACATTTTCTATTTGTTCGTTGATCTGTTCAATTTCTTCTTTTACATCGACTCTCATATCATGGAACATACTTCGGATGTCTTCTTTGTCTTCAAGACGCCTCTGTTCCTCCTCTTGTCGTCTTCTCTCTTCTTCTTCGCGCCGCCTTCTTTCATCTTCTTGTCGCCGTTGTTCGTCTTCTTCACGTTGCCTCTTGAGGTCTTCTTTATCTTCTTGTCGCCGTTTTTCGTCTTCTTCGCGTTGCTTCTTGAGTTCTTCTTTATCTTCAAGGCGCCTCTGTTCTTCCTCTTGTCGTCTTCTCTCGTCTTCTTCGCGCCGTCTTCTTTCATCTTCTTGTCGTCGTTGTTCGTCTTCTTTGCGTCGTCTTCTTTCATCTTCTTGTCGCCGTTGTTCGTCTTCTTCGCGTTGCCTCTTGAGGTCTTCTTTATCTTCTTGCCGCCGTCGTTCGTCTTCTTCGCGCCGTCTTCTTTCTACTTCTTGTCGTCGTTGTTCGTCTTCTTCGCGTTGCTTTTTCAGTAAGTCCATCAACTCTTTGATTTCAGCCATCTTGTCGTAGTCAGTCGATCTGGTGTTTACCATTTACAGCTAGCTTGTTTGTTCACTTCTTCACTCACTTATCCCGCACTTCTGACACCAAATTGTTGCGTTTTCTCCGGGTTCTGGATAAGTGAGACTTTTAATTTTAACAAAACAACTTTATTTACACTCTAAATATGGATACAATAAAATTTCTAGAATGTCTCTCTCACAAAACACTTCATTTACTGGCCTTACAATTACTACTCTCAACAAAAGTCACTAATCTGGTACTACAGTCACTACTCTCTTAACACTTTACACTGCTTCTTCAAGTCACTACCACATTATCTTACTGAACTGAACTGTGCTGGCTTGCTTTCGCTTTTATATACTCGCCGTACCTTCCCCTCCTTTCTAGAGCATTCCATTCCAGAACGTTCCAGGACCTTCTTTCACTAGAAGGTTCTGTGAATACAGATCGGTCCCGTGTGTATACAGGGGGATGTATATACAGGATGATCCAAATGTGGTCACCACTCCTATGTTACACAAGAGGTGTTTCTCGAACTATAAGATCTCTCTGCGTATACAGGGTGTAAGGGTTCTCTGCGTATACAGGGTGTATATACAGGGTGTTCGGAATGTGCAGACCTCAGTTATCCGTTCCGACGGGGTACAAGTTGGTAACTTCGTTATTTCTGGTCCTAGAGGGTTGAGACTTCGCCTGAGGGGGGTCACCCCAGGCACCCCCAGGGGGGGGGGTGGGGGGTGGGGAGGCGGTGTTGCCAGACTGTGCAAAAATTCCCAGATGTTGGGGAAATTCTGGAGATGTGGCAACACCGCACCTACGTCTATTGAAGTGCTTTGTAACACTATATATATATATATATATATATATATATATATATATATATATATATATATATATATATATATATATATATATATATATATATATATATATATATATATATATATATATATATATATATATATATATATATATATATATATATATATATATATATGATGGTTGCTTTTGTGTTGACACGTTAACTGCTGTTTCACCGTTGTCTGTATGCTGGACTAAATCGATCGTGTTATGTTCATTTTGGATGTTCACAAGTGTAGGTGGTTCTTTATCGGCAGAATTCCTGTAGTCAGAAACTCTGCCCATATCTGGTTCAGCTCATATCTGGTTCATTCATATTAAATTAAATTAAATGCTTTTATAGCAATAAGTAATCATGCCTTTAAATTTCGGCTATGGAAATATATACTTTATCTCATATCTTATCAATACACCAACTACCGTAAATAACATACTTAATTGTTAATTTTACATATTTATAAGCGCTGTTAGCGTCCATTATAAAAGGAAAAACAACACCGTATTACCAGCAGTGTCTTGAACTTACATGTATAATTTTATCGAAAAACTGGTATTTTTTCACAAAGGTTTTCTTTGTTTTAACAGCACTTTTAAGACACGTCTTTCACGTACAAAATAACTTTTTAAAATGGACTATATTTGTAGCTTGATGAACGGCCGCTAATTAAAGCCTTAGCCTTGAAATGTAGCATATAGTGGAAAGATCAAGGTTTAAGGAAGGCAATAAAGGAATATTTTACGAAGTATCGCTTTTATAAAAACATATGTCGTTTTTTGCAAACCATGATTTGATAAGTATTGTAAGAATAGAAGATACGAAAGAAAGAAATGAATATTGTAAACAAAATCGACCCACGGCTCTATGAAAATGATTTTAAATCAGTTTGTTCTTTTATCTTTAATTTTAAAAGTAAGACGTCATCTAAGATCGAAACAGTCGTCGAATATGTTTCAAGTGAAAATTAAATTAATTCTGTAATTAACTGTTTACTTAATTTACTTTGAGGATACAATATAAAACTTTCTGAGGCAGCAAGTTGGCGGCTGTATAACTACCATGTAAACAAACAATTTATTAGCTTGCGTCCGTGATTTAGTGGTAGCATGTCCGCCTGTCACGCGGGCGGCCCGAGTTCCATTGTGGCGCGATGTATGTAACATTTTGTTTTGTTTCACTTTAATATTTGGTAGGAACAATCGTGTCCAGATTTCATACGTTTTGAACAAGATTTCATTTTTCTTTAAAACCTGGATAACTTTGTCACCCTAGTCTCTAAAATTATAATTTTTAGCAGGTATTTTGTTATTGTCGATATTTGCAGATACTTTCCTTTTCTAAATATGATTTAGGTTTTCTTCTGGACAGCTTTCGTAACTTTAATCAAATTTGTAATACATGTTTTTCAAAGGGACTTTTAGTACCTACATATGCCAAATTTTAATTTTCTAGCTTCATAGCAAATTGAGTTTTGGGCATTTTTCGCAAATGGGAGCTGGAACAGAAGAGTAAAATATTTACTTATACAGGGCTTTCATTAATTCCCGAACCCCACGTGACCGGATACTGTCTCTCTCGTAGTGGAATATGTTTTTATGAGTTGGCAGTCAAAAAGTAAACAAAAAAACCACTAGTCTAGGGACCCTAAAGTTACTAAATCAATTGACAGTTCAGTCCATTGGCGCCTAATTCCCTTTTGACGGTTATTTTGTATGTATATTGTGCATTTTCCAAGTTCGACCAGTGTTTACTTTCTTCAAATAAATCTGTTGGACAATGAAAATAAACAGTTTTTATCAAAACTTAGCATTTTCATTGCGTTTTTACGTAAGTTAAGAGTGTATGTATGTTAAGGTTATGTTCTGGACGATATTCGACATCGCATGGAACGAAGCCCTGCCAAATCTGTTCGTCGGTAATCTGTCCAAACAGGTACATATTTGTTACATGTTACACAATACACATTTCTAAAACCGTAAATTAGAGGTTTAAATAATCGGACCTCAATTTGTTTACGTACATTACAAAATTTTGATATCTATACAAAATAAAAGTAATATTTTATAATGTTTTTAATTTATTTTTTTAACAATCAATAACAGTAAACCATACATGCACAGACTTGCTGTTAAAAATACTAAATAATAAATACATTTAAGACATTTACTGTTTCACCTTATTATAATTTTTATATTTTTTATAAAACCCTAAAGGAAATATGAGGCGACACTGGCAACTTAGGGATTTCATTAGTGCAGGTTGTACGACTGTGTATGCCGGGTTGCCTAACTTAAGCGGTCACGTGGGGTTCGGGTATTAATGAAAGCTCTGTATATACTTTCGAAATTTTTTTGAAATGAGGGCGTATTACGACCTTCAAAACCGATTTTCAAGGTCTGTTTAAATTTAAAGTACCAATTTTAGTAATATGCTGTACAATTACTATAAAAATCACTACTATAACGCACTTGCTGCGTCCCGAATTTTTTAACTTTTATTTTGAATTTTTTTCAAGGATTTTGAAAACCGAAGACATGAATAGAGCATTCTGTAGTCCTTTCAACGATGTGCCATTGGACCCCACTTGCTATTTAAAAAAATCGCATGGGTAGCTACTTTGGGGGGTGAAGTAGCAGCTTTGACATTCTCGTGTCCCCGTCAAAAATAAAATTAATCTGTACGAGCGTTTTATAACTTTAAATACTAGAAATCTATAGTTTTCGATGGGCCATCCTGCATATGAGTCTTTGTACTTCGTTGTTTCTGTAGAACATACTTTTCGAATGGTGATAAGTAGAAAAAAGGTCTGGACGTAGCAAGTGCGTTATGGCAGTGAATTTTTATGAAAATGTTTTGAATAGCAAATATGTATTTTTAATTCAAGCAGTCATCAAATTGGTTACCGGTATAACCTATATAGTAGAAACAATGTGGCATATTTTATCAAAATAATTTATTGTTTGAAAATGTACACAAATTTTTCGACAATAAACTTTAAATGTTGGTTTCCTAGCCAACAAACCTTAGGTTAATAGCAAATTGAGTTATTGAAATTTAAACCATTTAATGAAAATTTGCTACCAAAACCCACTTACTGCGTCTTGATTTTTTTTTCTTACAAACATATTTCGATAAAAAGTGCAATAAAATAAGGCTGTTCGAAAAAAATTTGCAGTGATCACCAACGACTTATGGGCCAGCCGGTGATTGCCAAAATAATTTTATAAGATGCAGCTCAAGACACCCTATAATTAACTTATACAATTTTTTGTATAATAATAATTATATTGAGCTTTACCGTAGAAATGCGTCACCCTGTATATATGTAAACAGATCAAAACTGCACGTAAATGGATTCCAGGGGGCCTAGTTTGCGCTAATTTCAAGAAATCTTTTTAAAATTCTAAAGTCGCGGTCTCCTCATTGACGAATTTTTTGTACGAAAATTAGCTAAAAATTATGGACCATTAAACCATAAACTGAACTAAAATTACCGCCAAAGCATCAGAGATAAAATAACTAACCTGTTGCATATCAGCCGTTTTGTAAAACTTCGATCCTTTATATGTGTTGATAAAACATAATAAACACTGTTTAGTCCACCCACTAACATTAATACAATCATAAAGGAATAATTTGCACTTGTATATAAAAATTACCAAATAACACAAATAATGTGTCAACTGAAACAGATATAACAATCTAATACGATACGATAAACGTGTTACAACGTATAACAGACCTGCGCAATAATGTCAAATTATCCGTTGCCAGGGAACTCTCAGACATACTAGATCTCATATAAGCCAGGTTTGCCATTGTAAATGAAACGCGGTGATATTAAAAATAGATGTTTCAAATTTGAATAGCTCAATTTTCTGTAAACCTAGAAAGCTGAATTTTGGTACATATTTAGGTCTTTCCCAAAGCAACATGTACATCAAATTTCATTTCGAAAGAAAACTCAAAATTTTCCCGGAAAACCTTGTCCGATTTTCCTGGATAGCGAAGTCGTCCAAGCTATTAATAAAAGAAAGGAACCTGCCGAGTTTCATCGAAATCAGTTGCTTATTTTTTGAGTTATCGGTTGGATATATACATACATACATACATATATATATATGTATATATATATATATATATATATATATATATATATATATATATATATATATATATATATATATATATATATATATATATATATAAACATATAAAAATTGAAACTGACCCCGGATATGGGCTCTAGGGGCCCCAATTCGCGCCCATTTGAAATTTTTTTTGCAACGTCTCACCATCGATACCTCTCTATTAGTGATTTTTTTAAAATAAAAATTCACTTGCTTACTTGCTTATTTGCTTTTTTTATTGTACCGGTTATATATATCAGATATTTGTCAGGTATCAATATTAATAGTTGTTCAATTTTACACTCATGCCTATATTAAACACACGTAGCAGATATGTAGGTCGATCTGTAAGTCGAAATACAGAGTAGGAGTTTCACTTCACTAAAGGTCAAGGAAATTTGTCTGCTGGTGAAGCAGTTATTTGCGAAATAGTGTCACAAGCTTTGATATCGCATATTACAGTAATAAATATAATACAACACAATAGAACATACCCAATTGACTTACCACATAAAGTGTATTTATACGTTTTTAGTGAATTTTCGTAGAAAAAATTCACTAATGGGGAGATCCCGACTTTTGAATGTTGAAACATTTTTTGCAAATGAGCGCGAACTAAGACTCCTAGAACCCATATCCGAGGTCAGTTTCAATTTTTATATGTTATATATATATATATATATATATATATATATATATATATATATATATATATATATATATATATATATATATATATATATATATATATATATATATATATGGCGCATTGAAAACGAAACAGACCGATTTGCGTCCAGAGATTAAGAAACGCTGAAACACGTCAATTTTAATATTGAGGGGGGCATGTTTTGACATAAAACTCAACTTTGTCACATCAACCCCTTAAGGGTGGTGATAACAACCCTTATATTTTGAATAGGGAACATGAGTCGAGTGTTACATTATTTGAAAGCTCTTTCTTTTCTGAATTCAGCACACTATTTTTTTTGGAAGTTGTATCAACTCGTTTAAAAATTATTCACATCTGGAGTTGCAAGAACGCATTTCATTCATTGTGATAACAAAATGCACTAATTAGTCAATTTTTCGTTAACAAAAACTAAAAAACAAAACCAAACGTTAAAGATTGTTTATTCAGTTAAGTAAGTGTTCAAATTGTTGATCAGACCAGCGTCCATACAAAAGTACAAATTTTGTTCAAAACGAGCTCTGACATTTTTTTTTTTTTTGTTCCCTCAGGGCTCGTCCGCGGCCTTGCCGCCCCGATAGCACCGCAACCCTTGGTTGATTGTGCATACCCCTAGTCTTACTCCACCCATTCCAAAATCACTGTGCCTTGAACTAGTCTGCACAGCGATTGGTAGGGTGAAGTTTTATATTGCTCTGTCTCCGGTCTAGAGTGACCGTAGATCAGTTGTCTTTTCCGGTCCAGAGCTATACACTCGCACAAGATGTGCTGGGCTGATTCCTCCCCCTCGCCGCAGAGTCTGCATGCGAGGTCCCCTTCGAACCGCCCCATTTTATGTAGGTGTTTCTTGACGGCCATGTGTCCCGTCAAGAGACCTGTTGTGTTTCTGAGCTGTCCTCTGCTAAGGTTTAGCAGCTCCACAGCTCTCTTTGAACTGGGTCCGTCAATTATTGACTTCCCATGTCTGAGCCCTGGACAGTCCGCCCAGTACACCTTGTGTTGGTTTCTGACCCAGGACTTAATGGCTCCCCTGGCAGTGCTCTTTGACACGCCCAGAGCCGGTTCTGGTCCCATAAATGGTTCTGCTGACCCCCTCTTTGCGAGACTGTCAGCTTCTTCATTGCCTTTGACCCCCGAGTGACCCGGCACCCAGATGAGGGTCACCTCATTCTGCCCAGCCAGGTCGCTCGTCTCGTCTCGGCACTCACTCACCAGCCAGGAGTTTACCCGTGGGCTACTTAGTGCCTTAAGGGCTGCCTGGCTGTCTGTGGCTATGAGGATCCGCTTGTTGGTGTAGCCCCTCCTCTTGTTCTCCCGCACACAGTGCAGGATGGCGTACATCTCGGCCTGAAACACCGTTGCATGGGCTCCGAGGGAAATACTGTGACTTACCCTCGGTCCTTCCGAGTAAACACCTGCCCCCGTCCCACGCTCCCCGCCAGATCCGTCCGTGAACCAGACGAGCGCGTCCCGTGGTATGCCCGGTGTCTCCTCCCGCCATGCCCCGCGATCAGGGATTTCCACTGTGAAGTTGTTTTCCCTGCACATTCGCGGGCTCGCGAAGTCTGACCTCATTTCAAGCATGGGTTCCTTCACGATCTCCTGAATTTTGCAGTGGCCCCTGAAGCCTGGGTTGATCTTCAGTCTACCATTGCAGGCTAGTCTGTATAGTCCTAGCCTGGCCTCTCCCATAATAACGAAGTGTAGGGGGGGTAGATCCAGCAACACCTCCATGGCGGCTGTTGGGGTTGAAGACATGGCCCCTGTGATGCCTAGGCAAGCCATCCTTTGGATCTTGCCTAGTTTTTGTTTGGCACTGGATTGTGTCACCTTAGGCCACCAGACCAGTGCCGCATATGTTAACGATGGTCTGACCACCCTTGTGTACAGCCAGTGGGCCATACTAGGTCTTAGTCCCCACGTTTTTCCATATAGCCGCCTAGTGACGGCTAAGGTCATGACTGCCTTACGCAGTATTTTTCCAATGTGACCATTCCAGGTTAGCTTAGAGTCCAATACGACCCCAAGATATTTTACCTCCCTGGCCATTGGAACGCTCCTACCGTATAGAGTGAGAGTTCTGTGGCTTTCACACTTCCTCCTCCTCGTAAACGGCACGACGGTTGCTTTCTCGGGGCTCACCCCGAGCCCTTGATCAACCGTCCACCCTTCCACCACTTTCAGTGCAGTCTGCATACGCTCCCACACTGCCTGTGTGACCTTTCCTCGGACTATGATGACAATGTCGTCCGCATAGCCCTGTACCTCATACCCCCCTCCCGAGAGCCTCCCCAGCAGGCCGTCCACGACTAGACACCAGAGCAAGGGAGACAGAACGCTCCCCTGCGGACACCCCACCGCGACCCCCGCCAGCAGAGTCCCTCCCGCGAGTGAGGTGAACACCGCCCTGATGTCTAGGAAGGCCCCCAGCGCCACCTCCTTGTTCTCCAGCGTATTCTCCAGTTTCAGCACCAGTTGGTGCAGTGCTGTTTCTGTTGAGAATCCTGCTCTGTATGCATATTGTCCGCAGTGTAGAGGATATGCTTCCAGTACACCGCCCCTAATGTGCCGGTCGAGCAGTTTTTCCACTGTTTTCAGCAAGAAGGACATGAGACTTATTGGCCTCAGGGACTTTGCCTGGTCTGTTGGACGCCCAGGTTTAGGAATAAATACAACCCTGGCCAGTCTCCATGCCCTCGGAATGTACCCCAGAGCCAGGCTGGCCCTCATAATGAGGGTAAGCACCGGCGCCAGTATATCTATCCCCTGTTGGAGCATGATGGGCATTATTCCATCAAATCCCGGCGATTTGTATGGCTTAAAGCTGTTAATGGCCCATCTGATTTTGCTCCAGGTAACCACCTCTTTAGCGACTGTCCAGTCTACTCTAGATGCCCGCCTATAAGGCGCCTCTATTTCTGAGTGTTCCCAGTCCGGAGGTGATTGGTTTATTATGTTACAGCCGGGGAAGTGCGTCTGGAGTAAAATTTCCATAGTTTCCTCCCCCGAGCTTGTAAAGCCTCCCGTGGGTGTTCTAAGGGAGCCTATGTTAGTCTGAGGGCCCTTAGACAGGATCTTGTGTAGTCGAGCACTCTCGGACGTGTTTTCCACTTCTTCGCAGTGCCTCCTCCACGACTCCTTCTTGGCGTCCCTCAGTCTTTTGTTATAGGTCGATAGGGCCTGTCTATATTCATCCCATGCTCCCGACCTTTTGGCCGCGTTAAACAGCTTACGAACCTGCGTCCTCCTTTGCCTGAGGTCCTCGTTCCACCATGGGACGTTCCTGGTGGACACCCTCATTTTCAGGGGGCAGTTGGCGTTATAGGCCGAGGTAATTGCGTCTCGCAATTGGACTGCTGCAATCTCGAGGTCTATTGAATCCCTTATGGCCCTCTCAACCCCCCGCAGTTCCACAGCTAGGTCTGCCCTGTAGGCTTCCCAGTCCGCCTTGCGGGGGTCCCGGTACCATACCGTTTCTCTTTAGACTTTGGCGATTTCAAACCGGATGTATCTGTGGTCTGAGCTACTCACTTCCCCAGACACAGCCCAGCTTTTAACAAAGTCACCCAGAAACTGGGTGGAAACTGTTAGGTCTAAAACTTCCTCACGCCGTGTTGTGACGAATGTCGGTTTATTACCTCTATTCAATATGTCTAAATTAAATTTCATAAAGAATTGTAAAAGTGCCTCACCCCTAGAGTTTGTGTCCGAGCTACCCCACAACTCATGGTGCGCATTCGCATCCATGCCGATGATGGTCTGCCATCCACCTGCTCTGCTACCCACCATCAGCTGCTCCAATTCGTTGGGTGGAGGAGGGTCCGTGCTGTCCCCTGGCAGATAGGCTGACGCGACAGTAATGTCCCTCAGCCCATCCGCTCCTCCACATCGGATTTTGATCGTTGCCAGGTCCCTGGAACAGAAATTCATTAGAGGGAGAAACTCTATCCCTTCCCTGACAAAAATGCAGGCCCTCGGATTCTCGCTGGACCTGCTGTAGATGAGCTTTCCATTAGCTCCGCCGAGTCCCTTGATCTCTCCTTTGTAGGAGTACGGTTCCTGGATGAGGGCCACATCCGTGTTCCTCAGAGCCATTAGTAGTCCGGCCGTGGCTGCCCTACTGTGTTGGAGGTTGACCTGAAGGAACCTAAGTCCCATTAACCCTTAATTGCTTCCCCAGTGGGCGGAAGCTAACCCTTCCCATGCCCCAGAATGCCTTGAAGGAGGTTCCTTCAAGGGCTCTGTAAGATGTCGGGTCGATCGAGAAGGCGAGCGTCTGTCCTTTCTCCTCTGCCTTCCTGCTTAGAACCGACCAGTGTTGCGTCCCCAGTTCAGGGTTCTGGATCTTAAGTCTGCTGATCACCGTCTCCTGCGGGACGGTGTCAGGGATCCGTACGAGGACCTTGCGTCTCTTTGGGAGTTCCTTGGGCTCGACGGCTGTCAAGTCCGCCCCCTCCCAAATCTGACCGAGGCCCCCGATCGTTTTCCGCAGCCAGTCCCGCGACTGCGGGCCGGCACAGGTTATCCAGAGGATGCCCCCCGTCAGGCGCGTCCGGTGGAACTGAGGCGGGCTCTCCCCTTCCTGAAGAGAGTCCACTGCAGCTACCACCGCAGCCTGGATCAGGTCCGCCTTCCCCTGGTCTACCGTGACCTCAGGATGGCGTCTGTCAATCACCGCCATCCCGAGGCCCTCCGCAGCCTCCCTGTAAGAGCCAGTCTGCGCCGGTGTTCCGGCCTTAGTTCCTTTGGGAGGTCTGTCTGTAGTAGGCGTGCTAGAGCCAGAGCGCGGCGTCTTCCGACTCGCACTCTCCTCTTGCGCCTTTACAGGCACCCTGGCCCTTTTGGAACGTCTGTCTGTAGTGGGCGTGCTAGAGTTCGAGCGCGTCCTCTTCTGACCCGCACTCCCCTCTTGCGCCTTTACAGGTTTCTCGACCGTCCAGGTCCCGGCCGCCATTTTTTGCGCCCTCCGGAGCTTCTTTCTTTGCGCCCCGGAAAGACGCTTGGACTGCCGGGGCAGTCCCTCTACTCTAACAGTAGAGTCCTCACTGGTGGAGGGGCCCCCGGAGTCCGCGGAGCTCGCCGCCCTCCGGTGGGACCCAGCCTCCAGCTTGGGTGTCGGGGACAGGTCTCTGGCCGAAGCTACCCCCTGATCCCCCGTATCTACGCCGGTCGTGGGACCTCCAGAGTCCGCTGCCGCACCCTGGCTCGTCTCCGTTTCCGGGATAGACTCAAGGCTCAAGTCTGTAGCCGGAGCCACTCCTCGAGCCTCATTGGTTTTGGTTTTATATGTATTTATAATCTTCATGTTGTTCCCACGAGAACGGGGGAAATATTGTCCACACCATCAGAACCCCCTGTGTGGTGCAAGGCGGGTTACTCTGGAGGGTTGCCTGGTACTCCAGAGGTTCCGTTCACGACACCATCGCCCTGGTGCCATCCATCCATAGGCACGGGTCACGTGACACCGTAGATTGGGGGAGTTTAGTTCGACCTCCTTGTCTAGATCCGTCATGTTTAGTTATTAGCAGGGTCACCTCGTGCAGGATGCGGATTTTTACCGCGCATGACGGTCTTGGGGAAAGCTTCATCGGGAGTTTATGTTGTTATTTCCACTTCCTCAGCTTGCCCCCTGGAGTCCTTTGGCCCGCGACTCCTTAACCCCGAGCTCTGACATTCTGGAGCATTTGTGGGGTTATTAGACGGCATTCTTCAACAATGCGTCGTCGCAATTGTTCCAGAGACTCCGGTTCTGTTGCGAAAATTCTACTCTTTAAATGACTCAATTCAAAGAAGTCTAAAGGAGTTAAATCCGGTGATCTAGGGGGCCACTCAATTGCACCTCTACGCCCAATCCTTTGTCCCGGAAACTCTGTGTTCAAAAACTCCCTAACACGTTGTGAAAAATGCGGAAGAGCTCCATCTTGTTGAAACACTAATTGATTTTCTTGATAGGGATCATCATTTTCAACAATGTCAGTTAGTGGAGAGTAAACGATATCTTCTAGTAACTCCAAATACGTTTCGCCACTCAAATTGCCATCAAGAAAAATTGGTCCGATTAAACGGTCTCCAAAAATGCCAGCCCAGACATTCAATTTCTGTGGAGTGTGAGTGTGAAAATTTCTTGGATTATTATCTGTCCAATAACGACAATTATGACGATTGATTGTAGAGTTTAATAAAAACGTACACTCGTCTGAAAACAGATATTGAACAGAAAGTTCCCGTTATCAGCTATTCGTGCGGTCATAACTTCACAAAACGCCAGCCGCCGATCAAAATCATCTTCATTCAGTTGTTGTACAAGATGAATTTTATACGGGTGAAATTTATGATGCTTCAATATTCGCTGAATAGTTCTTCTTTTGATGTTTGAAACAGTGGCAAATTTTCTCGTGCTCAAAGTTGGGTCTGCAGCAATTTGTCCTAAAACTTCAATCTCAGTATTCTCATTTCTAACCGGAAATTCACGTTCAGGATCCCGTTTTTTGTAGGCTACTGAACCACTTTGTCGAAACTTTGCAACCAACTCCAAAATGTATTTTCTGTTAACATGTCTGTTCGGATGTCGTTCATTAAACAAATTTGCGGTATGGTTGGCGCAGTCATCGTTTTTGAAAAAAAAAAGAGTAATTATTTCAACTCTTTCTTCTACAGAATACACCATTGTGAGATTAATTTTCGGTAGTACTATCAAGTATCAAACCGACCGATAAACTGAAATAATGAACCGCATTTCTCTCATTTCGATAGGAAATGTTCTGATAGTCAATTTTTTGTTTACAAATTAACAAAACATTGACTATCAGCACATTTCTTATCGGAATGAGTTAAATCCGTTTTTGCATCTTCAACTGTGAATAATTTTTAAACGAGTTGATAAAACTTCCAAAAAAAAATAATAGTGTAGACACACACACACACACAAATATATATATATATATATATATATATATATATATATATATATATATATATATATATATATATATATATATATATATATATATATATATATATTAATTTCAACAACACACCACGAGGGCTCACAGCCTAAATACTATCGTACTTGTTAATTCTGGACTTGAAGGTTTGGAGGTTCGGAGGAGAAGGAAAAACATGTGCCGGCGAGGAGTTGCACAACTTGGAAGTCCTCAGGACAAAAGAGCGGGCATAACAAGATGTTCTATGTCTGGTGACCTGGACAGTAAGAGAGTGCATTCGCTCTGTTCCTCTGGTAGATATGTTGGGGGCAGCAGGTGGAGGAACTATGGAAGAAAGCTCCTCTGACCAGTGCCCGTGCAGATATCTATAAAAGAAAGAGAGGTCACCAACAGCACGTCGGTGGGCGAGGGATGGCAGCCTTTGGGTGAGGGTAGGGTCACCGATGAAACGTATAGCTCTCTTCTGAATGGACTCCAGGATAGTGAGTGTAGAAGCGGCAGCGGCACCCCAGATGTGGAAGCAGTATTCGAGGTTTGGCTTTATTTGTGAAGTATATAAGGTATAGAGATTAGCTGGTGAAAATTATTTGCGAGCCCGGAAGAGGAACCTAATTTCTTAGCAGCCGCTTCTGCAATTGATGTGACATGTTGGTGGCAATTGAGATTTCGATCCACAGAAATGCCAACAAGTGGAAAGGACTCATTACTTTGAATAACTTGGTTGTTCATTGTGGTGGGTCTAGGGCTGGTGTATCTCTTATGAGATAGAAACCAAGACTGAGATTTGGTGGAGTTGAATTGTACGAGATTTCTACTTTCCCAGTCTAATATTTTTTGGAGATCCACAGAAACTGAACCCTCCATGAGTCTGCGATCCTCATCTAATTGAGCTAAAGAGACAGGCTTAGAATATTGTATATTTGAGTGGATGGTGCTGTCATCCACGTAACTGTAAACCCGGTTGTATGTGCTAGAGAGGAGGTCATTGATATGGAGAAGAAACAAAGTAGGGGTTAAAGCTTAACCTTGAGGGACTCCTGCATTAATTGGATGCAGTTTAGAGGAATGGCCATCCACGACAACAGAAATGCTCCGGTTGGAGAGGAAATTTGCTGTCCAGATACAGAGTTTTGGTCGTAAGCCATAGGCCGGAAGTTTATCAAGCATCGCTGCGTGCCAGACCTGGTCGAATGCTTTGGATATGTCTAGAGCGACAATCTGGGATTCACCGTGTAGTTCCATAGACTGGCTCCAAGAATGGGTGACAAAGGAAAGGAGGTCGGCAGTTGATCTGCGCTGACGGAATCCATACTGCCTGTCGTGGATTAGACTGTGTTTTTCAAGAAATTTTTGTAATTCGGTGTTTATATACTTTTCCATCATTTAAAGACGACTGAAAGGAGAGAAATAGGCCTGTAGTTGCTAGGAAGCGCTTTGGGTCCTTTCTTGGGGACGGGTTGTACTCGAGCAGTTTTAAGCTCTTGAATTGGACTGTGAGGTCGCGGGTTCGAGTCTCGTATTTAGAGTCGGCTTTTTTCACTCGAATGTGGAAAGGCCGGCTGCTGATAAGTTATGAGTGGTGTTCTTCGTCTGTACAGTGCGATGATAAAGTTTGGGATATAATTCATAAATACGTTATTTGCTTTTTTCGAGAAAAACGTTCGGATAGGTCAATTTCATTTTTTCAATTGCCAACTTATGATGTAAAGATTACATTTATGACGTCACGTTTTTCTAAAAGGTGTTGCCAACGTAAGTTTTTTTCAATGACAACCATATTTATTTGCTGTTTTTCCATAGACCTGCTTACTACATAAGTGATGAAAAAAATTGCTACCTTTCATAACAATTTAAAAAAAAGATTTACTTGAAAATGTAAACTTAAGTTTAATGGAATAAATTATTGAACCAATGTTCCAAGATTTTGCGCAAATGTTTAAGTTGTTCTCAACCTACCATCTGGCATTGACCGATACGATTGCAAACACTTTGTACATTGCACTCAAAACTGTCAGGACTAATTGTGCGTGAATTCTTTGCTGTAGCTTCTCTGAAGTATTTTGTCTGTTGAAATAAACTTTCGATGTTAAATAACCGAACAGAAAAAAATCCCAGAGAGTTCCCCAAGCCTGGGGAACGCGGTGGCCACTCAATTGCTCCTTGGCGCACATTAGTGAATTTAAGAAAAACTCACTTTCTGAGCCTGGAAATGTCAGGGAATTTGATTTTTTATTTGTGCTGGGTACCCTGTTGAGCGAATGAACCTATAAACCAAAAAAAACTGAAACTACCATTTTAAAATAAAGCCTAATGGTCCTAAATATGGGGGGGGGGGTATAGTTGCTCTAATCGCGCTCATTTGAAGAATTTTTTCGAAAATCGTAACTTCGTTTGCCGAATTATTTAATGAAAATTCGCTAAAAACAAACAAATTGTGTGACACATTCCGGTCATGTAATAGAAAATGTATTTTTATTATCGCGAATGTATTTATTAGATAAATAATTATTGTTGAATCATGTTATATAAACGTTATCTGTTTTATGATTCAAACATAATATGCGCTCTGTAGGACTTATTTTGTATTTATCATCTCTGCATAATAATATATTTAATTACACATTTAAAACATTTTTTATAACTTATCGCTGCACTAGTGTAGTTTGGAAAGTTTATTATTTTAAACTGGCATTTAGATTAGTGAACGGTTACTATGTGCGGTGAGCATTTCTGCTGGGACACGTATGCCATTTATGAAAAACTTTCGTGTTTATTACTACATTAGTAGCGTTAGTATCATAATATAGCAAGTATTAACCTTGACCGTTATTGTCAAAATAACATTTTTTGTATGGTTACTCAAGTAATCTTAATGAATTTACTGACTAAAAAGAACCTCAACTGTATTAATTTGACAGAAATGCAACATACGAGGTAAGCACCAAAATGTGCCGGCCTAACGGACCCAGGCCATGACAGCGTGTCAGAATTTGGTAAGATATTGGTTCAAGTCTTATTAGCCTTGGAAAAAACAAAAATTGATCTTATGTCAATTAGTTTTCTTATAACTGACACTTGTTCATCACGATGTCAGAAGCCACGAAAATTGAGTATAGAGCTGTTATTAAATTCCTTACTCAAGAAGGTCTTCAACCCCAAAGTACCATAGATCTGCTGGATGAGGTATACGCCGAAAATTATCCTTCCTACTCTGTAGTAAAAGATTGGTCAAAACGGTTTCGAATGGGGCAGAAGATGACGCAAGAACAGGAAGGACCTTGAAAGCGGCGACAGAGAACAAGATTGCCCTTGTTGAGGATCTCGTATTTAGCGATCGATGCTTTAAAGTGAAATAATTATCAAAAATGTCGGGGCATTCAGATACAAGCGTTGGTCGAATCCTCCGCGAACGTTTAGGCATGAATAAAGTTAGGCAAGGTCGGTCCCCAAGCATCTTTCAACTGTTCAGCGCTAGCGTCGTTTCTAATGTGTCCGATCATTTTTGGACCTAACTGGAGGAAACCCTGTGGACGTGCTGAAGACAGTTGTCACAGGGGATTAAACTATGGTTCTCTACTATAATCCTTTGTGCAAAAGGGAGTCTATGTATTGGAGGCGTCGGGAGAAACACCCTCAAGAAAGTTCAAAGGTCTGTCAGTCGACGAAAAAGTTACAGCCATGATTTTTTGGGATTGTGTGGGTATTTTTCTCATAGACTTTAAAGAACGCAACACCACAGTCAACGGACATATGATGCAACACTTCTACATAAATTACGACAAAATATTCGGGAGAAAAGACGTGGGAAACTGACCAGAGGCGTTGGTTTGCTCCATGACAATGCCCCGGTGCACACTGTTGGAATTGCACAAGAGTGCGGTTTCGAACAAATTGATCACACTCCGTGTACTCCAGCTATGGCTCCCAGTGACTACTACGTATTTGGAAATTTGAAAAAGAACCTTTGCGGCCGCCATTTATAACGGTTGTTTTATTCATTACCGTAACTCCCTTACTAACGAGCGCCTCAAAGGAAGCTTAAACAAGATCAGGTGGCTTCATTATTGAAAAACAATTCAAGTTTTGTTTTGAAAAGATTTGTTGAAAATTTGCTATTGAAAATTACTGTATTTCCTTTTCATTTACATAAAGCTAAATATTCGTTAAGTTCGTTATTTTGCGACAGTTTCCTACCGAAATATTCAGCCTGTTTAAGCAATGAGAACAATAGTCTTTCTTAGAAATCTAAAAATATCGATTTATATATTTAAAACGTAGTTCTCTGTGGCCAAGGAGATTGGGAATGGAAATTTCCAGAAGGTCTTAAGAGGAAATGATGTCTTGTTGCCAAGACCTGCGCCGACCTCCCTACTATATCACGTGGATGTAGCCGTCGGGACCTCCAACGAACGAGATGATTCGATAGGTCCGCGCACGATTCTGAAGCGTCACTAGTTCAATAAAACTGAAACGCGAAGATGCAAATGAGAATCTAAATCGGAGAGGCGAGTGAAACGCAGCGTTTTCATGGCATGTATATTTGGTGTAATAAAATTGCAAGCACGCTGGATGTAGGTTTGGGAGGTGATTATGGCCTCACTATCGACCGGATTTAGATCCAAGTGAAATATGTGACGAGGTATCGATCGCGGACAAATATCAAATAAATAACACTCGGGTTATCAGGCTTAAATTGGCACACATTTCAGTGACGACGAAGAGGTGAAAGCTGAAGTTTGAGCACATTTTGAGGATAAACCGAAAGAATATTTTTAGGGGTATCGACTTGTTGCTGAAAAGATGTAATCAATGGATTGATGTAAGGGGGGACTATATTAAGAAATAAGATTTAATTGTAAGTCTACGGCGTTACAATTATTTTTCTTTTAACTTCGGTCTATGGCCAATCACCGGACGACTTGTAACAGTTTCACCTTATCCTAGAAATTTTTTCGAGCTCCTTCCTTTCGGTAATGAGAGTAGGAATCTTTAGCATGGTACACGGAACCGACCGATTTATATCGCTTCCGAACGGCGGAACGTGCATACATTCAATTTGCTCAAACACCATGCCATAACCTCGCTTGATGTTAATTTTACAGTATGTACTGGAAAAGTCAAAGGGGAACCCTGGAATTTGAACCCAGAACTCTTGGGTCCAGAGGTACCCCTGGACCACCGAGTCTTTTAATCTCTATCGCAAATGAACAATAATCAATAAATGAACCATCACAGTAACTTTGGTTTTAGTGAATTTTCTTTAAAAAAAAATCGCTATTGAGGAGATTCCGACTTTTGAATTAAAAAAAAGTCTAACAAAGAAAGGGCAACCAAAGTTGGTACGCGTGTTTGTATTATAAAGAGTGAACCATGTACCAAAATTTAGGCCTCTAAGTTTAAAGACAATAAAGTTGTAAGCAGTTAAAGAAAAAAAAATGGAGGTTACCTCGAAACGTCGAAGTCGCGATTTGAAACGTCAAAATTGGCTATGTTTAGGCAAAGAACGTGAAACAAATACGGATTGTCAAATAAAAATGTTGCAAGAAGAGTGTTCTACGAACCCTTAAGTTTCAGCTTCAATCGTCATTGCCCTCAATTTTACTAAAATATTTACAGAAAATTCAGTTCAAATAGACCCTTTGGCTGTCGGTTTAGTTAAGTTGATGCCTTCACTGTAGGTTTAGTTAAGTTTATGCTTTAACGGTCTATAATTTATAGCTAATTTTCGTAGAACAAATTCGTTAACGCATTTTTGCATTTTTTAGCGAAATATAATGCGTGTTCGTAAGAAGAAAAAAAACGGGACGCAGTAAGTGCGTTTTGGTAGCGAATTTTCATCAAATCCTTCAAATTTCAATAACTCAATTTGCTATTAACCTAAGGTTTGTTGTTGGCTAGGAAACCAACATTTAAGTTTATTTTCGGAAAATTTGTGTTCATTTTTAAACAATAAGTCATTTTAATGAAATATGGTAGATTGTTTCTACTACATAGGCTATACCGGTAATCAGATTGATGCCTGCTCGCATTTTCTATTAAAAACATTTTTATGAAAATTGACTTCCATAACGCACTTGCTGCGTCCAGGCTTTTAAAATTTATAGGTTTGGTCAGTGTATTTGCATAAGCTGCCAATAGCTTTTGGTTCCTTTTTTTATCACTTTTTAGAAGGTAGTTACATAAATGTTGAAAAGTGATTTGAAAATTATAATTAGTTTTTATAATTTCAGATACAGTTTCTGCTTTTAACTTATTTCTTTCTTTGGTCTGTTGACTAGAAATCAAAGAAAGTACTCTTTCTACATGCGCATTATGCGCTGGTGTGCAGAAATAGAAATTTGAAATTTTGTCGAGTCCTTGGCAGTTTGTGTTTCTTACAATAATCAGCTGCAGGATCATTTAAGATTTTTGTTTGAAAATGAAACTCATTGAATATTTTTTTCCATTTAATGTTATCTTGCGTGTTTTTAAAAACTGGATGGAGAACTCGAGTTCTGACTACGCTGCTGATGGCTACTATGGCCAATCACCGACTCCAGGGTGCAGTTTCACCTTACTATCCTGGAAATTTTGCCAAACCCCTGCCTTTCTGTAAGGAGTATATGGATCTTTAACGTGCCCAACATCGCGTGGACACGACCGTACGCCCATTTCGAAGGGCGGAATGTACAGACATTCAACTTGCTCAAATGCAATGCCACAACCTCGGTTGATGTTAATTGTACAGTATGTACTGAAAAAGTGAAAGAATAACTCTGGGATCGAACCTAGTACCCTTCTGTTCAGAGGCACATGTTCCTACCGCTGAACCACCGAGGCTCTCGCTACTGTAACGTTTCTGGGTAACTTTGATTTCCTAAGGGCGAAATCAAAGATTTCAAATAATTTTTTATTGTCTTAGAAAAGTTGTACATTTTTTCCGTAAACTCTTAATTTTTTTGCATCTACTTTTTCAAATCTTTAACTTTTAATGACACATAGTTTTGGCGAATCTGTCGATTTAAATTGTCAGCAATGTCTTTGAGAATATTATTCGTTCCTCAATAATAGACTTATCACCTTTTTCAATTGTCTCCATATTCATATGCATAATATTCATTGTCTACTTAATAATTATAAACAAACTTGAAAAAAAAAAATTCTGGTGAATGTTCTAGGTCAACAAAAATTTCCACAAGGTTCGAACAATTTTAGTGTACGTTTTATATACTACAATTGGGATGTGCCTTGGTGGAACAGGGAACTGGACCGGCTTACAGCAGAGGCCAGAAGGCTGTTTAGTAGGGCAAAAAGGACTGGGGGCTGTGGTGAATATCGACAAGCGCTAACTTCATATAATGTGTCTACAGGAAATCCTATCAAAGGATTATTTACACGGCATTGGTCTACTTCAATAGCCAAAATGTGAATATTCAAGCATCCTAGAGGAAAGTACTTAAGTTCTCCTACAGACTCACTTTATAGGCGCACAAAACACAGAAGATAATTCAAGCCGGAGCCCAGCTGATCAGGGGTCGAGGAACCTAGTGAGGGTTGGGAAGACTGGGAAATAAAATCTTTAATATTAACAGAATTAAGTGGTCGATAGAGACTTTCAAATCCCATAATTACTCCGGCAGAGACGGCATATTTGTAGCCTTGGTACAGCGGGGTTATGACATATTAAAACCTCACCTACCACGAATACTAAAAGCCTGTTTAATCTTAGGCTACCTCCCGCAGGCTTGGAGAGAGGCAAATGTGGCGTTATATTAAAAACAGGACGTCGGCCTATGATACGGAGATGATATTGTCATAACAGTAAAAGGCAAGCATGGTGCTGTAATATCCAGCCTAATGCAAACCGCCCTAATTATAGTAAGGAGCTGTTGTGAGACAAAGGGGCTTAATGTCAATCCTCATAAGACAGTTATTGACCCATTCATTAGCAAAAACAAACTAAATTTAAAAGCTCCCATCCGAATGAAATACATGTACAATTTCCCAGTGAAGTTAAATATTTAGGGATCTTCGTAGACCAAAAACTGAACTGGAACACATACATGGACCAACTCTTTCGACAGCCACAATGGCTATATGGACTTGCCGCACATCCTCTTAGACAGTCGGGCAGCACTAAACATTCTGAAATCTTTTAAAATCGAGTTTAAACTAACCTGAGACTGCAAAATATCCCCTAAAACTGCCAACGAACAACAAAGTAACTGTTGTGGGTACCACGGCATCAAGGCATTGATGAAAATGAGGACACGGGTAGCTTTCCCAAAAGGGCAGCAACTACACCATTCTATGGTCCAGAGCCCTATTGTGGACAAACAAAAAGCCATGCAAAAAATGAACTTGATACTTGGAAGAGGAAGCAAATGCTGTCATACTGGACGTAAACGCCAGGCTTAAGGCGGGCAAAATGGTTCATCACCATATCAACAAAAAAGTCTTGCGGATAATCACAGGACTTTTCACAAGACACTCCTCGGCAAAGTATCATATTATGAAAATGGCTAAGGCTGACAGTGAAAACAGCAGATACTGCAGTGAAGCAGCAGAAACAACAGAACACTTGCTATGCGACTGCATGACTCAGTTCTGCAAACAATTCCTTGGAGGGCTGACCTTTACACCCCAGCAAGTAGGTAAAGTAGTCCCCAAAAAGAGGTGGTAGACTACATAAAGGTCTGAACTTTTTGGGCAACTATTAGGAAAAGGGTCACAGCCGACACCGTCACCGCGGTACCATGATACCATTTCACATATCATTTCATTTTCATACCATTTCACCACGATAATGTATTCAGTCAGCACGTTAAATTATTTTGGGAATAACATAAAACCGCAACTTCCCAAAAATACCGGACACATTTAAAAAATCCCCCCGGACGTCAGTTTCCGGGGAAAAGAGGACGGATGGCAAGTCTAGCCGAAGGGCATTTTTATGTGCACCTCCAGACTCCTAACATCAGCTTGATGTCGCAAATCACTCATAAGAGTGTGTCGGTCTGTCGAAGACAAGCTGAAACACTGTATATATCAGGGGCAGAGCATAAGGATCGTTCTCGTAGAGGCTGTTCATTAGACGCTTCGATGCTCGCTCTGTCAATGGTAGGTTTGATCACAAAGCCTACTGTTATACAGAGTTACTGAAAAACAATTTTAAAAATAGTTAAATTAAATAGAATGCTTTCCTTTTAATTGTCTTGCGTTTATGTAAATCTTTTCCATAGATTGGCGTGTGAATTTTTTAAAAGAATACATTATATTACCTAATTAAGTGAATTGAAATCAGCATTATTTTTAACAATTTGCCAATTTATTCGTCTAGATTTCAACACGATTTATAATTGGGTGGACTAATGACATACTTTTACGTGTCATAACGCTTAATATAAGCTAATAACGAAAAATATGCTACTGTGGTAATGTTATATAATAGGCCGCGGACGAGCCCTGAGGGAACAAAAAAAAAAAATGTTATATAATTCACTAATAAACTGTTACAATAATAAAGTCGAGATATATTAGAAATTTAAATTGTGCAGCCGATTAATTATTTTACTGATCAAGATATCAATAAGCTGATATGGTTTAATTCTTAGTCTATTAACGTCAGTTTAAAAAAAAACCATTTTCGTTCAAAAAAAGTATGTTTCAAAATAATTATTTCTCAATCAATGTTGTAGTCTTGCCATCCATACTTCTTGGGTTGGTACTGAATATATACTGACTTTCAAAAGTATCCGAACACCCATTAAAAGTTGATCAATTTTAATAAAATGTATACATAATATGTGTTAAATCAAACTTAAAGAATGATTACTTTTTAAAACTAAGATATTACAAAATAACACAGTTATGACCAGTCTGGGGAGCGACACGGCCATTGAGGCAGTGTCACGTTATTTTCTTGTAAGAACCTTGTAGTAACCCTTGCTGTATGATGACGTGCGTTATCTTGTTGGAACATGGTTGAATTAACCCTTGTAGGTTGGTAGTGCAACAGGTTGCCGTACGTTTAGTATGTAATCATTCACATTCAAATTTTTGTCAATAAAAACTAGAGATGACCTCCTACCGTATGTTGTCGCACCCCATACCATCACCCCCCATGTAAGGGCCGTATGCCGTTCCACAGCAAATTCTAAATTTCTGCGTTCTCCACGCAATCGTCCCATCTTCTGCGACCATCGTGTATTCAAAGACAGAATCGGGACTCGTCAGGGAACACAACACGATTCCATTCATCATCCCAAGTTGATCTGCCGTTACACCACTCAAGCCGATCTCACGATCTCCAGGTGTCAGTGGGAGAAATAAAAAATGGTCTATACGAACGAAGCTTAAAAGCGCGTTTTCTGCGATATATCGTTTCATAGCGACTCCTTGTTGTCAAACTTCCATCCAAGCAGTTCGAATCGACCGTGTTGTAGACGATCTTCGAATGCCTAAGTTACTCGAGGTCGTTCGGATCCACGAATGGACCCCCTTTCGAATTCACTTAAATGATTGTAATTGTTCCGTAAATCACACCTAGGCATAACGACTTAATAAGTTGAGCACAAGTCGCTGCGAAATATTGCTTCACAATGTTGGTCGTGTTTTCTTTATTCTTCACGCTCTCCATTAACATTCCCTTAAAAAAAGTACGGCCAAGTATACGAGTTTCTGCAATAGCAACCCACACATTTAGTGACCATCGGTGCTGATTATTAATTGGCCTTACCAAATGAGGATTTTTGCGGTCATAATAGTGAAAGTTTGACAAATCACATTGCTGTTTTTGTGGAATCTTACCTCATCCGAAAATAATATATAACCGAGGAAATTTCCCACAGAGCTATACGTCTCATCGGTGACCCTACCTTCACCCAAAGCCTGCCATCCCTTGCCCACCGACGAGCTGTTGGTGACCTCTCTCTATAGATATCTGCACGGGCACTGCTCAGAGGAGCTTTCTTCCATAGTTCATCCTGCTTTCTTTCTCATAAGAGACACCATCCATAGACCCATCACAATAAACAACCAAGTTATTCAAAGTAATGAGTCCTTTTCACTTGCTGGCATTTCTGTTGATCTGATTCTCAATTGGCACCAACATGTCACATCAATTGCAGAAGTGGCTGCTAAGAAATCAGGTTTCCTCTTCCGGGCTCGCAAATACTTTTCACCAGCTAATCTCTATACCTTATATACTTCACAAATAAGACCAAACCTCGAATACTGCTCCCACATCTGCGGTGCTGCTGCCGCTTCTAAACTTGCTATCCTGGACTCCTTTCAGAAGAGAGCTATACGTCTCATCGGTGACCCTACCCTCACCCAAAGGCTGCCATCCCTTGCCCACCGACGAGCTGTTGGTGACCTCTCTCTATAGATATCTGCACGGGCACTGCTCAGAGGAGCTTTCTTCCATAGTTCATCCACCTGCTGCCCCCAACAGATCTACCAGGGGAACATAGCGAATGCACCCTTTTACTGTTCAGGTCACTAGACATAGAACATCTTGTTATGCCCGCTCTTTTGTCCCGAGGACTTCCAAGTTGTGGAATTCCTTGCCGGCACATGTTTTTCCTTCTCCCCCGAACCTCCAAACCTTCAAGTCCAGAATTAACAAGTTGCCTCTTTCCTCCTTGTCGACACCCACGGTACGATAGTATTTAGGCTGTAAGCCCTCGTGGTGTGTTGTTGAAATTAAAAAAAAATATCCAACTACGGCACGACCAATAGCAGAACGTTTGCGGTCACATGATAATAATTCGAAGTGTTTTGATTTTAAATGTCTTTTTCTGTTCACTATATATGTTTTTGGGTATTTTCATGCATGTAATAATGTTCTATGTATGAAAAACTATTGAGCAAATGTTAAATTCGTGTAATGGAAAATCTATGCAAATTGTCTATTAAGGAGTTCATTTTTGTCGAGTCGGGTCCTGGATTTTGGAATTTATTTGAAGATGTTCTTAACAAGTACAACGGCACTCATGCAACTGCAAGTTTTAAAAAAGGCAAGATATCCACAAAATTTCATTAAAATAACTTTGTAATTTTCGGAGAAAAAAATTTAAAATTTGAATAACTCAATTTTTTCTAAACAACATATATAGTAAATTTCATTAAAACAGCTTTGTTACTTTCGGAGAAAAAAATTTTTTCCGAAAGAAAACTCAAAATTTTTCCGGAAAACCCCGTCTGATTTTTCTGGATAATGAACTCATCCAAGCCATTAATAAAAGAAAGGCATCATATATATATATATATATATATATATATATATATATATATATATATATATATATATATATATATATATATATATATATATATATATATACATATACATATAAAAATTAAACCTATTTACAAATGAACTTTAATAAGATATTATGCTGTGACAATACCTCTCTCAAGCACCCTAAAATATAATCAAAATGTGCACAGTTATATATGTTTTATTTCTTTTTTCCCTTAGTCTTAATACACTACATATTTTATGACAATCGATTTAATTTACTTATTTTATTTCATAAATAGTCGGTTAATAGTGACTTGGAATGAAGTAGACACCACATCTTCAAACATATTCAGAGAATATGAGTAAATCAACAGCAACTGGGAATGAATTCGGTCAGTCCCCCAGCCACGTGGTTAAAAAACACTGGCTGTATGAGTGGTTACAACTCTACCTCTAAAAAAACTGTAACAGCGGCAGAAGCAGAAGTCAATGGAAGCCGTGTGTATTCGGAAAGAAACTATTGACTATTAATAACAACAATTGACTAAATTAACATACAAAGTGGTTCAAAAGTGAAATTATAATAAAGGTTTCACGGAAATTTACTGGACACCTATATCTCAGTAACGAAGACCATCAGACTTAAAATTTTCAGTTTTTTTTTTTTCATCACCTATGTGTACTAGAGGGTAACGCAACGTAAATTTTGTACAGAATCACATCCATTGCATTTTAAGGCCAGGAAAGTTCCCAATCCTTTATAAGTCAGTTAATATTAGCAATTTGTTGTTTACCAACTTTATAAATATTTTCAATCAACAGAGACATTGTTGAAATTATCATAATTGGTTTTTTAATATTTTAACTTTATATTAACATTCGATTTTTCAAATGTGGTTTCCTGTTGATATCGTTAAACATTATTACTTTTATTGACGTATGTGACACTACATGGCACAATGGCTGTTATTGTTGTTTTCTTAATAATAGGAAAGAAGACAACACATGGATAATATCACTTGGTAGTTCCTATATAGTTTTAGTATACAGGCTGAGGATTTTAAAGTGTTATCTACAATCGGATATTTGCAAAACCGCTCGGAGTATTTTGCTAAAAGTCTGGTTAATTGGTAAGTAGGCCGGGTACACATTTAGAAATATTTTTGACATTTACCCCTCCTCATTTTGAAGGGCCAGTGTCACGTTATAAATGTCAAATGGAATGGTGTTTTTTACTTCTTCAAAAATTCGATTCTCCCTGAAGAATTGCGTATGGAGGTATAAAATCGTTGCATTTGCTCTATTGGTTGCATACTTATGAATTTTCCGATAAATAAAATTAGAGTAAGAACTAGCATGAAATACCTTAAGTTTAACGACCGTTGTATTCTAAAAGGCGTTCGAAATGTTTCAAAAATTTTGAAAAAAAAAACTTTTCTTCTGAACAGCGTGTGTGGTGTGGTTTCAGCAAGAGGGAGCCCCACCTCACTTTACGCGCCAAGTCAGATACATTCTAAATAACATGTTTGGAGATAGATGGATTGGTCGTGATGGCCCGCCAGGCCTCCTGATCTCATACCTTTGGATTTTTTCTTTTGGTGATTTGTAAAAGAGAAAGTTATGGCTATAACACCAACCACGACAGAGATACTAGATTAGACAAGCATGTACGTTAGTAACCCCCGAAATGTGGAATAATGCGGGCTACTCTTGCCAACGAAGACTTTTTAAATGTTTAGAAGTAAATGGAGAACGTTTCGAACACCTTTCATCACACAACGGTCGTTAAACTTGAGGTATTTAATGCTAGTTCTTACTTAAATTTTATTTATGGGAAAATTGATAAGTATGCAACCAGCAAAGCAGATGTAACGATTTTCTACGTACATGCGCAGTTCTTCGTGGATAATCCAATTTTTGATAGAAAAAAAACACCATTCCATTTGGCGTTTATAACGTGACACCGCTCCTTCAAAATTAGGATGAGGGGTAAATATCAAAAATATTCCAAAATGAATCGCCCAGCCTACTTATCACCTCACCAAATTATTAGCAAAATACTCCGAGCGGTTTTTCAGATATCCGAATGTAACCATTTGAAATCGTCACAGTGTGTAGGTGTCCCGCGTAAGAACCGATACAGAGCAGGTGTATGTATGGGACACTAAAATATGACCAGTTACTCCAACTTACTTTTATACCACATCGCACCGCTACGAAATCATGAGGGTTCAAATGGCCCCAACAATTAAAACATAATATCTCGAACTGTTTGATCCACAAGAACCAAATTCTGCACGTGGAACAACCAAGACATGAGCGTCAGCTGATGGTAAGGTTCAATAACTACCAAGGTCTGCAAAGGGTTAGTTGATCGGGGGGTAACACATAGCCTAAATTGAACAGAACTTTTTCATCTCTAGGCCAATTTTATTAAAAGGTAGGTTTCAAACTGGCACTCAATTTTGATTTTTTTTTACACTTGTGAATTTATGATAAACTTTATGATTTTCAAGGAAATTTGGCTTAACTGCGGGAAGATATTTAACAGTTAAGCAACAAGCACCAAAAAGTCAATAGTAGGCCATAAATCCATTTTTCGTATTTGACTATTAGCGATTAAATAAATTGTTTAGTGACTGCTTTGAAAATGGCTGAAATTTTTTCAATCAGCGAATAAGCTGACATGTTATTAGGATTATGTTTATGTGAAGGAAACAACCGTAGAACTGTGAAAGAATATCGAAGGAGATTTTCTAATCGTGTGGTTCCCCATAGAGAAAGAGTTTCAAATGTCGCTAGGCGAGACCGCGAGACGGGAACAGTTGAGAACGTATTAAGGGTACAAGATGTACAGTAGAATCCGGATTTAACGAGGAGTAAAGGGACCAGCAATAATATCTCATAAAACCGGATCTCGTTATATCATAACGAAGAAGTAACTACAAAAAAAATTGTAGGTATGGACATACCTATTATATGTAAGTGTAAAAACCGGACTACTCCTCTGTAACCCTTTCCATCAGTATTGAAAGTCAACTGTAACTGCCTAGCTGGAATGAACAATTTTATTCGCATAAAAAACACATCACTGTATATTGTGTATATACTGTACATTATTACTTAATCTAACTCTGTACATATCATAAAAAGTAGTCTGTGATTTTCATTTATACTGTCGGTTTTCCTTTTTCCTTCTTTCCCAAAAATCTTTCTATGGAAGGTAATAAACTTAGCTCATTCTCTGAGTTTGAGGCCCTCTCTAAAAATATTCTAAGCTTGTCGGCGGAATCTATGGCATCTTGCAGTGAAACATTGGTGCATTTGGGACTTTTAGATTCTTTGTCCGAATCGCAATCTTCTATCACTTCTTGGGTAGTGTTCAAATTTGCAGCTTCAATTATCTCGGAATCTGTTGGAATACCTGTTCGTCTTCGTGAGCGATATCTTCGTCAGCAATAACATCTTCCGAAACGTTTAAATTAACGTTTACATTTGTATGCTCAAAATGAAAACCAGCATGCCTAAAATATTTTTGCAGCATTTTTTTGTGAGACATTTTTCCATGCACTATCAAGGAGACGAATAGCTTCGAGAACATTTATCGAAAGTTGACACTGACTCTTGTCCATGTTGTCAATTATTTTTGTGACGAGTTGTCTCCTGTAATTACATTTCAGAGCGTTGATAATTCTCTGATCTAAAGGCTGCAGTACAAATGTGGTATTAGGTGGCAGAAAAACTAGTTTGGTGTTCGTCAAACACGTCAAGTGTGGATGTGCCACACAATTATCCACCACAAGCAACATTTTTCTGTTTTTTGTTTCCAGTTCTCTGTCCCAATCTTCTACTTCACTTCTAAAAGTATTGCCATATCCGTTTTATTAGTAACGTATTTCATCAACAAATTTTTTACATTTTTAAAATATCTTAGTTTTTGTGCTTTGCCAGTAACCAATAGTCTTCGAAACTCAGAACCATCATAATTTCCACAAACTAGTACAGTCAGTCGCTCTTTGGATAACTCCCCACCTACACATTTTTCGTTTTTGAATTTTAGAGTTTTCTCCGGCAACATGTTGTAAAAAAGTCCTGTTTAGTCTGCGTTGAAGACATCACAGCCTGATATTCCTCGGATATTTTTCGGAAGTTATTTTGAAGCCAATCAGATGTGACTTTCGTATTTACAAACTTCGCTTCCCCAGAAACTTTTCCTAAATTGATCGAATGTCTTTGTTTAAAACGAAAAATCCAACTTGTAGAGCACTGGAAATTATCTCCAGATCCCATTTCTCTACCAAGAGAAACAGCTTTCTCCCGGAGAAGTAGACCACTTATAACAATGTTTGCATGCCTCTGATATTTGAACCAATCAAACAATGCTTAGTCCAACTTCTTCATGCCAGTTGTTTTATACTTTTTCTCTTGTTGTCATAAGTGTTGGAACCACTAGCCTGGACAATAGCATTCTGGTACTTTAAAATTGTTGATAATGTAGACGATGCAATACCGTACTGCCTAGAAACATCACTTTTTTTCGTTCTCGTGTTTCACTTGTTTTAATATCGACATTTTCTCTTCAATGGTAAGGCGTTTCCTTTTAATGCCGGACGCGGATATTGTGTAAACAAGACTCTATTCACCTGGCTCAAACGAGCGGTGATCGAAAACTGATCGAAATAAGGCTCAAGTTTCAAGATTCAAACAGAAGAACAAAAAGTTCGGGGCGCAGCAAGTGCGTTATGGTAGTGAATTTTTATTAAATGCTTCAAACTTGGATAACTCAATTTTCGATAAACTTAGAAAATTAAACTTTGGTATGTAGTAAGGCCTTTCCCAAGGCAAGGAGAAAAAATTATTTTCGAAAGAAAACTCAAAATTTGAAAAACTCCATTTTCTATAAACTTAAAAAGTATAATTTTGGTATGTAGTAAGGCCTTTCCCAAGGCAACGTATCAGCCAAATTTCATTAAAATAGCTTTGTAATTTTCGGAGAAAAAAATTTTTTCGAAAGAAAACTTAAAATTTTCACGGAAAACCTTGTTCGATTTTCCTGGCTAACTAACTCATCCAATCCATTAATAAAAGAAAGGGACTTGCCGAGTTTCATCGAAATCGGTTAATTATACTTTGAGTTATCGGTTGGATATATATATATATATATATATATATATATATATATATATATATATATATATATATATATATATATATATATATATATATATATATATATAAACATATAAAAATTTAAACTGACCCCGGATATGGGTAAATTTTGCAAAGTCTCACCATCGGTACCTCTCTGTTAGTGATTTTTTTTTAAATAAAAATTCCCTTAAAGGCACACAAATGTACAGTTGTAACGAATTGTAACGTTGATTTCGAGTGGTAATGGGGACTCTATCATTGGCTGTGTGGAAGAACACATAAATATTTTATCTTGTGTTGTGTACAGTAAAATTTATTACATATTAGTGTTATGTCTCAATCAAGAAACCTGTGCATCTAGTCATAGTGTGTCCGAATGGTCATATTTTTAGGTAAAGATGCAACAGAAGTCACAGAAAGACGAAGCCCTCTTGTTTACTTTCGCACATCTGTGTATCCCAATAAAAATGTGAACGGATCAGCGCATTAATTACCTTGCTAAAACTGACATCGCCTGAAAAGGGGACTGGTTTAACCAGAAACATTTTAGCATTGTCTCTTACACAAGTCCATTCAAATCACGTAAATTTGCTCGTTACATGAGAAGTTCGTTAAATCTGCTACTCGTGCAACCCGGATCCTACTGTATTAAGGATTCAAGAGGAAAAAATTATTTTGCAGACAATTGAGGATCCACAAGAAATCACTAGTAGATCTTTATCTCGACAGACTTTCTTTTTTTTTTTTAAATTTAACGTCGGCCTATTTCTACGACTTATGCCAATCACCGACTCCAGGGAGCAGTTTCACTTTACTATCCGTGAAATTTTGCCGAACCCCTCCCTTTCTCTAAGGAAGGTAGATATCTTTAACGTGTCCAACATCGCATGAACGCGGGACCGGCGGCTTTACGCACCTCCGAATGGCGGACCGTGCAGTTATTCAACTTGCTTACATACAATGCCACAACCTCGGTTGATGTAAATTTTACAGTATGTTCTGAAAAAGTGAAAGGGGAACCCAGCGAATCGAACCCAGTAACCTTTGGTTCAGAGGCACACGTTCTTACCCCTGGATCACCGTGGCTCACATCTCAACAGACCAGAATATCAAAAAGTTCTGTGCACCGAATTATTAAAGGAAATGTACTGCATCTACCAGGGGGTATTTAAAAAAAACAACTAATGTGGTGGGCGAAGTTTTTGTACTGCCACGTTCTGACGCTAGGAGCGTATAGAGCTACCATTCCCGAGTAAGTAAGCCGAGCTTCGTCGGTAAAGAAGGTTCCGTTCAGCTTATGTGATTTTTTTAGTGAGACTTGTTTTGTGTGCTCGTCGTTTTTGCAATAGATGATTTCTCGTGCAAAGCGCGCGGTCGTATAGTTTTGATTCTTGCTCGAGGAAACTGGTACATAAACTCTTGAAATGTTAAGAACGGCCTACAAGGATGATGCAATTTGGGAACTCAAGTGTTGAAGTGACTTTCCCGTTTCAAAATGGTAAAATGTCAATTTATTACAAATCTCGCTCTGGTCGTCCTTTCACCGCTCGCACCAATGAAATTGTAGAAAAAGTTTGCGAAATCATCCTGGAGATCGTCGACGAACCATTGACGAAGTTGTGAAGCTGTCTGGAGTGACTAAGTTAATTTCAGCAAATGTTTTCTCAGTTTTGAGGATGAAAAGAGCGGCTGCCAAATTCGTGCTCCGACTGCTGAACAAAGGCAAGCTCCCGTAGAAGCATGTTATCACTCATGGTGCTACTGTTACGGCCCCTAAACGAAGCAACAATCAATCCAGTGGAAGATTCCAGTTTCGCCTTGTCACAAAACAGCTCGACAAGTGAAATCAAAGCCTCAAAACAATGCTGATTTCTTTTCTCGATGTGAGTTGTTCATTCAGAGGTTTTTCCACGGGGTCAGACAGTTAACCAGGCTTTCTACCTGGAAGTTCTGAAAATATTGCCCAACACTTTGCGCCGGCAGAGGGCTGATTTGTGGCAGTCGCGAGACTGGTTTTTCGCGACGATAACGCCCCATGTTCACACAGCGCTGCCGTGCGCTAATTTTTGACCAAAAATGGCATGATCCTCTGTCCCATCCCCCCATATTCACCTGACTGCCCCCTGCTACTTTTTAAATTTCGCCGAATGAAAGGAGACAGGAAAGCGTTTTGCCGACGTTGCTGAGGTGAGGAAAAAGTCTGGACGCAGCAAGTGCGTTATGGTAGTGAATTTTCATAGAACTTATCTGGCACCAATTTTAAACCCGTTTTCCTTGAAAATCATAATTTTATAAAAAATTTACAGGATTACAAAAGTTTAAACATTGAGTACTGCCTTAAACAACCAACTGTTTATTAAAATTAGCCTATGGATGGTTCTGTTCAATTTAAGGGGTGCGTCGCCCCAGATCAACCCTTTGGATGCCTTGAATTTGTTTCACCTTAGTAATCAGTTGTTGGGGTCAGTCCAGGCCCCAATTTTGGTTCTTGTGAATCATGTTTTCGAGGGATTTTTATTTCTTTTTGGGGGTATTTTGAGCCCTTGTAACTTTTTAGGGTTGCAGATTTGTATAGCTTGGGTTAAATCCTCATATTTTATTACATGCCTCGTTTCTCAAGCAGGACATTCTTTATTGTTTTATTTACGTTAAATTACTCGTTATTTGCCTGTTAAAATTGAATATGTTTGCAGTCTGCAAAATTTTTCGGCAACAATAAACTCTTTTTCAAACTATATGTTTAGTTATTTAGCAATTATGTTTACTTAATTATACTTTACATGTATAGATAAATATTAAAAATAATATTAACCTTGCATTGTGAACTGTGAAAAGCCAAACAATTTGTTACTAACAATTGCTTTTCTAACATGTATAAAAAATAAGCATCAAAGAAACGAGGTGTAGCACATAAATAAGGAGACTATCTTTAGAGAATTACGTTGAACATCATTGATATGTAATTTTTATTCATTTTTAAGTATGGTAGTTTCCATTTGCATTTACACAACGTTGTATGTGCATATGCACTTGCTGAAAATTTTGCTATAGGTCATCTTTATCCAGCGCCTTGAGTTTGGGGTTAGTGTGTTATAAAAATTTCTAACACTGTAGTGTTGGGAGGTAACACATACTGTCAATTCATCTTGCGAAGTTTCATGGTTTTTGACCATTGACCTTACTACCAAATAAACAAAACACATTAATTATTTAGCTCTTTGTAAGGATAATAAAACACAATATATACTTTTTTTATGCAGAAGGGAGAGATGCCTCATGCAAACCTCATTCACGACACCGTAGTGCCGTGGGATATCGAGGTACTGTGAGACTCGTACTCTTAGTGCACCTACTTACTAGAACTCCCTCCCTGGGAGTACCGGACCTTAGTCCATACCCCTCCGCCGGAAAGATTACACACAATGACTTTTGGGTTTGAATGTTTCCATACTGATTATGCCGCGGGGGCGTTAGCGGGTCAGTATAAGCTTTGGGCGCTTATGCTTGTATGGAAGTTGCTCATCGTAGTCGGTGGCACTACGGAGAAGAGCATTTGGGTGAGAAGCGGCTTTTGCGAACTGAGTTGTGGATAGTTGAGTTATAAACTCAAGTATCGAAGGCATTTCCAGATCAGAATGAATCTGACTGTTTTTGACAAACCATGGCGCTCCGGTAACCATTCTCAGAATTTTAATCTGGATGATTTGAAGGGTCTATATGTGTGTGGCGGCCGCGGTGGCCCATGCAGGGAATGCATAGGTCAAGGTTGGCCGGATGACGGCTTTGTACAAGAGCAATTTTTTGTTCATGGACAATTTAGAATTTCTATTTAGAAGTGGGAACAGCTTCGAGATGAACATCGAGGCTTTTCGTCGGGCGTGTTCGACATGGGGGCGCCATGTTAAGTGTTTGTCGAGAAAAACCCCGAGGTATTTGGCGGAGTCTTGCCAGGGAATTAGACGGTTGCCTAGTGATACGTGTTTATGAGGTGTGTGTCTCCTCTTGAAAAATAGGACTGCTGAACATTTATCGGGGTTTATGGCTAGAAGAGATTTCCTATACCATGCTCGCAACTCGACTACGGCGGTCTGAAGTCGTTCGGTTATTATCCTCGGCTGAGTGGAGCTGCTGAAGATGGTAGTGTCGTCTGCGTACAGTGCGTATGTCACATTTAGGGGGCTGTCGGGATGTCTGCGACAAATATATTGTACAGCAGAGGGGAGATAGCAGAACCCTGCGGGAGACCAGACGTGGCTGAGTATGTTCTAGATCTGGCTCCCAGATGTTTGACCTGGTACTTCCTCTGTTGCAGGTATGACCTGATTAGCAGAATCAGAGGGAGAGGATAATTAAATGATAGAAGTTTATTTAGGAGGCCCGTATGCCAAGCCTTATCGAAGGCTTGAGCACTGTCAAGAAATATTGCACCAGTTGACTTGTTCTTATTAAATCCTTCGGTGATGTTTTCCACGACACGAAGGACTTGGTCAGTGGTGGAGTGCTGGTGTCTGAAGCCGAATTGCTCGTCCTGGAGGATATGATTATCTGAGGTGAATTAAGCTAACCTTTTCTGAATCAGTTTTTCGGCGATTTTGCCGATGACTGGTAGTAGGCTAATGGGCCTGTAGTTCTGAGGAAACTAGGAATACCACGGGTTTGCGGGGGATGTTTTTCAGGGCTACGTTGGAGATTCCATCGTATCCCGGAGCTTTCCTATTTTTTTAATGATTTGATTATTTGGGAAACTTCTTCGAAAGTTGTGGGCTCGATAGTTGTGTCTGGGGTGGCGCAAAAAACTCAAAAAACAAACACTCGAAAACAGAAAAGTTTGATTTGCGCATGCGCCAACCACCATACATGCATACATCATCTCTACAGATTTGGTTTATTTATTTGATTTATTAAAAGTACATGATTATTGAAAGCATGCACTTTATTATAACCCCATACCTTAGTATTGGTATTTTTTTGTTCCCTCAGGGCTCGTCCGCGGCCTTGCCGCCCCGATAGCACCGCAACCCTTGGTTGATTGTGCATACCCCTAGTCTTACTCCACCCATTCCAAAATCACTGTGCCTTGTACTAGTCTGCACAGCGATTGGTAGGGTGAAGTTTTATATTGCTCTGTCTCCGGTCTAGACTGACCGTAGATCGGTTGTCTTTTGCGGTCTAGAGCCATACACTCACACAAGATGTGCTGGGCTGATTCCTCCCCCTCGCCGCAGAGTCTGCATGCGAGGTCCCCTTCGAACCGCCCCATTTTATGTAGGTGTTTCTTGACGGCCATGTGTCCCGTCAAGAGACCTGTTGTGTTTCTAAGCTGTCCTCTGCTAAGGTTTAGCAGCTCCACAGCTCTCTTTAAACTGGGTCCGTCAATTATTGACTTCCCATGTCTGAGCCCTGGACAGTCCGCCCAGTACACCTTGTGTTGGTTTCTGACCCAGGACTTAATGGCTCCCCTGGCAGTGCTCTTTGACACGCCCAGAGCCGGTTCTGGTCCCATAAATGGTTCTGCTGACCCTCTCTTCGCGAGACTGTCAGCTTCTTCATTGCCTTTGACCCCCGAGTGACCCGGCACCCAGATGAGGGTCACCTCATTCTGCCCAGCCAGGTCGCTCGTCTCGTCTCGGCACTCACTCACCAGCTAGGAATTTACCCGTGGGCTACTTAGTGCCTTAAGGGCTGCCTGGCTGTCTGTGGCTATGAGGATCCGCTTGTTGGTGTAGCCCCTCCTCTTGTTCTCCCGCACACAGTGCAGGATGGCGTACATCTCGGCCTGAAACACCGTTGCATGGGCTCCGAGGGAAATACTGTGACTTACCCTCGGTCCTTCCGAGTAAACACCTGCCCCCGTCCCACGCTCCCCGCCAGATCCGTCCGTGAACCAGACGAGCGCGTCCCGTGGTATGCCCGGCGTCTCCTCCCGCCATGCCCCGCGATCAGGGATTTCCACTGTGAAGTTGTTTTCCCTGCACATTCGCGGGCTCGCGAAGTCTGACCTCATTTCAAGCATGGGTTCCTTCACGATCTCCTGAATTTTGCAGTGGCCCCTGAAGCCTGGGTTGATCTTCAGTCTACCATTGCAGGCTAGTCTGTATAGTCCTAGCCTGGCCTCTCCCATAATAACTAAGTGTAGGGGGGGTAGATCCAGCAACACCTCCATGGCGGCTGTTGGGGTTAAAGACATGGCCCCTGTAATGCCTAGGCAAGCCATCCTTTGGATCTTGCCTAGTTTTTGTTTGGCACTGGATTGTGTCACCTTAGGCCACCAGACCAGTGCCGCATATGTTAACGATGGTCTGACCACCCTTGTGTACAGCCAGTGGGCCATACTAGGTCTTAGTCCCCACGTTTTTCCATATAGCCGCCTAGTGACGGCTAAGGTCATGACTGCCTTACGCAGTATTTTTCCAATTAGTATTGGTATTAATGTATTAGTATATTATTTATCCATGGTGTCTTACATATAAGCTTATGCTTGTTCATGCATTAAGAGTGTGACACGCTAGAAAATAAACTACCGTCGCTAAATATAGAGAACATTGAAAGTGGCTCCAGAGATGCGGAGCTACGGATTTCCTTGAGAAGTGATCCTATAGAAACCCTTACTCAGTTAAACTACTTGAACGAAGGTGGCGTCTTCTTCAGCATCGCATTTTGTACAAATCTTCCAAAGGTTTTGGTTGTAGATTATAGATTATTTAACGAGTCGTATAGGCGTTTGTCTTCTCAGCACTGCGACCCTAACGGATCTTTTGTGCATGACTATTTTCTAATAGTTCCCCAAAATGTTCAGACTTTTTATATAGTCTACTATCTTTTTGGGGGCCATTTTATCTATTTGCTGGAGTGTTAGAGTCACCCCCTAAGCTGTTTGAGCCTTTTGCAGAACTGAGTCATGCAATCGCATAGTAAGTGTTCTGTTATTTCTGCTGCTGCAGTGCAATATCTGAAGTTTTCACTATCCGTCTTACCCATCCGGATAAGGTGATACCTTACTGGGGAGTGTCCTGTGAAAAGTCACGTGATTATTCTCAAGTCGTTCCTGTTCAATTCAAGAAACAGTTCAGATTTCTTTGTTGATTTGGTGATTAAGCGTTTTAGCTACCCTAAGCTTTTCATTTTCCTCCAGTATAACATAATTTGGTTCCCATCCTAAATATGTTTATTTCTCACATGGCTTTTTGTTAGTCCAGCATAGGGCTCTGGACCATAGAATGGTGTCGTCGCTACCCTTTTGCAAGGCTATCTGCTTCCTCATTTTCTTCAATGCCTTGATGCCCTGGTACCCACATCAATGTTACTTCGTCAGTACCCAGTTGCTTCAAGAATTTTTTGCAGTTCCAGGTCAGTTTAGACTCGGTTTTGAAAGATCTGAGTCTTTAGTACTGTCTGAGAAGAGGTAGATCTCTCTATTCCTAAGTCTTCTTTGCATGCACTCCTCTGCATACAGATGTATAGCAAGCATTTCTGCGTGGAAGATGGTGGATGTTTTTCCTATGGACCTAGCGAGTTTAAAGTTAGGTCCTCTTATTCCCAATCCTGCTCCCTTCATTTGTTTAGAACCGTCTGTATACCATACAGATGAGTTGTTTGTCAGCCCTTTACTGCCTCTGTCCCATGCTTGATGGTCATTTATGACCACGTAAAATGGGATTATAAAGTCCCGTTTAACTGGCATTTGATCTGTGGGTTTGGCGAGTGATTCCACTGGAATAATTTCCAGGATCTTCAAGTGGCCAACCAAGTCTCCTCGTTTAAATTAGTCTCCTTGAAATGATCTTGAGACACTAGTGCTGCTTCCCTCTTCACTCATATCTGCAGTGGAGTAATATTCAGCAATGCCTCTGTTGCAGCTGAAGGGCATGATGCCATAGCTCCCGTTATTCCAAGACAGATCAGCCCCTGCTTTTGGTTCAGCTATTCAATTGAATTGTCCAACGTTGTCGTGTATCACTTTTGTTGTTTGTTAAGCTGACAAACCCCAGCGGGGGGTGGTTTTTTTTATAGTATATATCTGTGGGTTGGATGCCTAAGCATCCTCTAAGCACGACTAATTCTATTGTAGCGTTTGCATTTAGTCCGAGCGACTGCCTGCCATGTGCGCGTCGTTTTCAAGAGTTACGTATAAATACGACTGTAGCAGTCGTATATCGCAATATCGTTATTATTGAGATAAAAATAAGACGCAAATTCAGTATTATTGTGTTCAATTAAACTTTTTTCATCTGTATAGGTAATGATACGACAATTCAGCATTCAATAAGTCGTTAGGGTAATTCCCAGTATTCAGACAATGGGACAATGGGCTGCATACTTGCGCATTAAATATCTACGACTCGCTGTCCGAACAGTAGACGTTAGGCGTATCTATACGATTGTAGCAGGGGACCGCTCTAAATATTTTTCATAGCAAATAGTATTATACAGGCCAGTCATTTAAAACATCGTAGGTCGCAAAAAATTGCAGTGTTCTGATATTTTGTGATAGATAGCATAAGTGTAAACGAAGTTTTCAGCTTCGAAACACCCGTGCTAACTTCGTGGTGCTCGAAAAACCTGGAAACTTTCAAAGTTTTTCCGGTTTTTTGCTTACAACTTCTAAAAGGTGCATCCTACGGAAAAATTACTCTATACGCTTTAAACGCAGACAAAAATTTTCTACATTTCGGGCGCAACCGCAGCTCAGGGGGTCCGATAGGTCCCAAGATAAAACACCACAAAAATTGGCCATTTTTTCCAAAAAGTTCTAATATCGGCTAAAATACCCATCCTATGAGGAAATTCATAGGAAATGAAGTTGTAAAACAATTATCTAGATTTAATTCAAGCACAAGAGGAATCCTGTAGGACCAATAGTTCCCTCGTTATCAGGAAAAAACGAAAAATTAAGGAAATCGGATTTTTAAAGAAATGGAACCTGACGAATTGTAGGACTTTTGTAAAGGATAAGAAAGACGTAACTCAGTGGAAAATGGTTTATATCGTGTAATATGAAATTGAATACAATTAATTATAAGGTATAAGTTTATCAAAGTATTATAAAAAGTATTTCGATAGTTTGGGGGATCTGGGGCGTGAAATGCTGAACATGAAGTGATGGCGGGACCTCATCTGACTCCTGCGATAGAAATAAGCAATAATAAATTTCAATGAAGGGGTAGGTATGTAATATTATGATTACCTTCTATGCATTTTGCGAGACAGTCGTACAGTCAGACCGCTGTTCTTGGGGCTCCGGATATTCCTCGTTGTCGGTTGAGATCTAATACTAGATACTAATGGTAAAGTACTCACCAATTGCTAAGAGATGAGCATTCAGGCAGGTCTTGCCCTGACGAGTTTTTCAGAGAGCAGGGCATTTCAGCCTTACTCTGGTAGGAGCAGCTCCCTCCACCGCACCCTTTCTGGCAACTGCATGAAAATAATTTCAGCAAGGTTAATGGAGTTGGTTCCTTGGTTAAGGTTATCGTTGTCAGCCCCTGCTGACTCCGTGTCCACCTCCAGTTGGTGGGCTCTTTCTCTACCCCCAACCACTTCTGCACTTGGTGGTAGGTTCTGTAGAAATGTTAGGTAGCAGCCTCTTCGGTTGGGGGCAGACGAGTGAGGTGGACTTTGGCGTTGGCAGCAGATACCTAAACGCAGGGCGTGGAGAGAGTCGTCTTCTCCCCCACCATACAGCGCCACGAGACATTCGCTGCCAGCAAAGGTTATCTCCACATGAGTGGCGTCGTGGTTGAGAAACGTGGTAGCCGCGTCAAGAAGGTCTGACTGTTTTAAAAAGACATCCAGCGTCCTCGTTTTCCCTTGCCAGAAAAGGGTAGAGTGGTGTCGCAACCAGTGAAGGCGTGAAGGAACAACTCTATTCCATTGGTGAATGAGAGCTCTCCTCGAACGAATGATGTTGAAGAGAACTGCTCACAACCTGTTCAACCTCTGCCACTTTTCTGGAAGAAAACATTTTGTATGCATGCCAATCCATTAAGGAACACCAAAAGGTCGACATCCTCTCCAGCGATTATGACGTGCTCGTACTCCTGGCTCTTCTCCAATGCTATCCTCACAATGAGGCAGTCGGCGTCCTCTGGGGCTTGCTTCGTTTCGATCCTTTGCCTGTCCAGTCCAGTGCAGATGAAGTTGATTAAGCGGTTGTTGTTTATTTTTATAACTTTTCTTAGGGCACTTCGATCAGTGCTGATATTCTTCAAAAATGATGTCGCTATACGCAGAGGCTGCATAACGACGTAGCCGTTATGCTGTTTTTGTGCTCCTAGCAGCCCCCTGTTCTGGGTAACCATTTAATACAAATGACACATTTTTCCCAAAATGGTTGGACATGTAGGTAATGTAAGCAGCTACTCTTCCCCTCACTGAGTTGTTTCGTTGCCATATAACCTTGAAGCCAGTATCCTCCGCTCGCTATAAGAAACATACTCTCAACAAACAGCCACGTTTTCTGGGAGTGGCGTGAAGGCAGACAAGATCGATGATTTTGTTCCTTTTCGCATTCCCTCTTCGGAGAATAGAGCCATAGGATGTGGGGCCAATTCGTATGTAAAGTAGTGTATTTGGTCGGCTTCAGACTGTTTCGTTATACCCAGCCGTTGGAATATTGTGAGGGAGTCTATAGCAATCTTAAACTAAAGTTAAGTAACTGCTCTACAACTTCATTTTCCATAAGTTTCCTCGTAGAATGAATATTTTAGCCGATATTCTGGTTGCAAGACGGCTAAAAGTACCTTTTCGCACTTTTTGGGGGAAAATGGCCAATTTTTATGTCTCGTATCTAAGGACATGTTTAGCCTATGGACCTGCGGTTGCGCTAAAGTTGCAGAAAATGTTGTCTACTTTAAAAGTGTACAGAATAACTTTTTCCGTAGGATGCACCATTTAAGTTATAAGCAAGAAACTGGAAGATGTTTTAAAAGTTTCCAGGTTTTTCGAGCACCACGCAGTTTGCACAGGTCTTTCGAAGCTGCAAACTTCGTTTTACACTATTGGTATCTATCTTAACAACATCCAAAAAAAAAATCAGAAGAGTGCAATTTTTTGCGACCTAACGCGATTTTTTTGTTTACGGTGACTGTCCTAATATACGCCTGGAGCATTAAAACGGTCGGCGTATATATATACGTCTGACGCAGCGAAATGGTTAAAATAACAAATACTTGGAAACAATATTTATGCACATAACAATCACTGTGTCAGTGGTCGGAACCGGTGGAACGGTAGTTAGGATTCCTCAAATTCAGGACACATGATGAATTCAGATTATGGATTGATACCTAGACCCTGGACTAATATAAAACACCATCACTGTGTTCTATCGAGCTGTCACTTATTTAATTTTGTTGAAATCCCGTTCTTTTTTGTATTCCCTCTTTGATACCAAATCTAGTAATCATACCTAATACAAATTTTTACCCCAAAAAATTCGTAAAATCTACTGTTATATTAAGTTATACATTTTAGAATGGAAATGTGACATGCTTACCTACTTACTTCAAAACTGATAACTGCTTTTGCAGTTTTTGCTACTTTAGCAACTATATATTTCTAACCAGATTGATAGTCTCGTTATTTAGTTGTTATATCTCATATATATGTATATCTTAAATCTAATGGATAGTAATATTTAAATACAATTATCTGATTATGGAAAAACACTATCAGCAAATGATATAACTATCAATGCGCAGCTAAAATGTTCTCATGGCAAAATAAGTATGGCGTGTGTTAATCATTTTATTAATTATATAATCGCTGGTTATTTTGTGAGGAATCGAGCTGTCAGCTTTCTCCTGCTAATTTTTCTACAGTTAATTAGAATTAAATTATAATGTATGAACTTACAAATTTAAGAAAAGTTTGGTATTCACCGTATTTTTCAATTTACCAATTTAAATTTTGGTAATTGTCTAGTACTCTGACATATACGCGATTTTGATGAAATTTTGCACAACCACGTAGTTTTGTGCACAGATAACGAAAATCACGAGGAAAATTAGGCTACACACGTATTTTCCGAGATATCGTCATTTTCCGAAGAAAATGTTCATCATTTTCCTGATGATGTTTTTCGAATTTTGACATCATATTTATCGCTCATCATCACTCTAAACGCAGTACATCACCCAATTGTCACATACCTGTTTGATATTTTCCATTTTTTGTACATAATTTCCTCAAAAATGTAGAGAAATCACATGAAAAACAACTTGGTATGCAAATGTCAAATTTAACCAACATGAATTTGCACGAGTGTCTCGCGATAGTAATTAGCATGGCTCGCGACAGTAATTAACATGGTTGCGACTCGTGAGTTTTTTGCCGTTTTAACGAAATAGAAGATCTCCCTGAGGTGTTGTTTACATACAATCCTGCCGACTGACCTGCCCTGACATCAGCTTGCCTAATTAAACACTAAAAGAAGGAAAAGGGGAAAGGAAAGTATACGTTAGGCTCACATGGCCTTGAGGTATGCAGGGTTGGTTTTTTTCCTTCTTTTCCTACCCCTTTTCCCTTCTTTTAGCTTTTAATTAAGCAAACTGGTCACGAAGTTCAGTTAACAGCATTGTATGTAAACAGCACATCAGGGAGGTCTTCTATTTCGTTAGAACGGCAAAAAACTCATGAGTCGCAAATATGTTAATTACTGTCGCGAGACGCTCGGGCAAATGCGTGTTGGTTAAATTTGACATTTGCATATCAAGTGGATTTTCATGTGGTTTCTCTACATTTTTGAGGAAATTATGTAAAAAAAATGGAAAACATCAAACGGATATCCTAGAATTGAGTGATATACTGTGTTTAAAGTGATAAATAGCACTGAATATGATGTCAAAATTGGAAAAACACCATGATGAAAATGATGAAAATTTTCGTCGGAAAAATGACGATTACCCTGATAAGTGCCCATAGAAGAACCCAATTCACCACAACATATCTTTCAGACCCGACGATCGTTTTACTAACAACGTTAGCGTCATCAACGTCAATGGCTGAGCTCACCAGGCGCCAACAACTGAGCGTAAGAACTTATCTGCTGACTACCGATACATTACAGTAGTTGGAGACTGATGAACCCAGTATTGACTTCAAGCACTATTTTGTGACCTTTTGTCTCTCATTCCGTTTTGACAATTCGGCAACCGTTGAGTTCCAATTAAAACGCGACGGGACTGGTCAACGCCAACGATGACACAACTACTCAACGGTTGGCGTCTGGTGAACTCTGCCTTTGTCATCAGGTTATTAACAATGTGTTGTAGTGAATCGGGTTCTCCAAAATGCACTTATCAGTGCTCATCGCAGGTCCCAATATTCCCTCAGTAATTACCCTGTTAATTTTAGGATGTTTGTTTTGAATAGCTAAATTTTAATGCTTAATTAATAATTATTAATTAATATTGTTTATGTTTGCTTTAATTAACTTTACTTTTCTTTCAAAGGAATCCTAAGCGCAAGGATGGGTAAGTGTTTAACATAGTATGCATACGGTGGTGTTGGTTTGGTTATAATGGTATTTTTTTATACAGGTGCATGCGTTAGTGTATTAGCAACTAAGCTATTTTTTTCTTAATTTATCTGGAAGGCGGGTTCTAGGTTTTACGATAAAGAAAAATCTCGAATTATTATGACGTCATCGATGATTTATTTTATAAATGAGATTGCGGGTCATGCTCTACCTTCCATGATTGTAGTAGCCATGCACCAACGTAAATAAGCTTTTTCAATTCACCACGGATTCATTTTCTCGGCCAACATCGCATGGTGCACGAGATTGATGACTATCTTCACAGGGCGGGGCATGTAGATATTAACTTTCATTCAATAATGTTGTAGACTAAAGTGAAAGGAAGGCATTTTTTTTTTAAAGAAAACCTAATTAAAAATTCAAAATTGTGATGCTACCAAGTCTGTTAAGTGATATTGCATCTTTGTACCAGGTGTTCCTTTAAGACAGGTAACCGGCCATATCTCAGTAACTAGCAATCTTAGAGCGTTGAGAGAAAATTATTATAATAAAAGTGACCAAAACAAATTGCTGTAAATTACTTGCAAGTTTATAGGATGATAGGGGGCGTAACTGTGACATCAAAACGGAAAAACATTTTCTCAAAAAGTACCAAGTAAGGGATACCGACAAATATCACTGTTTTAATCTTCACTGTTTGCTAAACAGAAAAAGTCTCGGCTATAATCTTTGTCATTTGTCAAATAATGTGGTGGGGGGTGAGGGGGAGATAGAATTTTCTTTTGGAAAAGGGTCATAACTACGGTTTGTTTGGCTTGACCGAATTTGGTGAACTTGGTCTCGTTTGGAAGAGCATTTCATGTCTTATTTTCAGTTATATCAACAATAGAACACACTTTTTTCAATATTAGAAGAATTCATTATTATTCATTAACAATAAAAGTGCTAATAATGAATTCTTCTAATATCTATTAATTATTAGTTAAAATAGGAGAAAATCATGCAATTGAGCATTAGAATTTGCAGACATTTATAAATTTGAGTTACAAGATCGGCCTAGTAGAAAATGTCGCGTCATTTAATGCGTTATGTCTCTATATTTAAATCACATTTTTTTAACGTTTCCGATATAAAGAAATATATCGCAATGCAGTTTTCGTCACATTGTTGAGCCTTCTTTGTTTTATCCAACCACTGCTTGGCATTCGCCCGAGGTCCTGTAACAATCTTGTGGGAACTGCAGACTGCAGTTAATTGTCACATTGTTGAGCCTTCTTTGTTTTATCCAACTATGTAAAAAAGTATGTATCGTTGTATTTGAATTTTTGGAACAATACCGTAAAATATACCAGATTTTAGCATAGCGCTTTCCACCTTACTTGGTACTTTTTTGAGAAAATGTTGTTTTTTCGTTTTGATGTCATAATTACGCCCACCTACGGTCATCCTATAAACTTGCAAATAATTTCCAGCAATTTCATTTGCTCACTTTTATTATATTTATTTTTTCCCATAGCTGTAAGATTATTTGTTTCTGAAATATGGCCGGTTACCTGTCTTAATGGAGCACCCGGACACTGATAATTTAGTAATTTTGTTGAACGCCACAATGTTCTCTTCAACAAATTTTGTTGCATTTTTTAATCCGAATATTTCAGCTATTTTCCCATAAGTTTGGTTTTACAATTTGAGTTTCGGTTCATAAAATAAATACACCACGCGCTCGGTGAGTTATGACTATATCTCAGAATTTTTCAAAAATTTTTCAGGCCTATGTATTTCCATCGATAGACGCCATTATCAGAAGAAATCGTCATCTATACAGCCATACACCAGCTTTGCAATTTTTCTTCATGATTACATTTCAAAAGCTTTTCTTATATTCATCTTCTGCTTATCCAAAGTGCAGCTTTATGCCTCATACATTGTAATACACATTACTTGATGAACTTCTCTCTCATGTCCAAGTTTAAATGTTAATTAGTGAGAAGAGTATTTTGTCTTTCGAATGCTTGCCTTATCACGGTCCTCCTCCTCAGTTCCATATTACGCCTACCATAATTCGTAATAATGCTCCACAGGAATGTAAACATTTCTACTAGTTCAAGTTATTGTCCTTACAGCTGTATCTGCACTTTGCAGACCTAACAGTACTTCTCTTCATTACTTTTCCTTTCGTTATATTGATGTTTAGTTCGGATCTTTTAACGCACCGTCTAGGACATTTTGCTTCTTGTATTTATTTTCCGTTTTGCCTATCAGGGCTATGTCATCAGCGTACCTATGCAATGGAACCTTGGCCCATTTATTTTGATTCTTGCTATAATTTGTATTATCTATGAATAAACTGAACATATGTGACGATAATGGACACCATTGCCATACACCCTTTCTTATTTCACATTCAATTTCATATCCGTCAATAATGCGACTCTCTCCAATCCAACTAAAGCCAGCTAGCTTCTTTATATGAAACGATATTTTTCAGTCCACATTATCAATTTTTTTTTTACATTTACAAAAACAATATAGGTTTCTAGAGCATCATATATTTCTACCAGGCGGAGTTTGCCGTTAGAGTAACCCGTAGAGTTCCGACTATCAGCTTGCACGTTCAAGTCCCGCATTCAGACAGTTCACGATTTTGAGGACTTAGCTTCTGACTTTGGGCCGTCGTTTTCTTCCCCCCGAAACCCCTATAACCTCCTAACTCTAAAAATGATCAGTGAAAGCAAGATTTTCCTTTCCTTTCTACGAGGCTCCTCACATTGATATGTTCGTTCCATTCTCACCCCTCCCAAGTCCTGGTGTGTCTGCCTATTTGGTGCCCTCCATTTCGTCGCGGTTTGCCCCAATTTCAACCAGGGTTTCTTCTAGCCTGACTTTCGCTGCCCAATCGTTGAAGTTTTTTATTTTATCGTTCTTGGTAGACCTACACCTTGAACGGGTATGAACTCCCGACTCCGTTCTGTTTTCTCACGTACCTTTCCTCCTTCCACCATACGATTTGCATTTTGCAGTTCCTCCAGCACGTACCGTACTGTTTCCTGCCCACGGTCTCCGCACTCGCATTCTCCCGTTTTTTGTAATACATTTATTCTATATAGGCTGTTCAGTGTTTAGCAATAGGTTGATTTCCTAGTAATAAATTCCCATCATTATCCTTGATGACTCTGCTTTTTGTTCCTGTCTTATATTGTAGTCCTTTCACTTGTTGGTAAGCTTTACGTGGCCGTCCTTTCGTCATGTAATTTCTGGCGCCTCTAGTTCTTTGCATCCAAAGTTCTTTTGCCTTCCTACATTTCGATCTGCTCATATTTAAAATTTATTTATACAGGGTGTTTCACCGGTAACGGGACGGTCTCTTACGTGTAAACGGCATACTTTTAAACATGGTTTTGGAGTAACGTTATGTAGATTAATAGTAGCTACATTTTAAAAATAAAGTTAAATATATAGGCTGCTCCAAAAAAGGGTGGCACATCAAAGTTATGTTTTTTCTTATGGAACGGCCTATATTTGACGGCAATTTTGAATTTTACGCAAAAAATAAGATCTACTTCGATAAGGGTTCCCTATACTTGTCTATTTCGGTATTTGTGAGGGTTTGAAAAAATTTGGACGTTTCGAAAAATTTAAATTCACATCGAACTCTTAAGATTTAGGTATATGAAATGCTACAGTAGTTTTAAAGAGAATAAAAATTGCAAAATGATGAATAAATTAAATACAGAGTGTTGTATTTAAAATAAACTAGATAATTTGAGTTAAATGTACCCATAAAATACAAGGATAATTTGAGCACATTCTAAACTATTTAAAACTATCAAATGGATTAGGTGATAAAGCAATGATCGTAATATTTCAGGTTACAAAATAATTTTTCTACAAAATTGTTTGTTGTACGTAAATATATATTTTTTCAAACCTTCACCAATGTCTCAAAAACCGTAATAAGATACAGGAACCCTTATAGAAGTTGATCTTATTTTTTGTGTAGATTTTAAAATTGCTGTCAAATATAGGCCGTTCCCTAAAAAAAACATAACTTTGATGTGGCACCCTTTTTTGGAAAAGCTTGTATACTAAAAAACATTGTTAAAATGTACCTGCTAGTGACCTACATAATGTTACTCCAAAAAATATTTTAATATTGTGCCGTTTAGACGTAGGAGACCGCCCCGTTACCGGTGAAACACCCTGTATCTTCACCTGCTTTTGAGATTTACTTTATTGACTTCTTCTTTTTTTTTTCCTAGTTTATCCGTATCTTTAGCTTGGCCGCATTCCATTATTTATTTGTATTTTTTTTTTCTAATGTGTTTTGTACTTTGCTAACGCCAGATTCTGATCACTAACAAGACTCAATTGTTACTAACAAAAACTTATAAATTTACCTTTTTCAGGATACGCCCCACTCCCCAAAAATATATATAATCAACCTGTTTTGTTAAATATTAATTAAAAACATGTTCTCATGAAATCAAAGATACGCGCATCCAGATAAACTTTTTTTGTGATTACGTTAATATAAGCTTTTTTAATTGGTAGTGGGAAGCTTGTTTTATTATTTATTTGTAGGTACTTCCGTTAATTAACAGCTTTGCAAAGTGCAATGAGATGGTAGTAATTTTAGTGAAATGATGTTTATTAAAAAAAAAATTTGAACCATTTTATTACTCTTACAGGTTATGATATGTCACCATTTATAAGAAGATATGCGAGGTATTTAAATGAGAAAGCAATGTCTTATAGAACAGTGGCATTTGATTTCTGCAAAGTTAAAAGA